>CM028926.1:10307500-10330000 GCA_016801845.1 Polydactylus sextarius | reverse complement strand
CGCCTCGAGGCCGAGGCTGACCACGGTAACTCCAGGATTTAATAAGTTTTTCCTAATTGACCATGATTCTGTCTGGTGTAAATGATGTGGAAGCCAGTGGGAGAGTGTGTGTTACAGCCCCACAGGCACAAGGGGGGAGACGGGGGAGGGAGAGGGGTGAGAGAGAAGAGAGGAGTCCCTGCCAGCCCGTTACAAAGCAACCATCACATTTTCATCCACATAAGCTGCAGCGTTGGACTGAACTGATTCTTGATTTTCCTTCTTGTTTTGTTTCTTTTCTTTTTTTTTTTTCTTTAATTTTCCATCTGTCTTTCTTCTCCTCTATCTCTCCTCCTCCTCCTCCTCCTCCTCCTCCTCCTCCTCCTCCTCTATCTGTGTGATGAAGACTTGGTCGTCTACAGTGGAGAACAGCTCCAACTTTCCTCGCTGCTCCTGATTACATCAGCACATGCAGCCATGCTCGCTCGCCCTCTCTCTCTCCCTGTGGAACAACAACTCATGACATCATCAACAGCTGCCCACAGCTGCACGACACACACACACACACACACACACACACACACACACAATATGGTGCATATTCGCTATTGTGTGTGTGTGAGTGTGTGTGTATTGGGGTGACAAGGGGGTGGGGGGGTTAGTGTGTCCGTTGCCGGGGCAACAGTCGTCATGGGGTGAAGGAGGAATGACCTCGTCTTTTCTTCTTTGATGGTTCAGAACTGGAACAAAAGTTTGTAGCAGCTGCTGAAGTTATGTAACAGTTATCTGACTATCAATGAAGCAATCAATTAATCTATCGATCAATCTATCGATCAATCTATCGATCTATCTATCTATCTATCTATCTATCTATCTATCTATCTATCTATCTATCTATCTATCTATCTATCTATCCATTGATCTATGTGCAGAACTGAAGCATCAATAAACGATTATCACATTTATTTAAAGATCTTCTGTCATCAGACAGACGATCAGAGGAGGAGCCTCAAACATCTGCTCTGCAGCTTCTTCTGAGGTTTTTAGTTTCGTCTCATATTCGACGCTGACAACATCTATCTGAGTTCAGCTGCTGCCGCAAACCTTTCTTTTATATTTATCTCATATACAGAAGCCGCGTATCTTCTCTACACGTTTCAGTCGTTTTAATAATCTTTACCAACAAGGTGCTGAGCTGCGCCTCTAACAGTCGACTAATCCATCAGATGTGATCAAAGGCAGCCAGTTAACCTGAGCTTATCCGCAGCCTGAGGAGATCTGTTTAATGAGCTTACATTAAACCGGACGCCACCAACCAGCTCTGAACGAGGCCTCCAGCTTCTTTTATTTTGTTTTATTTCTATATTTAACTGAAAACACAGTTTCCTTTTTGCGTTTTCTGCATTTCTACATTTTTTCCCGCTGAAAAAAATCAGTAGAAATTAATAACAAAGACATGATTTCTGCTGATTTTTTTCTTTTTTTTTCATGCTTCAGCGTCTCCGTGTCTCTTCTTCTCTTGTTTTTTTTTTCTGCCGTCACTTTGTTGTGACAGGTTTCTTTCTCTTCATCTCGCTCCGTCCGTCCTCTTCCTCCTCCGGCGTCACTTCATCCTCCGTCTCCTTTCATGTTTTTTTCTGAATGTGACAGAAGTCGTGTGAAACCTCTACATCTCTGTGTCTTCGTCGTCTTTCTCTCTTTCGCCTGAAAAAAAAAAAATCCATCATTTTGGTGTTGGAAGTGAAAAAAGAGGGTTTGAACATCGTGTACCTGCGAACAGGAGACCAGACCTCTGGCGACGCGACGCTGTCACATCTCGTTTCTTTTTTCGCTGATTTTTCCTAAAAAAAAAAAAAAAAATTCAAAAAAACAGTTTTGGAAACTCACTAACATTTTACCAGAATTTACGTGACATGTTGTTTCTCGTATTCGCCGCGTCAGACTGTTTATGCCGTCAGTGTTTTGTCTGAGCTGAAAACAACATTAATAAAACATGAAGGAAGTTTTCTGACTTTGTTTGTAGGAGAAGTTGTGTATTAACATAAAACTCTGCTCGGAGGTTCGAGGTTTGACTTTGCAATTTGTCAAAATCGAATCGAATCAGCGTTTTTAATCATTTTGAATCCTACATTTCCCATCATGCAGCTGGGTAGAGTCCACATCCTGTCTAATTTCTGACCTTCGAAGCAGGAGAAGAACAGGAACCCGTGTGGCTTTTAAACATGTTCCTCGTGGCCGGTTTCTCCGCCCACAGCTGGAGGGAATGAATCACAGCCTCCGGCTGCAGATCGAACAGATTAACAGGAGAGATGGAGAAACTCGTGTTTACAGCAGCAGCGGTCAGTGTGAGGTTGACGCTTCAGGTTCAGTCTCAAACCAGCTTCTTCTTCAGCACAGACCTGCTCCTGGTCTCTGGTCTCTGGTCTCTGGTCTCTGGTCTCTGGTCTCTGGTCTCTGGTCTCTGGTCTGTGATGTGGCTCCGTCGTCGTCACATATGTTTCTGTTTCAGTGAGTCAGAATCAGAGGCAGGTTTGAGTCTCTGTGGCCGTCAGGAAGGAGTGAGTCATGGTCGACTCTAATAAAAAACAACCGCCAGAGGCCTGGAGGACGACGGCAGCGACGATGATGATGATGATGATGATGAGTTCAGGTCACCTGGTTGCCGTGGAAACAAGCAAGAGCGCAAGTTCAGCTCAGTGTTTGATGATGGAGAGAAAGTTTGTGATCAAACGTCTCATACACGTACATAACTTAACTTAACTTAACTTAACTGTACAGAGCTATTTCTGACTGTGACATCATCAGTCTGCGCCGGCGTCGCTGCAGCCGTTTTAACCTTTTGACTTGAAACTTTCAACAACCTGAGCTTTTAAAAACTCTTGAGACTATTTTCTGTTTCACTTTTTCCACCGTGTTGAAATAAACTCTGCACTCAGAACATTTTATGACAATTTACGATTATAAACGTTACATATTCATCACGATGTTGTCACATGATCAGCGTGGAAAAACGAAAAAGAAGAAGAAGAAGAAGAAGATATCGTTTCAGCAGCTGCAACACGTCAGGTTCAAGGTGACAGCTTCCAGCCGTTAAAACGTCAAATGATCGGGTTCATTTTACAAGAGGAAATGCAAACACACACACACACACACACACACACACACACACACACGTCCTACACCAGTGGGACCAGTATAAAAGTTTCTGCCAACAAACTCACTGTCGATCACTGAGGGACGTGTAAATCCTGTTTTGTTGGCGCTGGTTTGGCGTTTGTGAGTCTGTGATCTCGACTGAGAGGATCAACAAACACACACACACACACACAGTGCACGAGCACGTGCACGATCAGAACCAGAATCGTCTTTATCAGATTATTAATCGACCTGTAGGTGAATTTAAACGTTCGTAACGAAGTGAAGCAGGTTTGTGTTGCAGCGTCAACATGATCTCAGCTGACAGAGTGGCCTTTACACACACACACACACACACACACACACACACACACACACACACACAGGGCATCACAAACACACCAACACACACTCATGCCAAGACAATGGCCTGTTAATCCTTGCTTCTGATTGGATGAGTCCAGATTACCCAGAGGGCACCAGCTGTCGAGGCGAGGCGAGGCCCAGTTTCCTCTAGTATCACACACACTTTCTCTCTCTCTCACACACACACACACACACACACACACACACACACTCTGCCCACTAAAGCAGCATTAAGTGGAGTGTTTCACCCACACGACGTCTCGCGCTCTCGTCTGTTTTGTGTGTGATTTGTGAGCTCGTCGTCGCGACGGTATTTTGATCCAAACCCGAAGCGTTTCGAGCGTCTGTCATCGGTCGCCGCTTCGCCACCGCTGTCATCACGTTGTAAAACAGGGATGTGAATTAATGCCACTGTTATGCTAACAGCCATTGTAAAGGGCAGGTAGCTAAAAGATGCAAATGCCTGAATGTGATGTGATGCGTTGGTTTATTTTTAGCACAAACACAAACACAAACACACACAGTGAGAAAAAAAAACCAAAAAAAAACAATCAGTGTGTTTGTGTCGTCTCTCTCTGTCTCTGTCTCTTTTTTTCTTATAGTTTCATAAACACAACACGTCTGTGTTCACTGGTTTTATTGGTTCAGTTGTTGTGAAATTAAATTCCAGCAGCTTTTGGCTCCAACTGTAACTGCTCTGCTCTTACACCATCATGAGCAGCTTTTTATCCCTCACCCCCTCCCTCTCTTCACTAAGCTGGTCCAAACCAACCGACTGTCACTGTCACTGCTGCTGCTGTTGGGTCGAGATAAGAGACGACCTCTGAGGACTGAGACAGAGAGAGAACGAAGGGGGAGGAAAGGAAGGAAGAGAGAGAGACAATAAATACTAAAAGGGAGAGAGAGATTTACTTTCTGTGTTGTTGAGATTCAGACTGAGAGGCTTTGGTTTGGCCTAGATACTGAGAGTGTGTGATGATTGATGATTTCCAGCAGAACCACACTGATCTACTACTACTATTATTATTATTATTATTATTATTATTATTATTATTATTATTATTATTATTATTATTATTGGCTTAAAATAAAAAACGTTCTGTTCTGAAATTTGCTGAGTTTGTTGCAGAAACAGACGACATCAGCAAACGTGGATGATTCATCTGTGACTCATCTGTTTTGTAACAAACGTCGGACGTTTATTCACCGAACAAACTCGTGACTTGAGACTTTTCTTCTCTTCTGGTTTTAAACTCGAATGAAAGTGTGATTTAGTCACATGTTGGTGTGTTTCCACGCCAACATGTGAAGCTGTGAATATAAATATTGTTTCTGTTTTGTTTCAGACTCAGATAAAAGTGTCTGCACACGTCTGTAGTTTGACGTAGGAAGATAAAAAAGTGACGTCGTTTCACACGTTCATTTATTAAACTGTCTCTGCGACACTTGATACGACGAGTAGATTGTTTCTCTGTGGAAAAAAACGTCATTTTACGTCAGTTTTTCTCATATTTCCTGATCCACCTGAACATAAATCTGAGCTGAGGTTGTCGACTAAGTCTTCTGCATTCCCACAACTTTTTATTTTTTTATTTTTATGATTTGTGTTATTCACTTCGGTCCAGTTTGTTCACATAAATCTTATCTGTGTAAAGAGCGAAGCAGGAGTTTGTAAATCATCACAGTGACGTTTTATTTGACGTTAAAGCGGAAGCGTCGTTACAGTTTCTTGATCTCGCTGTTGAACGTTGATTCGAGTGTTTCCTCTCACCTGTCCACGCCACGGCCTCACCTTCCTGTTTCTGTGTGTGTGTTCAGGGACGACAGAGCGTGTGTGTCTCATCCAGGGGACGGTCGAGGCGTTGAACGGCGTCCACGACTTCATCGCTGAGAAGGTGAGGGAGATGCCTCAGAGCACCCAGAAGACAGAGCCGGTCAGCATCCTGCAGCCGCAGACCACCGTCAACCCAGACCGCGTCAAACAGGTACACACACACACACACACACACACACACACACACACACACACACACACACATGTGTGTGTTCATTATTTACATGAGACGAGAGAAATAAACAAAAGCTGATTTGAGGATTAAAACGGTGGAAGAGTGAATGAAAACAGAAAACAGACGGAGATGAGACGCTGCACATGTGTGTGAATATGTCAACAACACATGTGACATGAACACACACACACACACACACACACACACACGTGTCGACCTCGTGTGAACGTCTGAATGACTCTGACTTCAGGTCACAGGTTGTTGTTGTTGTTGTTTCACGATAAACAACATGTTTACATAACGATGTGACGTGGTTGTAGTGGCAGATTGTGACCATCAGGGGGCAGAAGACAGTAGATTGTTTTATATATAATTTATATATTTTTTTGAAGATAATTTTCCTGATAAAACACTAATTTATTATATTTATTTATTATTCATTAATAAGTCTAATTTAAGGTGATTACCAGACTGCAACAGTTTATTTATTTATTTATTTTAAATTTATTTTATTTTTATTTTTATTTTTCATGGTTATTTTTAAATAAATATTGAAAATATTAATTTATAATTTTCTGGATTATATAAACATATATTTTATTTTAATAAATATTATATCATATAATGTTATATTAAATTAATATTTTTAATAAATAATAATATTATTAACTTTTACATGAAACAAACAGAAACTTATTTATTTTATTTAAATTGTCTCCATCGCCCCCTGGTGGTTGGACGCAGCGTAGCTCATAAGCTCCGCCCCTTTAATGTTGCAGAAAAGTCAAAGTTTGACACAGATTGTTTCAGTTATTACGACGTTTACCAATAAAACCGTCGACGATCAAAGTGACACAAACGAGACGAAGGAAACTGCGAAAGATGCTGCGACTTTTAACAACAGTTCGCGTTTTAACGTGGAAACTTTCAAACCTCGTCAGTGCGACTGAATCACAAGAGTCGATAGCGGAGCCGTAATGGAGGACAATTAGTACGTCCATTGATTATGATCCCGATCTGTTTAAGTGATCATCATCAGTCTCTTCTCATGACTGTTGCCTATTGATTTGTCAGGTCTGGCATTGTTTCCATCTATTGACTTGTTCAGGTTCACACACACACACACACACACACACACACAACTAACAACCCACATCACACCGTAAAGAGTCTCCACCAGCTTCCTGTTTTCTCTGAGGCTCTGCTGCGATTTCACATCCTACAACATAAGCAGAATTTAGAGGAGAGTTAGTTTGAATGGTTAGTTATCACACACACACACACACACACACACACACACACACACACACACACACACACACACACACACACACACACACACACACAAACACAAACACAAACACACACACTCCTCAGAAATCAGAGATCAAGGCTTTTTTTTTTTGCAGAGCAGACATTTCTGAGGTGCAGTTTCAGAAGAGTTTTATGCATAATTAATCCACACACACACAATTATCTACACTTCTTCTCTCTCTCTCACACACACACACACACACACACACACACACACACACACACAGTGTCTTGTTGTTGTCGTCTTGTGCAGCTACAGTTTTTCCAGTGAGGCAGCAGCAGCAGTAGCAGCAGTAGCAGCAGTAGCAGCAGCAGCGGCGGCGGCGGCGGCGGAGATGAGGTCCGACTCTCTCTGTTCCTCGTCCCAGAGGTGTTAGATTAGGTTTGAGGTCAGTTGCAGTTGCCAGGCAACCAACAGAGACCGACCGCAGGAAGTGAGCTGAAAACACACACACTGCAGTTTATATATATATATATATATATAAAAAAAAAAAAACATGTTTTTTTATTTAGTTTTAAGCACAAAAGAGACTTGTTGTCTATTTGCTAAGCTAATCTAAGCTAACATGTGTGAGTGAAGCAGCTAATGGACACGCACACACACACACACACACACACACATTTATAACAGAGGGCGACTCCCCTGCTGCTGTTTGAGGCTATTTATACGCCGGTCAGTGAGGAGACTGAGCGGCTTTGTGCTGCATCTGAGTCTGACGACACTCGACAGAGAAAGAAAGAGACGAAGAAGAAAAAAAGAAGAAGAAGAAGAAGAAGAAAAAACCCCTCGACCAAAATAACCTGCACCAGAGACGACGCCTCCACGTTCCTCCACGTTCTCCTGATCTAAATATCCGAGGAACGCCTCCGGGGAATCCCTGGCACAAACCTTCACTGACATTCAACCACGAACCGAGACGAGTTTGGTTGGAAAAGGTCAAAGGTTGAGGTCACGGCGAGGTCATTAAAACCTGCGGGGGAATGTGGCGTCTTGAGGTGATCAGACGTCACTGTATCGTAACAAAACTTAACAAACGTGAGTGTTTAAGAGTTTAAAGGAGCTGATGGTAACGTGAGACGTCTCCATTTGAGCCTCACGACCGTCGTCACACACGATGACATACGCGGCCGCCGTTACAAACATGTGTGCACATGAAAGATGAATTGGCGTCTGGTGCATTGTGGCCGCTGTTTGTCTGCTATTTCTGGTTCGTGTTGTGGATAAAGTGTCGTCTTCGTCTTCTCGTCAAGAAAGCGGCTGTCGCAGCATGTGGCGCTGCTTCGCCCCTGGGACGAACGAACTAACGAACTAACTGAGGAGACGACGATGATGACGTGAAGATAGATGTAAGAAAAAAAGAGTCGAGCGTCTGAAATCTGGAAACAGATTTGAACTCGTTATCCGACAGCTGCAGAGCGACAGAGGAGCAGCTGCTGATAGAGACGGTTTCGTTTCGAGGCCTCGTGTCGATGGACGTCCGTCGTTTGATTTACGAGCTGCGTGAATTCTTTCGCCGGCGCGAACGAGCTCTGACACGACAAACGGATGAAGGGGAATTTATTGAACGATTTTTATGACTTATATGATTTCTTTTTTTTTAATTTCCGCTTCCTGAAAGCAGCTGTTGTTGAAACACGACGTCACGACGAATAAACTGACTCACTCACTTGAACAGAGCATTGAAATGTTTTAATGAATTTTTAATGAATCATTTTATTTACAAGACAATAACTATCAAAACTATCTATCTTATCAACATTATCAATATGCATAAATATAATTACTATTAATGTTTATAAATTATTAAATTTGTTATAAGGTAATAATAATAAATATCTGCATTTTTATTTATTTATTATTTGTTGTGTCTGAGGCTTTGAAGGGTTTTTAATTGAATTTAATATAATATTTTTTGCCATGTTTTAAAAATAATAACAAATTCAGTTTTACGTCACACACCTGATCATCCTGAACACACAGTTTAACACCTGAACTCCTCTTTAGATTCACACCGGCAGGATTTTAACAGTCGATAGTGATGAGAGTTAAAACCAGATTAAAAAGCGACACGACGACGTCCGGAGACACATCATCTGATGTGTAAAACACTAACGAGTCCTGATGCGTCTCTGACAAGGACGTGACAGGAGGGTCGATGCAGGGCGTGGCGGTGTAGTGGCGGTGTAGCGGCGGTGTAGCGGCGGTGTAGTGGCGGTGTAGCGGCGGTGTAGCGGCGGTGTAGCGGCGGTGTAGCGGCGGTGTAGCGGCGGTGTAGCGGCGGTGTAGCGGCGGTGTAGCGGCGGTGTAGCGCAGGTGTAGCGCAGTGAAACCAGACTCTTGATCGTCATCATCATCTGTTCTGTGTTTATGTGTAATTTATTGAGGCGTCTCCTCCTCACTGCTTCGATATCTCTCTCCTATCGACAGTAAAACGCTCCCTCTGCTGTCGTCTGTGTTTTGTGGTGAAATGAATCGAGCAGCAGCAGCAGCAGCCGCCGCTCCGCTGAGATCTGCTGTAAATGGCCTGTGGATTTGTTGCGGTTTTATCCTAAAAGCTATTTTTGTCCCGGGGCCAGTCCTCACCCGCCTGCTGCAGCTTCTCTTGACAAAAGGTGAACGCGCACGATCACGACCACGATCACAACGAGCTTTTACATGTTTTTGTTTTCGTAGCCGCTTCCTCCGACTCCGACGTCTTCCTGCGGGACAGAAAGAAAAAGACTGAGAGAAGCCGTTTCCTGTGACCTTTCACCTCTAGCGCCACCACCTGTTTCCTTCTTCCTGTTATTGCCTCCCAACGCAGGAAGTTTGGCCATAAATGTTGGAAAAAAAAAAAAAAGGAGGCCGGCGAGCTTTGTGTCAGATGCTGAAGAGGTGGGCGTGAAACACTCAGAGCTGCTGGCGAGAGACAAACAATTCAGCTTCGGCCAAAAGAGAAAACGCAGCAAAGTTCTGCTTTGATCAATGAACGACGGAGGAAATGAATCACATGAAGATTTATTTAATCTGATCCCGATCAACTGATCGTCTCGTCATAAAACGAGTTTAATATCAATGAGACGAACATAAAAAAAAAACACGACGATGAAAGTTAAAGTCACTGGCTACAAGAAGGAGACAAGACGAGTCACGGAGATGATTTAGTTTAATTTAATTTAATTAAACTTTATTAAATAACTTGAAGTCGCTGGATACGAAGACGAGAAGTAGACGAGTTTAGTTTGTCGTCTTTATGAATTTATCGTACGTTAAAGTTGAAATATCTCATCCTAAAGTTAAAATGTTGACCCGGTGGCTGTAGGACAGAGGAGCCGAGAAGAGACACTTTTATTTTGATCGTATAATCTCTTGAGGCAGATTAAAAAGAAACTTGATCGGGTTTGATCTCCTGATGTTTCCGTCGGGACGTTTGATTCACGATTTCACCGATCACCTCCTCGTTTCTTCCACCGACTCATTAACAAACACTTTACTCTCATTAGTGATTTACGGTGGATGTTTGGACGTCGGGGACGTCGACGTTTGCAGATTAGTTTCCCAGATCAGTTTCTCATCAAACGCTGTTAGTTTGACGTTTTTACGACTTCATATTTTTCAGCCCGCGACGCTGCGATAATAAAGGAATAAAACCAGGAAAAAAAAAAAAAGAGGAGGAGTTCACTCGGTCGCACTCGCCGGGATTTAATCTACGACTCGTAAATCTGAGAGTGAGACGTGATGGAGATGACGAGCTCTCTCCTGGCGTCAGATTTCACCCAAACAACTCAACAAAACACGTCCGGTCCAAGTGCGTTCGCTTCGATCTCGTCAAGTGGAAAAAAAAAAAAAAACACTCTCTGATTTATCGTCGATTTAGTCGAGTCCACGTCGGGTTGTTTTGGTATCTGGGGAAATTCTTTTTTTTTTCAAGGCTCCATTAAAAATCTTGTGGGTTTGAATAAGTGTTGGCTTCAAAACATGCGTGAAACGACGCAGACGGAGGACGAGGAGGAGGAGGGTTGGGTCACACACGACGTTTACGGCCGAAACAGAAACATGATTCATCAGGCGAAGAAGTATTTTATTGGCTTCACATCGACTTAAACGCTTTAACATATTTAGCTTCAGTAAAGTAACGTAACGAAACGTGTCGCCTGAACTTAAAAGAGTCAGAAAAACCCCATTTAACAAGTGTGTATGAAGGTGTGTGTGTGTGTGTGTGTGTGTGTGTGTGTGTGTGTCATTGGGGCCGGGCTCTTCTGTCCGACAGTTATTTTTAACCTGTGCTCCTGAACGAGCTGAGAGACGACGGCGGGATGGAAACAGAGGGACGACAAGGACGGATCGAGACACACAGGACGGCGAGGATGAGAGGAGGAGAGAGAGAGGCGGGGGGGCGAGCGAGGTAGATGTAGAGTGGTAAAGAGAGAGAGAGAGAGAGAGAGAGAGAGAGAGAGAGAGAGAGAGAGGCGACTAAGCCTGTGGATCAGGAGCAGGAGGAAGATTAAGTCCCTGCTTAAGACTTCAAAGTTCAAACGTCAGCAGCCTCAACAGTTGTTCTCAGTGTTCACACTGTGTGTGTGTGTGTGTGTGTGTGTGTGTGTGTGTGTGTACACATGTGTGAGGTGATATTGTGAGGTGTGTGTGTGTGTGTGTGTGTGTGTGTGTGTGTGTTTGGCCTTTAACGACTCCGCTGTCAAACGTCGTCACGACCTGAACGGAACGCGACAGAAAGTTCGGACGAGGAGACAAGATTCGTCACCATGACAACAAGACAAGATAAGAGAGAAATTTGATCAGATCCTCCAGGATGATTCGTGATGTCGAGATCACAACTATTAAGACAAAAACAACCAATAATCGTAGAAGATCCTCAGGTCTTTGACTGGTGACTACCTACAGCTACAGATGAGGAAAAACTGGATTTACACATTAAAAAATACCAAAATAAAATGAGCAGATTCTCCAGGATTAATGATGTTTAGATCACAACTATTAACACAAATTCAACCAATTTTTAAACCAATCATCATCATCATGTCAGTGAATCACGTCCTTGTTTCTTGTAGAAGAAGCAGGAAACATGAGATTAAAACGTCTCATATTTACCTTCAACATCACTGTTAAGGACCAAGAGAAAGTTGTTTTTTACGGAGTTTAACTTGTTTTATCAACTTTATAATCATATTCAAACACTGATCAGATCCTCCAGGATTTAACGATGTTGAGATCACAACTATTAACACAACTTCAACCAGTTATTGTTGATAATCCTCAGGTCTTTGACTGGTGACTACCTACAGCTACAGACGAGGAAACTGGACTAACATTTTAAAAAATAACATAAATAACAAAATAAAATGTCAGATCCTCCAGGATTATTTTATTAACACAAGTTCAACCAGTTACCACAACTTTTCCACAATTTGTTTCCATCGTTTCCTGCTCAGAAGACGCAGGAAACACGTGACGATAAAAAAGTCTCACATTTACCTTCAACATCACTGATAAGGACCAAGAGAAACAATCTCCGGGCAGATTTCACCACAGAGGAGGAAACTATTTGATATTGTTGTGGAGCAACAAGAGGAAGTCGGAGAAAGTTAAAACACAGGGAGGACGTCAGACCAGACACTAACACGCTGGTTTATACCTTCACTTTAACTACCTGCTGAAGCTGAATCAGACTGATATTAACTTTGACTTGATCCTGAAACTTTATTGCAACAAAACGTCTAAAAACATCACAACTTTAATTGCTTCTGAAATCCTGGAGCGTCTGATTTCATCGAGATGTTAAAAGTTGTTTATCGTCTCTGACGTTCACACTTTTGAATTATTAAATAAAAATCTCAAATGAATATAAATAAATAAATAAATACGTGTTTGAAACTCGTCCGAGCTGCTTCAGCGTCTCGGGAGGTTTTTTTCTCTTTGTTGTCGTTGTTTGTTCGTTTAGTGTTTTAGCAGCGAAAAACCATCAATTATTCATCTAATGCACGTTTGTTGCTGCTCGTTGTGTAATTGTGTGAGTGAAAAAAACATTTTATGTCGACGTTTCAGTTGAATATTTGTTTGTTTTTGTTTTGTTTTGTTCACTCTGTGGAATCAGGACTCAAACAGAAAGAGACAAACGTTGTCAAACTACCTTAGCGTGTGTGTCGTTATCTCTTATTGTGTTTCATCGCTCATCTTCCTACAAGAGATCAAACATCTTCTACGTGATGTTGACGACATCATGTTTCGTTTTACAGAAACTAACAACGTCTCAAAGTTGAGAAAATATCAATTAAAAAACTAAAATTCACCGTCTTCGTCCTGAGATAAATCACCAACCTTCTTTCATCTGTTTAACAACTCCTGGCTCTTTATGGCCTGTTAGATCTCTCTCTCTCTCTCTGCTGCTGTTGACATTGATTTGAGCTTATCTGTGAAGTTGGCATCATCTCTGTTCGCCCTCAGCGTATTCATCAACAGGAGATTGGCTTTGACCTTTGACCTCCGGTCTGGCGGCTGCAGCGACAGGACGTCGTAGTCAGCAGCTGGACGGACGCCAAACATCTCCTCCTTCTATTCTCTCGTGTCCTTTGTGGAAAAGTTTCTTCAAACACGTACAAAGACAAAAAAAAAAAAAAAAAAGAAAGTTTAAAGCAGCTGAGGGGGAAGAGGAGGAAGAAGAGAGGTGGATTGTGGGAAGGAGAGAGTCGACCATTAGAGCGAAATCAACTTAGTAAAACCACAAAGAAGAAGACGTCGTTCACATCAGGTGTTTTAGTTTGAAACGAAACAAACACAAAGAGCGATAGAGGATATTTACGGATTAAAAGCTGCAAATAACGAGAAGGAAGGAGCGAAAAACAACGATATGGAAACGTGAGGAGAGAAAGCGGAGGAGGAGAAAATCTCATTAGTAAAGAATCGGTTGGATATAAAGATGGAGGATGTGATCGTTAACGCCGGGAGGAATCAGACGTGGTCGCGTTCGCCGCCGCCGTTTATCCTCCCACCTCGACACCAACACACACTCTGTGTGTGTGAAAATGTGTGTTTCAGTGCAGAGGATGAAAGGGATCATGGGTAAAAAAAAAAAAAAATCCCTCTCGCTGCCTGTCATTTATTTCTTTCTCATCCTTCTCCTCCGTTTCTTTTTACCCCCCGTCGCTCAAATGTCTCAAAATGTCTCAAAATGTCGCCATGAGAACGAAAAGAAAGAAAAAAAACAAAACATTTATAATATTTATGTAAGAAATGTTTCTATCTATCAGACGTTTACATACAAAATTAGTTGTAAAAGTTTGGAGCCAAAGACAATTAACCAGTTTAATGAAATAACAAACGTCTACACGTCATCTCCCGATAAACTTTTACTGTTTCATAAAAACACGTTTCAAACACGTTAATTTCTGCTCATTTAATCCAGATTATATCAGAGCGTCTGACAGCAGCAGCAGCAGCAACGTCAACGTCTGAACCAACAAAAAACAAACAGCCGACACCTGTTAATCCCACAGAGACACAAAGATAATCTGTAATCTTTATCTGGAAGCAGCGAGAGGTGAACGAGCGACGTCTAATTTTCTATTTCTATGTAAATTCGTCAGTGCAGACGCCGCTCGGCTTAGAGCTGCAGCAAACACAGGAGGGAGGAGGGAGGGAGGAGGGAGGAGGGTGAGGCGGGGGGAGGTAATTGGAGCGACCTTCGTGTTTTTCTATTGTGCGCTGAATTGATCCCTCTCACTCTGGATTCTTCTTTTTTCTTTCCTCCCCTCCCTCTTTATTTCTCTCTGCGTAAAAAGACAGAAACAGTTTGTTAAATCGATCGTCCTCCCCCGTTTCTCCTCCCCCATTTCTCCTCCCCCACCTCCGTCTCTTTCATTTTATCGTCCGTCCTCTTTTCTTTATCAAGGCCAAGTCTTTTTATCTCGTCGTTCCTGTTTTTTTTCCTCTCGCTCTCATTATGAATATATGTCGTCGCTCTGCAGTCGAATCGATTCAACGAAGTCGATGACGTCTTTGTTTTGTGAAAGATGACGACACGAGAAACGTTTCGTTTATGCCGAAGAGTAAAAGTTCATCGACTCTTCTTCTTCTTCTTGTTTGCGTTGAGAGACGGATGCGATTGAGTCGTCGCATCGAGGTCGACGCCGCCGACGTCAAACACCTCAGAGCTCCTGAAGCGGCAGGTTTAAGGTTTTATATATAAACCAAAGCGTAGATGATGCACCTTTAACGTTTGTATTTACTGTGAAGTAAATGGCAGCGCAGCATCGATCAATCCTCCAATAAATATAATGAAAATGCAGCGACGTCGAACACGGTTAAAAACTAGATTATTAAAAATAAAGTAAGTGAAGTTAAATAGACACCGTTGCTGTGTTAGGATGTGGAGAGTGTGTGTGTGTGTGTGTAAGTGTGTGTGTCATCGCCTCACTCCCTTTCACTACCCTTTGAATACTGGAGCTGTGTTTCCATGGCAACGCTGACCCCTGGGAGTCAATGTTATTTTTTTTTTTCGCCTCTTTACAATTCGTCTCTCTCACACGTCCTTCCCTCCCACTCCGTTTACTTCCCTCCACCTTCTTTTGTCTCCTGTTCGCTCACCTACTCGTTCTTCATCTTCATCGACTCTTTCAAAAGAAATCATCTAAAATGATTAAAAAAAAAAAAAAAAACAGCGTCCTGTGTTTGTGAAGCTCAAGGACGAAAAACAAAACGGCTTCGACCTCGTGTTTAAAAAGCCGAACGACGTGTTTGATGTTTCATCTTGTCGCAGGTTAAACAAGTAAAATGTTACAAAAACACAAACAACGGATCGTTCTAACTGAGCTAAAGTACAAACACGTTTTCATCCATGAACGGTCGACAGAGACGAGCGCTTAGGGACCGTCTAAAAAGTTCAACACCAAAGAAACGGCCAAAATAGGTAATAACTCGACTCAATTCAATGTAGCGTCACCACATTCACTTCACGTCATTGTCTGAAAAGAAGAAAATGTTGCACTGAATTTCCCACTTGTAGAAAGAACAAAACATGTTAAGATGTTAGTTTTCTATCTTTGATCTTAAAATGTTCCACAAAAAAATAAATCAGTCTGATTTCTTCTCTTTCTTTCTTTCTTTAGGCCAAACTGATCGTCCCCAACAGCACGGCGGGGTTGATCATCGGTAAAGGCGGCGCCACGGTGAAGGCGGTGATGGAGCAGTCCGGCGCGTGGGTGCAGCTTTCCCAGAAGCCCGAGGGCATCAACCTGCAGGAGCGCGTCGTCACCATCAGCGGCGAACCCGAGCAGAACCGCAAAGCCGTGGAGATCATCGTGCAGAAGATCCAGGAGGATCCGCAGAGCTCCTCCTGCCTCAACATCTCCTACTCCAACATCACAGGCCCCGTCGCCAACTCCAACCCCACCGGCTCGCCGTACGCCAACTCCACTGAGGTCATGCCGGCGGCTGCGGCGGCGGCGGCAGCCACGGCGTCCTCCCTGCTGGGTCAGGCCGGTCTGGCGGGCGTCGGCGCCTTCCCTACCACCATGTCCAGCCTCTCGGGCAACGACCTGCTCGCCATCACCTCCGCCCTCAACACTCTGGCCAGCTACGGCTACAACACCAACTCCCTGGGCCTGGGGCTGAACCCCGCCGCGGCCTCCGGCGTGTTAGCTGCCGTGGCAGCTAATGCTAACCCAGCAGCGGCCGCCGCCGCTAATTTATTAGCGTCCTACGCCAGCGACGCGTCCACCAGCGCAGCTCACCCAGCGGCCGGTCTGGGAGGCTTCTCGCTGGGATCGCTGGCCGCCGCCACGGGAGCCACCAACGGCTACTTGAGCGCCGCGTCGCCGCTGGTGGCGTCGTCTCTACTGGCTACGGAGAAGCTAGCGGAAGGAGCGAAGGAAGTGGTCGAGATCGCCGTGCCGGAAAACCTGGTGGGAGCCATTTTGGGGAAAGGAGGGAAGACGCTAGTGGAGTACCAGGAGCTGACCGGCGCCCGGATCCAGATCTCCAAGAAAGGCGAGTTCATCCCGGGAACCCGGAACAGGAAGGTGACCATCACGGGTTCGCAGGCCGCCACGCAGGCCGCACAGTACCTGATCAGCCAGCGAATCACCTACGAGCAGGGGGTACGCGCCACCAACCCACAGAAGGTGGGCTAAACCTGACAGCCAATGAGAAACGAGGAGGAAAAAAAATAAATAAATAAATGAAATGAAAGAGTGGGGGCTTGGGGGAGGAGTATAAAAAAAAAAAAAAAAGTGAAAGTGAGAATGGAAAAAAAAAAAAAAGGAGAGGAGAGCAAGAATGTCGGAAGGAAATCGTCCGCACCGTTTTCTTCTGCGTGTTTTCAGTATTCTCGATTTAAGAAAAAAAAAAAAAAAAACGGGGAAAAAAAAAAGGAAAGAAAAGAAAAGAAAAGTTTTTTTTTTTTTTTTTTTTTTTGACGCGAAGCAAAAATGAAAAAGTGCTGAGAAGACGAAGAGGAGGGAGAGAGAGGAGCGAGTTATCACGCTGAAAAACCAAGAAAAAAATGTGTAAAATGTAAATAAGGTTTTATTACTTAACGTCTTGACCTTTTCGGGATTTTTTATTGTTTTTCGTTTGTTGTTTTTTTTTTTTTTTTGTTTTTTGTTTTAGTAAATTAAGCTGTCTGTTTGTTTGTTTGTGTATCGTGTGGACAAAGCTGAATGCCATGTAGACAGGCCGACCGCCTGAGAGGCTACAGGAAAGTGGGGGGAGGGAGGGAAGGGCAGGGGTGAGGAGAAAAAGGGGGGAGGGATGGCGTTTACCCCCCCGTTCCTCTCCCCCCTTCGACCTAAACTCCCTTATGGACGCAACCTTTCCCTCCCCCCCGCAGCCCACACCCATCACCCTCCCGCAGGGTTTTTGTTTTTCTTCTAGTTTTTATTTGCCCCTAAAGCCCCTCCCCCCTTTACCTCCCCCCTCACCTCCCCTCTCACTACTAGCCCCGCCCTCTTTTAATAGGGGGAGTTTATAGCGAGTAAGACTGCAAACTTCAGCCTGGTGTGTGAGAGAAGAAACGTCCTACACTCCCCCGTCAATCCTCACCCGAAACACTTTCTCCCTCCCTCCCTCCTCCTCCCCCTCTCTCTGTACTCTGAGATATGAAGGGGTGAGGAAAGGGGGGGGGTTAGAAAATCAGCAGGCGTTTCTTCATTCGCACACCCCCCCACCCACTGTAAACCCTGTGATGTATCCCACACGCAGTGCAGCGCCGCAGGGGTGTTATGGCAACGTAACGTCCTCCTCCTCCTCACCCTCTTCCTCCTCCTTCTCCCCCCCCTCCCTCCCACCTCCCTATATAAGCGGCTCTTAGTGATTGAGATAGAAAGCAGAGGCGCACACTGATGACCTCACGTAGCGCGACGACGAACGTGTGCGGCGAACGCACAGGATCCGTGGCAGTTTTTGCAGTCTACTACGAATTAATGTCACTGAATCATCAACATCGTCATTATTTATTAATGAGTTCACCCGTATAAAGCTCAGCTGTTTCTTCTTCTTATTTTTAATTTTTTTTTTTTTTTTTTTTTAAATCTGTGAATTCAGGTTGACATGAATGTAAATGAGACTATTTTTTTTTTTTTTTTTGTAATTTAAATGGATTTGAAGATGAAGATGAAGATGAATCGTAAATGTCACATAGTGTAATATATGTCTTATTTAAAAAAAAAAAAAAAAAGTCCAGTGAGAAAGCCGAAGCCCGGGCGTTAATAGTATAACCAGTCAACGAGCAGAACAGGGAACACACACACACACACACACACACACACAACGATGCCATATTTGGTGCTAGAATAAAGGGAATTCACCGTTTGTAAGACGCAGACCAGTCGAACCACGAGCTGCGGAGCCGAGACCAGTCTCACCGAAACGAAAACAATTTGACCTGAGACTTGATTTTCTGCTTCTCAGTTTGTGGTTTAACCCCCCACCTCCCCCCACCTCCCCCACCCCCTCCACCCCCCAAAAAAAAAACAAACAAACAACAAAACAAAAACACACACTATGTAGACGAAGAAGCAAAAGAAGCACTTAAGACTCACGACGTACTACTGAGAAAGAATTTACAAAACAAAAAAAAATGCAAACATGGAGTAAGAGGAAACACTGAAACGCGTCGCTGCTGATTTCGCCGTCGTCAGGCAGCGTGAGATAATTTAGCCTCGACGAGATTTTCACCCTTAACGTAACGAAACGTAACGTTAAACGTCCAGCGAGTTCGTTTCTGCCTCTGGTAAAACTGCAGGTCTCCCATGGCAAGAGTTTTTATTATTATTATTATTATTATTATTATTATTAATTTTCTTTTTTTAGGGTTTTTTCCGCCCACTGTAGACCCAGGAGGCTGCTGAAGATGCTGTTTTTCTTTTTATTGTTAATTTTTTGTGTTTGTATTTTTATATATATATATATATATATATGTATGTGTATATATATATATATATATATATATATATATATATATATAAATCGGAGTACACTGAATTTTTATTCTTTTTTATTTTGTCTTAATGCACTGTGAAGCGAGGGAGCGGTTTCTCTGAGGTCAGGGATGTGTGCTTGTAGACGGCATCGCGATCGGATGAGGTTCTTTTTTTTCGTTTGTTTGTTTGTTTGTTTGTTTTTCTTTTTTGTTGTTTTTGTTTTGTATGGCAGGGATTTAAAAACAAACAACAAAAAAATTTTTACACATATATGAAATATATGTAGAAATGCATATGAAGAACTTGAGCAGAAATGCAACGTCATATCTGAATAACTGACAGGAGAAGAAAAAAGAGATTAGGTCGATGAAGAGGATCAATCAATCAATCGGGGTCAAGAGATGTAAAAGTGATCGATTTGTGTGATTGATCAGAGGGGCGGGACGCTGGGGGAGTGCTAGGTGTCCTGTAGCAGAGACTGGAACAAAAAAAAAAACTCTAAATTCACTTTTCTATCACAGCTGTGTCTTTTTCATGAACAGTTGAAATTGAAACTGCATTTAAAGTCCAACAGGAGATGAAGTTTGACGGAATGTAAATTATTATTAGAGTTAACAAGAGAGGGGGAGGGGTGCATTGATTATTGATTATTTATTGATTTATTGACCTCTAAACAGCCTGGTGAGGGGAGGGGACTCCTCTTAAGATTTTTTTTTCCCCCCCAAAAAAAACCAAAAACGAAACGTTTTGATTTTGATGAAACCAATCCGACTCTGTTGGAGCCAGTGAGGGTTTATCTCCACAGCTTGGTAAGGAGGCTTCTTTACTCCATCTTAACACCATCCACACTCTCCTCACCCCCTCCCTCACCCCTTCCCTCACCCCCTCAGTCCTCCAGTGCACTCCTCCATCCTGACACACCCCCACATCGCTCCATGGGTGACTTATGTCTGGTGTTAACGATCAATGCATGTCTGCTGCTTGCCCTGACCAAAACAAAACAAAACAAAAATAATAATATAACACCACAGATCGAGTCTCTCTTCTCTTTGCCTCCTCCTCCTCCTCCACCTCCTCCTCCTCCAGCTGAGGCTCGGAGACGCGACCACACCTGCAGGGTGCAGCGCTGCTACAACACTTGTTAATTTGGATTTTTTTTTTTTTTTTAATCTTTCTGCACAAACATAAAAAAAAAAAAAAAACATAAAACATGCACATAATCGCCAGGGAAATATTCTGTCATCGACGTCGACATCAGGGGCTTTTGACTGGATTGTTGTTTGATATTTTGTGGCTAAAAACAAACAAAAAAAAACACAAACAAACAAAAAATAAGAAACAGAAAAAGGTTTGTGTCTTTGTTCCACTGTAGACCTGCTCTGTGCTGCATGAGTCGCCGGTGTCTCTCCTCTCTTCTCTGGTGCATGATGTTGTCAGGTTTGACTTCTGCTGCTTGATTTATCAGCGATCAAGCAAAGAAAACACTCGCTGGGCTCAGCTTTTTGAGGATGTTTTATATGTGTGTGTGTGTGTTGTAGCTTGTAGACTTCAGTTCTCAGAGATTCCTCTTCAATTTGAAAGATTAATGAATTGAAAGATTTGAAAATAATTGCAGCACAGACACATTTACAGTGGAAAAAGAAACTTGCACAGCGGCAGTTGTTGACATGAGTCGGTGCCGGTTGGTTTTAATCACCACACGACACATTTATTTCTCATCTCATTAATTAAACTTTTTTTTTTTGTTTGTTTGTTTTGTTTTTTTTTTTTTTTTGGTTTGTGTCTTACACGGCGGTCAATCTCTTTGTGACGGAGATTTAAACAAAAACAAAAACAAAAAGAAAATGTGATGATTAACTGGAAGCAATACACGTAGTTGGCATGTCGTCTTGTCCTCTGTCTGCAGTAGGAGCTTTTTGGATTTAACCTGTAGATACTGAATAGGTTTACACACGAGTAAAAACATCTTTTTTTTTTTTTTTTTTAATTTGTGGAATATGCTGCTATTTACTAATAACTGATGTACTAAAAATACAAGGTTAAAAACATATCGAAGTCCTTTTTTTAGCTGGAGAGGCAGTGTAATACTCGCTCTGTTATAAGCTGATGATAAGTTAATAATAGTGTAATTCTAAACCTGAACAAGTTGAAACCTGTGCCAAAATGTGTTGATTTAAATCACATTAGATAAAGAGGAGATATACTTTTATATCGAACAGAAATAAAAAAAAAATAATAATAAAAATGTGAAAAGTGCCAAATGAACCATATTTATAATTAACTTTAGGATGAAACGATGAAAAATAAAAAAAATCGCCTCAGTATAAGTTTGTTTAATCCCTCTCTGCTTCTGCCACAACGAGGGAGGGAGGACGAAACCACCGTGTTAGCCAAGTGTTAGCAGTTAGCTCTGGGAAAAAAAAAAAAAAAAGATAAAGAAAAGACTCCACTTCCCAGAATGCAACAGCACTACAACTCTGGGGGATTTAGGGGGAAGCGGGCGGGCTCGACGGATCGACAATAATAGCGATAGTTTAGCATAACGATGCTAAAATAAATAAATGAATAAAAAAAACGAAACAAATGTGACTAGATAGCGTTCTTAAATAAACAGCCTTTTATAGTTACGATGAAAATGTATTTTGTGGAAATAGATGTTATCTTTTTTGCACGTCTATATTGCATGATATCAAAGTGAAGCGTGGACAAAAAAAAAAACAACAAAAAAACAACAACAACAAAAAAAAATTAGGCAAGTGTGTGTCGTTCATTTCTCGGAGACAAATCTTTTGCATGCGGATTAAAGAGGTAGAGCATTTTTTAATATTTGTTTCACACGCGTTTTTTTTTTTCTTTTTTTTATTATTATTTTATTTTGACATCGAGTCCTGGTCTACAGACCACAGCTGAACAAAAAAAAAAAACGTAAATAAATAAATTAAAAAAAACATATTTTGTGGTGAAGTTGTCAAAAAAAAAAACAAACAAAAAAAAAAAAAAAACACGAACAAACTATTTTGCTACTTGCTGAGCGAGCTTGTACTGAAAATAAAAATAAAATAAATATCTCAGTTGCTACCTAAACCTCTTTAGGAATAAAATAAAATTAAATAAATCAGGATTTTATTTGAAATAATAAAAGACTGAGATTGTCCATGAATGTACTCACCTCTGCATAAGTTTGCATATCACTCCTCTGACCATTGACGTGCAGTAGAGGCTTATCTGTGTGTTTTGGTGTGTTTTTGTACTCTAACATTACTAACCCTCAGCGCGCTGTGTC
>CM028926.1:10000000-10302500 GCA_016801845.1 Polydactylus sextarius | reverse complement strand
AAAAAAAAACCACACCGAGGAGCCAGTCGGCTTCCGACCAACCAACAAACCAACCAACAAACCAACCAACCATCTTCCTCAGTCGCCGAGGCCACGCCCACCTGACTATGATCGTTCCATAGAAGAAGAGATAGAGGAAGCGTTGATGATTAGGAAGAAAGGGATGATGACAGATGAAAGAGACGTAGTTGTGATTCTCAGGGTGTCTTTTATCGATCTACTGTTCAGTCTGTTCTCCAGTCTCTCACTGGTGTCCTGTTGCCCCCTAACTGAGCCCAAAGACGATCATGTCCTTCCATGACTAATTTCCTCCTCCTTTGTACAACTGATTGATTGACCACTGACCAATTCCTCTCGATCAAGCTGATTGATAGTATTGATTGACCAATTCTCTTGAGAGACGCTACACAGCCAGCCAGGTGAATGAAAGCTAGGCACTGTAACTAATGTTTACAACCCAAATGAGACCAACAACGCTGTTGAAAGAATGTCTAGGACTTAAAAAAAAAAAAAAAAAAAAAAGAGACAAATCTCTGAAGAGTACTTATTTCTAAATGATGGAACTTTTCGCTTACTTTCTATGTGACATGAGGTAATGTAATTTTTTTCAATCATTGCATGTGACTATTTTTGATTTGCAATGAAAACTGTTAGAATGGATGGTACATTTGTGACGTCAGTGCAACGTTGAGACGCCGATTCTAGAAATCAATGTCGGTGTCTTATAACAGTGTTTTCATGTCGCCGTGAGGAGTGCTTATGGACCAATGAATGCTAAATGTGTGACCATACAAAGCTGTAAAGGTTTTGTTTATTTGTACATGGTTATGGGTAAAATAAACCATTGAAGCAAATTAACATCTTTAGTCTTCAGGGGTTAAAGCCCTCACACATCTGTTTTTATAAGATCAGTTCAAAGAACGGTAGATTCGCTGTAACGAGGTAAGTCGAGCCAACGTGGCCAACGTGTTAGAGAAGATTTAAAAAAAAAAAAAACAACAATCAGGGTTTGATTCACATTTCACGCTTCAGCGTTTTTACCTGCGACAACAGGCATCACAATCAAGAAGGGGGTGGGGGCTCAACTCAACTCTCTGACATATCCATCAACCCACAATCCTCCTGTGCACCAGAGTCATCCGATCAATAAACACCTGCACCCTCGCATCCGCCATGACTCCACAAACCAGCCAGTCAGCTCCTGTGACCTCTGGCCGAATCGTCTCAGCCTGTCTCTTCATGCCATTAGCTAAGCGGCTAGTGGCTTTTTATTTTTATGTTGTTTTATTTATTGGTTTGTTTGTTTGTTTCTATTTATTTATTTGAGCTGTTGTTGCAAAGCTCCCTGGGAAATGGAGTTCACAGTTCACAGCATGGTTTTGACCAACCAACCAACCAACCAACCTCCCGTCACTCTCCTCCCACACACCTTTCTCCATACACCACTAAAGAAGTTCCTCCGGCTTCCAGCAAGAAGTTTCACCATGTTTTCTGGTGTTTTTTTTATTTTAAATAGAGCGTTTGATCAGGCAGCTAAACAAATTAAGAAACTCATGAACGCAACATATTGTAAAGGTCTGTTCTCAAACTATAATCTGTCAAATCGAGACGTTAAAGCAGATTTTTTAAAACAAAACAAAAAAAAAAAAAAAAAAAAAAAAAACATTTCTTGGAGGTTGAAATGCTCGAAGGAGCAAAAAAATAATCTCATTGGAGACGCAGTTTTCTGGGTCGGTAACAACAGACTGAACAAGTCAGCGGCAGGTAGCAGCCGCTCAACCACATGTGAATATTCCACCTTAAAAAATAAACTGAAAATTTATGAATAATCAATACAGATGTGGAGCAAGACTAAACAATGCTGCACACTACGTTTTATAGAGAGTAAAGAGAAAAAAAAATGCCTTCAGCCTTTAAACTCAACAAATGAGTGTTGTGATTATCTTGTAGCCAGGTCAACAAATGGCTAACATCAGCATCACTAAACACACCAGAGACTTCAAAACCAAAATACCAAAACTGAGACTCACAGCTGCTGGCGCTGCCTGGGTTGAAGCTATTTCCTGAAATGAGGGTGACTCAGAGACACTGAGACCCTCGCCACATGTGTGGCTGTGCAGGGTCAGACTGAGATGTTTGGTTACGGATACGAGGAAATCTAAACCAAACCATCACTGTTTTAACTGTGGGGGTTTTAGTTTTTTTGTTGTTGTTGCGCCTGTGTGAGTATTTACTCATTAAAAGCCACAGAAATGATCACAACGTGCCAACTTTGTTACAGATAAGTGGGTGTTCAGACGTTAACCTTATAAAGTGAGATTACATGGACCTGGTCTTGTTCTTGGCGTCGAACATCACACCACACGGACGTTGGCGTGATCACTGGAGAGATGCGGTTGAATTTGGGTCACGTTGTGACGATCTGCTTCGAGCAACTTTTCCTCCAAGAAATGTTTCCTCTTTTTAAAAACAAAACAAAACAAAAAAACAAAAAAAAAAACGCCGTCTTAGTGTTTTGAAAACATCTTTTCAAAAGGTTAAATGTTGGAGAAAAGTCACGAAAGCTCGTGTTTCCATCTTTTCTCCTCATCTGAAGAGCGGCTCTGTAATTGGGCACTGAGACGTGAGTGTTGTTGTGATGAATGGTAATGTGCCTTAGATCAGCTCCCAAAGGTGTTTTTATAGGTTTGTGTGAAAACCACAGAGACCTTTGAGGATACGGGAGGTAAGTTGGTTTTAGTACGTTAAAGAGAGGTTAAATGGTGTTTTTGTGTACGAACACGACAGCGAGAGACATATGATGTATCTGAGAACGGACACAAAAAACAAAACAAAACAAAAAAAAAAAAAAAAAAAAGAAAAGATGCTGCTGTCTGCAGGTTGTATTTTCGGTTAGCGTTTAGCTTTGCCTCTGCGAGGACGGTGACTTTAGATTTAAAAGCTTTTTGGAAACAGGTCACATCAAAACAAATAAACCCAGAGGCAGAGGAAAAAAAAAAAGTCATAAAAACAAGAAAGCTTTTACGCCGGTAATACGTCAAAACTACAATCCGTCAGAAAAACATCACGTTTTTATCTATTTAATCATTAAAACATTAGGCTGTTCAAGCTTAATGAGAAATAGGTTTAAACACATCAAACATATTAAAACATAAACATTTTTAGACACAATAACGCTTCGTTTCTGGTGCCCTACTTTAACGCAGACGAGTTGCAGCAGCTGTGAGAGTTGCAGAGGAGCCGTGTGACAGCTACCATGATAAACTAGCGCTCGCACCAACAGATAGATCACAGACGTCTCTGAAACTAGGACACTCTGGCGTCGCTCGTTCTCCGACTGATGTCGCTCAAACGCTGCTGCTGCTGCATTGAAAACCTTCTGGAGATGTGAAAACGCCAAACTTAACAAAGAGTAAAAGTAATTTAATCACTAACTCAAACATCTTTGTTCTCAGACGTTCTAGCTCTTAACGTGCGCTAGTTGCCAATTCGTCTTCGTCAGCGTTAACAAAGCACCTGCTCCTGCTGCTGGTGCAACTCTGCTCTTAGTGGTTGGACAGTGATTTTCCCTCCGCCCTCATCTGTTCTTTTCTCACTTTATTACAAGATTCCTCGTTCGTCTGAACTCTAGGAACAGACGGTGGTAAACCTCGGAGGAGATGTTCACAGGAATTCCCCAGGTCGTTCCTGTGAAGTCTCGTTGAAGTAGGAATTGAAGATGAATTAGTTTGGCTCAAACGAAGCCTCCACATCCGTGTTTTCCAGTTTTCCCTTTGGTATAAAAAACTGTGGCCTTGTTTCTGAGGATTAATGTGGATACTCACGGTGCCTCTTTTTACAAGTAGGCCAACGCCGAATGTTTGAGTCGTCCACCTGCAGGTTTCTGAACGGAAACGTATCCAACATACCGACGCGTTGGAAGACGCAGGCAGGCGTGAAGGTCTGAACTCGACCTGCGAAGCTTTAGAGCAAATTATTAATGTTGTGGGACCGAGTCTGTCTGTCTGAACGGCTTCACCGTCCCCGAGGGAAAACCCTGTTTACAACCGGCACGCGAGGTTTGAGAGAGCACCAGAACATTAACAAGTGAAATGTCAGCAGCGCCTCTAAACCGTTAACGTTTATTAGTAGTTGTTATAAATTAGTAATGTAATGAGGCCCGCTGAGTATTCATGGCTCCTGATGGAGGAGCGAGAAGCACCGCCGTCTTCTGGTGCAACCAGGCAATGTTTTGATATTCAGTCCACGGCGTTTTACCGTTAAAAGGAGACATGTAACCGCCGCCGCTGCTGCAGCAGCAGCACTTCAGCAAATGAGCCGACGTCACGTGATCAGGGATCAGAAGATTAAATGGCGATCAGCCCGAGTGCTGGAAGGTCAACGTCAGCAATAGCCGCATCGCTCGGCTCGTTCAGGCTTTTCAGACCAGACGTGTTTGACCCGTCTGCTCCTGGGAAAGGAGGCGGGTTTTTGTTTGTTTGTTTGTTTGTTTAACAAAACCTTAATGTGATTTTTTTAATAGAGGAAAATATAACAAATAGAAAAAGGTCAAAAAGCTGATTATAGACTCTAAGATGAGGGAGGAATAATAACACGTTAGAGAGACGGAGGCGAAAAGTCACAAACTAATAGTAGTTATTGGTCTTTGTCTTTGTGTATTAATGTCATTTATTTCATTGTAGATGGAGATATAACCTCCACACCTCAGAGGAAACTGCCGCGTGTAATTATTTCTAAATTACAAGCTTCAAGCTTCAACAAACAGTTGATTTTTATTTCTTTCTCCTTCTTGTAGCAGCGAACTGAAAAAAAAAAACCTCACACCTTTTAAAAACTGGACGACGGAGTCTCTAAATCGATAAATTGATAAAGATTCAACCAGATCACCACCACTCCCTCTCCGTCTCTACATCCGTCACCCCTTCCCTCTCCGTCTCCGTCTCAACGACAGCTTGCCTCACATCCCAGTATGAGGGTGGTGGAGCTTTTGCCAGCATAAACAGCAGATGTTTTGAATCTGAAAGATACACAAACACTTAAAATCCTTGGCAATTCACACGCTGAGCTCCGTGGCCTAATTGAATCAACAGCGAGGAGGGAGGTTTCTATCCTTTAAGGGCTTTATTTGAAATTTAACAAGAAAAAAAAAACAAATTAAAAAACAAAAGTGTAAAGCTGTAAGTAAAATCTGCAGATGGCTTTATCTTTTTATGAGAATCACAGAGAATCCAACGTGTGAAACAAAACAAAGAGACGGATCAGGACGACGATTCAAAATCAGCAAATAAATTTTATTTTAAAAAATGTATTTATAACTTTAAATCAAAAACTATGTCTTCCTTTTGTTTTTACTTTGATGAAACAACAAGAACCAGCAAATGTTTCTGTTGCATCTTGGGAAGAAGAAGAAGAAAAAAAAAAAAAGATTTGTGATCTTTTCATCTTTTTCTTTTTTTTAAAAAAAGAGCTAATATCTGCCAAAATCCCAACAGTTTTTTAACGTAAAGATATTAGATATTAAATATTAATAAATATTTTATATGAAACTTAAACACTGATTCTCTCATAATTTAATGAGATATTGGCTTTTAAACAATTATATATATATATATATATATATATATATATATATATATATAGCATTTGTAATTTAAATAAATAAATATTTTTGGCAAATTAAAAAAAAAACAATTTGTAATTAATATAAAAATAATAAGTGGTGGGGGGGTGCTGTTATTCTGGTTGCACGTGTCTATAAATTTATACAAATTTAAACCTGGAACCAAAACTGAAACAAACTAAAACGTTCTGCTGTTTTTAATCTGAAACATTAAAGAAAAACTCAGTGTGAGATGACAGTAACCGTGTCTGTGTCACCACGTTACGTCAGCGACCCTGAACGTGTTTGGATCTTTAATATTCATTTATCTTAACCTGCTCATTTCATCCATAATCTTCTCTCTAATTTATCGACGCCGCTCAGACACTGAGCGATGATTGTACTTTTTTGTATTTTGCTGTTTGTTCTTCTGTGATAACGTTTTTCTAACTCAAACTTACACAACATTTACATTTATTTGACGTTAATCTTAATTCCTTAATGTTCCCAAAAGAAGACGTGCAGTATTTGACATTTACTGAATGTTTATTATGTGTAAAAAAAAAATTAAAATAATAATAATAATATATAAACCATAAGTTCTATAAAAATGCATTTGCAAAAGCTGTGATTTTACAAAGCACTGTAGCGTGTACAGTGATTTCTTTATCAATTTTATGGTACATAATATGTTCTGCAATCTTGCAGCTGTTGTTCGTTTTTTCTTTTTTGTTTTTGTTTCAGAGCCTATGCTTTAATAAATACATTTTCTACGGTATAAAAAAAGGGAAGCGTGTGCAGTGCTTGATGTGTCAGACTGGTGGCGCCGTTGGTGGCGGCGAAACCAGAAACATCACAGAAAGAAAGTCCTGCTCCTCTCTTCTCCTCTGACTTTTTTTTTAAAGAACAACATAAAAATCCAGTTTATCTACATTAACTCTCCGACTCTTACTTCACTACATGAAGGTTTTTAATGTGTCGTTTCTTAAATGTTTCCAGGAAAGAAAAAAAACGGAGCTTGTTGAATTGAAGGTAAGTTAAAGTTGCTCTTATCAATGTAAATATATAATAGTTTGTAAAAACAGCAGCGTATTAGCTTCTCTGCGCCAAATAGCAACAAACTGATGAATAAACATGACATTTGCAGCGTTAGAAATATTTAACTGACGTCTGAGGCCACTAGAGGGCGAATAACTAATAAAACACGTCTCTAAACGATGACGTTGGTGATAAATCGGTATTTATGAACACTATTGTGTTCACATCAACTTTAATAGGTCAGTCTTGTATTTACAGGTCATCTCTGCTGCCCCCTGGTGGCCAATAAAAGTGTAAAGTTTTATTCTGAAGTTTTCTCTTCTTTGCCACTAAAAATTACAAAACAAGATGTTGCAATAAACCAAAAGAGCAGAACTAGATGCTAAAGTGACGTCCTAGCATAAACTGAGCTAGCTAGTTAGCATGCTAACTATTTACTAGAAAACAGCTGTTGATGCTAATGCTACAAAGTATAAAATAGCACTTTAAAGGAGGAAGTCATCTGCGACATCTCTGATTGATTCGTTAACAACAAAACTAGAGCATCACAGGATCATCTTCAAATCTCTTTATATATTTTACAATCAGATCAATCAGAGTTTAAAACCAGAAAATCTCAACTCAGATTTAAACAGCGAGAATTAAAAAAAAAAAAAAAAAAAAGCCAAGCGGAGCTCAACACCCGGAGCTGCTGTGTGGGCCGACGAGGACAAATTAACATAATGAGGATATTCTGTAGGCAGCTTCTATAGGTGATTGTATAAACATGAAGATATTAACTGTGAGACTGAAATTGTGTCAGACGGACAAAAACATGTGAAATGGGAAAAAAAAAAACATTATTATTATTATATAATTTTATTATCATTATTATTATATTCATTTACACAATGACACACATTTTCCTTTATCATCAAAACCTGAGTGTAATTAAAATCTGTTCATGACAGAAAGAACTGAAGCTCCATCATCAGTGTGAGGTTATTCTGGATCATGTGTTAGATGGAAAATAATCCCCTTATTATAATAATAGAGCTCATTAATGAACGTGGCCCCTCAAACAATGCATCAGTGCTTTGCTGCTAATTGGGCGATGAAATGTATATGTGTATATGTGCTATTCATGAGCTGGGAAAGGAGCGAGGCTCGACCTAATCTGTGAGTTTTAAATATCACATGAAGTGAGTCACCACCACTAAATTAACTTCATGCTAATGAAACTGATCCGCTGCATGTTTTACATTTACATATTGCTCATTTAAGAGGCAGGATTTTCCACAGCGACCTAACACAGTTATTTGAGTGTGAGAGAAGATAAGGAATCGAACCTCCGTGTTACTACGTTACTGTCGACTTCAGAGGTGAGATTCATCAAACACATCATTAGTTTTGAGATAATTTAATTAAAAAGCCGAACAGTTTCAGTAGAAGCTAACGTCAGTTTAGTTAATAGCGCGCTAATGGACAACTACGCTAACGCTAACATTAAAGCTAGCGATAGCGATTTATGTTAATCAGACACGACAGATCCTCAAACTGAAACCAAAACACCTGGATCGCCCCCCGGTGGCCGACAGGCTGCGGTACAGGTGACAACCTCCGCCCCCTTCATGTTTCAACGGTAAATGACGAGTGAAACTAAAACACTGACGCAAACAGGAAATAAACTTTACTCAAAGATGGTTTCTGTCCCTTTAGATAGTTTGTTGGAGTCTTTGCTAGTTAAGGGTCACGTTACTCAAGTTAACACGATCAATATTTCATCTTTTTGTTTCTGCCCAAAAAACTTGTTCCCAGTGAATTTATAAATATTTACAAGGATATATTTGCAGTTTTAAACAACTGGGTGCAGCGTTAGCAAAGGTTACTCAAAAGGGACTTAGGTCTGGATTGGTCGGGGACTATTTTCAGACGTGGATCAGGGAGCGTTCCTCTGGGTATTTCCGGCAGCAGGACGATGTGTGTGTGTGTGTGTGATTGAGTCAAAATAAACTACAGTGTGTGTGTGAGTTTTTGGACTGAGTATCTCTACGACACTGATGAGGTATGTCAGGCTCGTACATTGTTGACTATAATAAAATAATGACCCATTAGCTTCTTGTCAGTCAGTTTAGTGACGTTACTGTGAAAACAAAGAGGAAAAACCTGCGACAACAAAAGACGATGAAGTCGTAGTTTCCTACATATGTTTCTTTTTGTAATTTCCAAGTATTCCTCTTGTGTCCGTCACTGATCTCTGCTGGACTGGTTTGTGTTTCTCATTTAAAAGAATCAAAGCAGCTTTTACTTTCACTTTATATCTGAACCAAGTTTTTCTGCTCCAGCTTTTTAAAAAAGTGTTCAGAAACCCTGTTTATTATTGCAGTTGTTGTTCTATTTTTACAGTAAGAACCTTTCTTGGCCCTGTAGATCACACAAACCCACTGGGGCACATTAGTCTTTCCACAGTTTATGAGGAGCCAGCAGCTCTCAGCTCTCACATCCTCGCTCTGAAAACAACACGGTTCTTCAGAGGATCCAAAACGGTGCTTTTAGTTTAGTTAAACATTTGAAAAACCATTAAAACGACAACGTTGTTACTGTTACTAATCTACCATCTCCATCTTTTTCATATACGTACGAAAACAATAATAAAATACATTAGTTCTATAAAAACACGTAGCTACATTATGTTCCATCTCCGGTCGTTGGTTTGTTCACACAACGTTTTAAAAAACGCGACAGATTTGTGTCCAAACAATCTCCTGTTATTAAAATCATTGTGTTTAAATAATGTCAAACTTTGGCGCCCCCAGTGGTCGTATGAGAACAGACAAAGTAGATGTTTTAAGTAATAAAATAATGACAATTTAACTATTTCTAGAAGTAAAGCGCAGCAGCTGAAACTCTTCGTATTTAAACGTTAACTTACGAGAATTATACTTAAATATATCAACTAAGAAAACTAAGGAACCATCATATTTTTCATGACCAAATATTTTAGTGTGGGGACCGGAGGATCCAGCAGCAGGTACTGTATCTCATGGAGCCATTTTTAATCACAGTGTAACAGTCTCTCAACACGTTGGGCTCTGCCTGGCGGGGGTGGACTATCCACCTGTCTCTGGGACCCCCAAACCATCACACCAACTCTGTCGGGAGACATTACACTTTTCTGTGATGTATGGGAGTCAGCCAGAGAGCGGAGAGAAACCACAGAAGACCACCCGCTCTCCGCCGCAGGCTGCTTCACATCACGGTCGCAGTCGAACGGAAACACACACAAACGTTACTGATTACTGACAAACCAGAAACTCTGATGCCGCTTCGTTCGTTCGTCGCTGTGTCGAGGCCTCTAATTGGATTTTGACAGAAGTCCGGGGGAATTCATTTTCAGTCGGTGAAATAAAAGGTCAAAAATTTGTCGTCTCAGAAGGGAAACATCATCCGTCATGGAGGATGACATGTTTGATCTTTAGAGGACGATGGGACAGGTGCAGATAGATGGTCTGGGGATCAAACTCGACACTCGTAGATGATGTAAACCTGGCGAGAAACAAGTAAGTTGTTCCAGACGTTTCTGCCTCAACAAGGCGTCAAAACTACATTTTATTGATGATGTTCAAGGTCACAGAGGAAACCAGGGTTCAAGTCTTTACTTTGCTTTCCTGTGATACTGAACTGAAAACAGAGACAAGATTTATAAGTCTGAAAAAGACACGTTGTCTTATATTCGAGGTCCAGAGACCCGGGGGTCTAAACCAACAGGAGGCGTCAAACATCGTCGGAGGTGTGTGGAGATGCGACGCGACACAGAGACTCAGTAGAAAACAACGACTCAGACGTTAACAAACAAGTGAAACAAGTGTTTCTAGACATTGACCAGACGTCCTCCGCACATGGGGCGGTGATAACTGTCCTCCTAATGCAATCTAACACTTGCCAAGTTATACCGCTCTGAGGAGCTGCAATGCTATATGCTAATCCCCATCTAGACACTTGCACACATGTTATACCGCTCTGAGGAGCCGCCTAAAGAAAAATCGTAATGATACAATGAAACAAATGAATCCCCATCTATACCAAATTCCTCCTCATACTCCTCTATTATTAAAGGATATGACTACTCCAAAACTGGGTCTTGAAGAGTCTAGAGGAGTCGTCTCAGATTCAGTGATATCTGATCCCATCTTTCATACCAATGTCCAACGTCAACTTTTACAGTTTGATGAGGCAGGAAAACCTTTGGTTTGGAGGTCAGAGCAGCAAACCACGTTAGCATATCAATAAAATCATAATCTGTCTAATGTGAAGTTTTATTGGCCTTATGAGTTGCTACTAAAAGGTTATTTTCAATATCAATTAATTTGCTGTTTATTTGTTTAAGTGGTTGATTCATACGTCATCAGATCAGAAAGACAAGAGCATGAAACAAAAGTATAAAGTGTCATGTGATGAATGAACGACACAAGTTAGATAATAATAATAATTCACATCTTATTTATAATGTCACTTATGTTTTTAAGATAAAAAACAAGAAAATGTTGGACTGTTCTAGACAATATGAGAATAAATGTCGGGATAAAAGAGGATTCAAGACAAACGCGGTCGTTCGTTGAACTTGAACTAACCTTGAATCCCAGTTTTTTCCCTCCACTTCCCTTTTAAGATATTACAGCAGCGGGTCATTTAATAACTGAATGATAATCTGATCAGGGTAAGTGCTCGGAAATGAAGAGAATGAAATGAAGCTGTTTTTATTCCTGCGGGACAGTTGGACAAGATTTAAGTGTTTTCAGTCCTAAATGAAATGGAGCAAATTTCAATGAGAAAAATTCATCGCTCATTAGATCCAGAAATAAAAATTCATCCTCGAAAACATTAGAGGAAGGAAACGAGGTTTGATAAGAGCTTCCAACTTAAATAAATAGTCTGCAGCAAACTAAAACTTGAACACCTGAAAGAAAATACAACTGTTGTTTTACTGAAGCGTATAAACGGAAGAATAACAAGATGAAAAATCAAATGTTGCTTTAGTAAAAACAAAATAAAAGATTCTGGAGGGAAAATAAGATGATAAGATGGTAATTTTATCTTTTTTTTAAAGCATAAAGACTGAAAACAGTGTGAACCTGAAACATGCTACAGCTGTTTTATCAGAGCACTAACAGTAGAATAATGTGAATGTAAATTATCCTTTTTTGCTAGCGAAGTGGCAGCTATTTAAAAACAGTAAGAAGATAAAATATAAAAGGTCCAGAATTTGAAAAACAAACATCACTGCTGAAGTGAAGTGATATTTTGAGCTTTATTAGTGATTAAAAAATGTCAATTTAGATACGTTTGGCTGACTGCCCCATTTACTTTCATTGTTAACTATTTGGTTCTGAAAACAAAAGACGGTCAAACTGGATATTACTTCAACCAACGTAACATATCTGTTGAGGGGAGTTTGACTCATATTCATGGTGAAACAGACTCTGGTTCATGTTACTGAACCGTCACTTTAGGTTTTAGTCGACCAGTTAGACTCAACCATTGTTTCGATGAAAACATTTTGTCGCATGTAAAACAAAGTAAACTGACTGAGCTGCAGTGAACGTTGAGGTTCGCAGCGTCTCATTAAAAATTAAAGATCAGCTGCAGCACCTGAGGCGTGCTGGTTGTAAACTCTCCATCTTCACCTCTTTAATATCGAGACCTCTGTTGACCCTTCCTTTGTTTAGTCTTGTTTTGGGTCCTCTGCTGTTTAAAATGCCCGTGCAGGGACCTGGAACGTGGACAGCTGGCCGGGCAGCGCTCCACTAAAATGAAATCATGTCAGTTCAGATGGAGCCACTTGTTGTCGGGGTCGGGGGGTCAAGTGAGTGTACTCTGCCTCGTAGAAATGGAGGCGTTTTTTCTGGACGGACAGTTGGAACACAAAGGGACTATTTATGCAACGCACTCAGCAGCAGCTAATCCCCCCTTTACATAAATCAGCTTACAGAGCAACAGACTTCCTCAAAAATATAACTGGAATAAGATGAGTGGAACAAACTACTCTGCTTCTGCTCTGGCAGCAGCAGAGTCTGCACATTTCATTTCACCGCTGTATTATATTTACAAGGAAACACACTGTAAAAAAAAAACTCATATCATCTGAGTGGAAAACAAAGATTACGCAACACGTTTAAAGTCTTAAATTAAAGGAAAGGGAGATGATACTCAGTGTGTGACACTACTACAGCGACGCTGACCCACTTCTGTGGTTATATAACGTATATCAGTGTCTTTCTGGATCCCTCTGAGCAGCAGTTTCTCTTTTTAATCAACATATGAAGACAGATTGAGAAGAGACGATGTAGACTAACGTAAATCAATTTGATTCACCTTTTATTATTGTAAAATTGCCTCGTGGAAAAAAAAAAAAAAACAGCCTGCGTCGGTTATTATGTAACACATAAATTATTAAAACATTTCAGCTCAACGGCGATGTATATATGCAGCTGAGACTGTGAGAAATAATAAAACACATTTGTACAATTTTGTTAAGCGCTAACTTTTTTTTTTTTATTTCCACTTTTGGACGATTTTCTACTTTTCCTCATTTCACAGAGATTTATTAAATTTGTCTGACAGTTGTAGTCAGGAGTTATTTTACAGATTAAGTGTTTCATAAAAAATGTTTTCCAAATGGAGATGAAATTCTTTAGAATAAGACAAGTTTTAGTAACAAAACCCGCAACCCTGAGAAGAAAACATCTCACAGCTCCAAACACACGTTAACATTTCTCTATTATTAATAACTTTTTAATCTTTCATCCATTACAAACCATTGTTACTATAAAGTTATTGGTGTTTACCTATAATGGCGCAGTAATGGACTGATAAGAGATTAAAGTACAACCTCATGAATATTTGATGACTATATAATGGAGGACTAACTCTAACTAATGTAGGATGAATCAGACCACCTGAAAAATTAAAACAGAAATAATTTTTCTCTCCCAGAAGACTCGTGTTTCCACACCAGCAGAACCACTGACAGATATGAATTATGTTTTACTTCATTAATATTATAAAAATGACATTAAAGAAATGTATTTTTTGGATTTCTTAACTTTAACTTCTAAGGAACCCGTGTGAGTTAACGTCGCTCTCGACCGCAGCTAATGGTCCGATCGAGGCTTCGGGAGGGGAAAGTGTTATTAATCCACTTTTCCTGCCATAACAGTTTCCAACGAACCATCCTACTTTGCCAAACTACCCGAGTTTCCTCGAGGAGTGTGTGCTGAGCGGCTCGTAGGGCAGATGGCAGCCCAGCAGGACTTCAGGGCGAGCGACAGCCCTCCTCCGACGGCCAATTCGTCTCCCATCCAGCAACCTGAACTCTGACCTGAGTCTAAATGAGGTCTTCAACACACACACAGCTCAGGGATGACGACCCTGCAAGATCATCGGGAGATTTGAGACATGTGGTGTATCCACAGTCCAGTGAGACGTCAGGAAAGGTTTTTATTTTGGTTTTCCATACACTTAATATGAGCAGACATCCTCCTGTCTCAGCGGGTGTGAGACTCTGCCAACGTTTGGACTCGCCAACTATTTTAATGTTGGGTGAATCTGCAAAACGCTGAATTAGAGTCAATGCCAACGTCACATGTCAAAGATTCAAACAGCTGCTGTTTGGTCGACGTTGGAGAAAAACTGGGGCAATTTACAGGGATTAAAGTCACATGGTTAGGTTGAAAATGATGTTTGCTCTCTGGGTTGGGAACAAGTGAAGATGCTGAAATGTCCTGAAGTCAGAGTCAAGACAAAGCACATGTCAAAGATTCAATAAACAGCTGCTCAACAGCTTAACGATAGAAAAGACTGATGATGAACTGGGACGTTTTGTGGTTGAGGTGATTAACGTTAACATCAGAGTGAAGATGTTCAAGTATCCTGAAGTCAGAGTCAAGACGAAACAAAGATTCAAACAGCTACTGTCTGGTCAATTTTAGAGAAAGACTGATGATAAATTGATTCCCTGAGAGATTAAAGTTCACATTAGAAGCTTAAGATGGTGATTGATCACTGAGTTGGGAACAAGTGAAGATGTTCAAGTGCCCTGATGTCGGGATAAAACAAAACAAATGTCACGGATTCAATAATAGTCACTTTATAAAACTGCTGCACAACGGTTGCTGTTTGGTCGACCACTGGTGATAAATTGGGGTCGTCTGCAGTTGAGCTCGACTCTGAGGGATTAAGATTCAAACAGCTACTGTTTGGTCAACGTTAGGAAGAGACTAATGGTACAACAGCTTCACTGTGGCATTAAAGTTAACATCACTTTCTAAAACTGCAGCTCAACATCTACTGTTTTATCAACGTTGAAGACAAACGGATTCGTTTCTGGTTGAGTTTCAAAGTGAAAGTGTCTGAATATCTTGAAGTCAGAGAGAGACAAAGCACAAGACTGATATAATGTGGTGAAGAGGTGGACTCAGTTCACATTTATGGGTCAATTTATTAGTGAAATCACAAACACAAGTGACTCAACTTCCTGGATAAAGATTCAAACATTCAGCTCGTGTGGATTAACTGAAGTAGATTCAGCTGTTTATTGTATCAGTCACAAACTCAGTCACTGACTAAACAAAGTAGATTTGTTTCATAATAAAAACTCAACTTTTTATGATAAAATCAATAAAACTTTATGATCAAGCCGTTTATTGAAAAAGGTGCTAACACTTTGTTTTACTGCTCCGTATCTTCTTGTAAATTTCCAAACAACGTCTCAGTGAGAGACGACGTCTGATCGCTGAAGCTTGACTTAATTATTTCACTTTAACTGTTAAAATAAGATAAAAATAAAACCTGGACTGGGTTTTAATCAAAGCGCATAATGATTCTGACATTTAGAGAATAATGAGTCAATGTGTCGAGTTCAAATGTATATTTTCTTCCTGTTTTCATTATAATTAGTAACAAATTACAGGAGAGTGATAATTTTCGGAGATTAACGAACAAAATGGAGGAAAAATAAGATTTCAGGTGTTTCTATGGAAGGTTATTTTAGGATTTAAAGTATTATGAAGCTTTATAAAGACTAGAGGAGATACAAAAATTAATTCTTTACCTTTCTTATCTCTTAAAATTTCACATCTTTGTGTAAATGAACCTCAGCTGCAACAGATTCATGTCTGCATCTGTTGTGAAGGATAAATGAAGGACGTCTTCCTTTGTCTCCACCTCTGACTGAGACTGACCCCGTTAACACACACACACACACACACACACACACGATCCAGATACTGATGCAAACACACCCACATTTAAAAGCCGAATTTATGCAAACACCCACAAACTGCACCAAAATGTGCTTCTGCTGTTGGTTTTCCAGGCTTTAATAAACCAGAAGAAAAAAAAAAAGCTTTCGGGATATCGAGCGGTCCAAACAATGGGGGGAAATGGCATTGGGGTTTCCATGGCAACTGCTGCAAGCTGCTAAGAGGGCTGCTTTGAAAACATATGTCAGACTTGACTGGTCTGTTCACAGTGAGCCTAGCAACAGATTCTCCGCAGCCTATCACACTGTCTCGCACAGCGTTCGCTGTTCTAACATTTGACTTGCTGTCTGTCAGCGGTTTGAAACGATTCAGGCAAAGACAACGAGGAAAGAAGGAAAGTTTCTGCTTCTTGTGAGAAGTAGAAACGTTTGTGTGGTCCAGTGACATCGTGTTTTTCCTTCTTTGTTTTTGTTCTTTTAAAGATTTCGTTGCACCGAGACAAAAAAAAAAAAAAAACACCCCGCAAATCCTAAAACTGACATTGACTAATCTCTGCCTCAGAAAAGCAAATGTTCAACACAAATCGAGCAACAAAACATTATCTCCAACTCAGAGAACAGAGAGCGTCCTCGCTCTTTAACAACCATCTCTCATTTAACAGGTGTCAGGATTTAACAAGTTTCCTTTCTTTCCGCCGATTGTCAACCTTCAGTATCTGATCAAACGATATCTGTCATCGGCCACAACAAAGGTGAAAGATATCGGAGACATCTGAGGCGCGTGACATTGACAGTGGACGTTACAGCTACTGTAATCTTTTTTTTATATCAACAACAATAAAACGATCACTCACATGTGACAGGAGTCGCTTGTTGTCAAACACCAGAGAGATTTTTCTCCCGACACATAAACCAAACAAAGTGGCTTAAAATGATGCTAACGCTAGGTGCTAATCAACCTAAAATTTATTAATATGTTAAAGTTATATTCACAAGTCTTCTCTGGTGCCCCCAAGTGGCCAAAAAATAGGTAAATTATAATAATTAGTAATATAATAAATGTCAAACTCTCACCTGCTAACATTAGCTACTAACAGTTTCATCAACCTAAAAGGTGTTAATATGTGGCCAAAGTGGCCAAAAATTTCTCATTTCAAGTTTATCTCAGTAGGATTAGTTGTCAACACTTAACCAGACTTTAACTAACTGGAAAACGCTTGTGCAAATTTTATTTTACAGTAAAATAAGAAAAACAAACACCTGATTCTGTAGAAATCCTCGACTCTATGAATCATCTGAGCTTATTTCAAACAAAACAACTTAAACTGTCAAATCAAACGGATGCTAACGCTAGGTGCTAATCTATCTAAATTGTCTTCACAAGTCTCTGGCGCCCCCAGGTGGCCAAAAGGTTTTACTCATTAGGTTTAATTGTCAAACACCAGAGAGACTTTTCACCCGACACATAAACCAGAGTAGCTTAAAATGATGGTACTGTTAGATACTAATCAACCTGAAAGACGTTAATATGTTAAAATTATGTTCACAAGTCGTCTCTGGCGCCCCCAAGTGGCCAAAAAATAAATTAACTATGATAATTAACAATATAATTAGAGCAGAGGTGTCCAAACTATTCCACAAAGGGCCGTGTGGCTGCAGGTTTTTGTTCCAACCAAGTAGCAGCACACCAGACTTAACTCATTTAATTAACTGATCTCGGTCTTTAGACAGTTGATTGGTCAAACTGTGTGATCTTGACTGGTTGGAACAAAAACCTGCAGCCACATGGCCCTTTGTGGAATAGTTTGGACATGCCTGAATTAGATTAACACCTGCTAACATTAGATGCTAACAGATTCATCAACCTAAAAGGTGTTAATATGTTCTAATTATGTTCACAAGTCGTCTCTGGCGCCCCCAAGTGGCCAAAAAAAAAGATTCATTTCAATTTTATCTCAGTAGGATTAGTTGTCAACCAGACTTAACCAACACTTGATTAATCGAAATCCTTGACTCTACGAATCATCTGAGCTTATTTCAAACAAAACAACTAAAACTGTCGAATAAAACTGATGCTAACGTTAGCTAATGCTAATCAGCCTAAAAGCTGATAATAAGTTTGTCTTGATTTGATTTTTAACAATCAAATCAAATGAGATTTACTCAGATTTTATATCCTGACTCTACCAGAAACTGTTGTTCACAAATTGTCTCAAAAATGTATTAAATTAACTCAAAACTTATTTCAGTCGACACAATTTGATGCTAACGTTTGGTGGAAATCAAACTAAAAGGTTAATATGTTAAAATTATGTTTACAAGTTGTCTCTGGCGCCTCCAAGTGGCCAAAAAAACCCAGTTATTACAGGTTTGACTCTTTTAACTTTTATTTAAACACTGTGGTTTTTCTAATAATAGAAAATCTGATTTGTTGTTTGACAACTTGACAACTCAATTTTATTCTATTTTATCTTATTAAATCACCGAATCATGAAAGACACTAGAAAAGAAAAAGAAAACTCAACAGCTCCCACAGTGAACAACATTATTATTTTTAATATATATATGTGAATTTACAGCGACAACATGGATTTTAAATTCACATTTGGTTGAATTCCTGCGTGTGGTTTTCAGAGGTGGTGGGTGGTTTTGTTCAAGCATCAGCTCAATGTCATATCACTGCCACAATGTGAGGAGCAAGGTGGGAGGAAAAAGAAAAGAAAACAGAGATGGAAATACATAAAGAGGGGAGGTGGGAGGGGGTGAGGGGAGGTAGAGAGGAAGGGGGGATATGGAAAACAGGGAGAGAAAGGGGGGGAGGCTGATTAGAGGGGAGGAAGAGGGGGAGACGGATGCGTCATACCAAAACATTAGTATGCAATCAAGTTACTGGTGCGGTAAAGATCGTCGTTGTCTGTCGACGGCTGCCGCAGCCTTTCAAAACTACACTGCAATGTCACACACACACACACACACACACACACACACACACACACACACACACACACACACACACACACACACACACACGCACGCTCAGTGACACCAACACAAAACAACAACACTTGTACTCGTTCTATTGTCTGAGAGAAAATAGAGGCAACCAACAGAATTACTATTTCCATGTCAGTTTGTGCAGAAGGGTTTCATATATTGTGTTATTGATCCACGTCACTCTTTCAGTTTCTGCAGAGGAGCTGATTAGAAGAGCTGGAAATGAGCCAGACACACACACACACACACACACACACACACACACACACACACACACACACACTAAAAAGCAGGGGATCGGTGTGTTTTCTCCTTGAATATAATTATGTAATTTGAATTTATAAAAAGAGAAAGTAAAGGAATGAAGGATGGACAGATAGATGAATGAAGACAGTGGAGTTTATTTGTTTGTTTGTTTTTGTTCATTAGCACTGGGAAGAAACGTTTGCACAGTTTTTTTTTTTTTTAAACTAAAGTGAAGTGAAGTCGAACGCGGAGGAGGAAATAAATAGAAAGGAAAGAAAAAGAAAAAACTACAGCAGCTTCACTTTTCTCTGCGGCAGAAATTCGGCGTCTCGAGCTCTTTGTGATGTTTGTTCTCTCAGCAGCATCATGCCTGAACTGTGTGTGTGTGTGTGTGTGTGTGTGTGTGTGTGTGTGCACAGTTTTCAGATGGGGGAGAGGGAAGAGACGGGATGGATGGATGGAGGGAGGGAGGACGCTGAGACATTGATGAGCTGCACCCCCTCCTCCTCCCTCCTCCTCCCTCCTCCTCCCTCCTCCCCCCTCCTCCCTCCATCGCCATAGTCCTTGGCAGGTCCGCGTTGCCATGGTAACGCTCACATTGCCGCAGGCTGGCTGGAGCGAAGCGCGATGGTTGAAACAGAAAGAGAGAGAGATCATTGCAGAGAGAAGGGAGAGCAGGCGAAAATTGGTTCTCCAATTCATTACTCCCCCCCACCCCTCCCTCCTCACCAACTCACCCCCATCCTCCCCCCACCCTCTCACCCCCCCACTTCAAAACCTTATCATTGGCGTCGGCTCAGCTGGGCCGCAGAAAAGGCCTCAGCTCTGCTCTGTAGTCTGAACACGTTGGATCCAAACTTCAGACCGCATTTATTATTCATCCTCCTCCTCAGCAGACAGCACCGCAGCCCAACACCCAACACACACACACACACACACACACAGCAAGAAGCTACCGTAACACCCCAGCATTATTACACCGAGCAGTATATTGCATCATTCTACTTCCTCTAGATGCTATAATGCATCTCAGCAGGTGTAAGATTACTGTTAAAGTGAGTGACGGGAACTGAAGATGCAGATCAACATCTTCTGTTCAACCTGGACCGACCGGCTGATGTGTAACTGACCACAACAAGCTGATGTTCAAATCACAAAGCTACACAGACGTCGCTTCAACTGAAACCAACCAGATTTATATCCCGTCTCTTCCAGAAATTACACATCGTCCCCAAAAGTAACAAATAAAATTCAACTTCTTGCATTTACAATAAAATAAATGCTAAATTATTTCAATCAAAATAACTTCAGCTGTCGACACAAACTGATGCTAACGTTGTTAACGGTGCTAATCAATTAAAAAAGGTTGTCTCTAATTCCCCAAAAGTGTCCAAAAATAAAAATAAATAAACACCATATTACAGCTTTTACTCAGTAGGTTTAATTGTCAAACACCACTGAGATTTTTCACCTGAGTCCAACGATGCTAACATCAGATGCTAGCAGGTTTCTTGCTGATTTTCGGTGCTAATATTTTTAATCAGCTGAAATTATGAGATAATATGTTACAACGATGTTCATAAGTTGTCTCTGGCGCCTCCAAGAGGCAAAAAAAAAATCAATAAACAATCAATTATTACAGGTTTAACCACTTGAAAACTACTAAAGCAACTTAAACTGATGCTAATATTCGTTGCTAATAAGTTAATCAACAGATCGTCTATGGCGCCCCCAAGTGGACAAAAACAACGTATCACAGGTTTTGCTCAACAGGTTTAGTTGTTGAACACAACTGAGATTTTTTACATGACTATAATGATGTTAAACATTACATATTAACAGGTTAACATATTAATATTAACAAGTTTATCAAGTTAAATGATGTGATAATGTCTCTGGCGCCGCCAAGTGGCCAAAAAAAAAGGTTTAGTTGGCGACACTTAAACAACTTCTCTGTATATTTCAAACAAGGCACTAGGATGCTAACATTCGTTGCTAATAAGTTTATCAACCTTTAAGGTGATAATATGCTAAAATTGTGCCCCCAAGTGGCCAGAAAATGAACTTATTACAACGACCAACTGAAGATGTAGATCAAGATCAGAGCCTCAGCTCAGACTGGACCAACCAGCTGATTAATAACTGACAACACACATTTTGTTCATCTCAACTTATAACAATAAAATCACCAGATTTACTCAGATTTCACATCCTGTCTCTTCCAAAAAACTGTTGTTGTCTGATTACACATCATCTGTAAAACTAATTACTCTCTGACATTTTCTTCTCATATTACACAGAAAATACTTTTTTTTCCTGATGCTCTTAATTAAACATGAGGACCCGGTTCTCTAGTAGAAAACACTGAGCCCTGTTTCTCTATTAAACCTGGTCGGTCCACGTCGTTCTCACAGCTGCAGCTCCTTCAGTTAAATGTCAATCTATGCTCCTCAAACATGAACCTGCTTCGGCGGCGGAGTCGAGCTGCGACCCCGCGACCTCCGTCGAGCTGCAGTGACAGAGCTGCATTCAAGCGAAGCGACGCTCTCAGATGGGATTGTTGCTAAGATACGGTTTTGGCCGAACCAGTTCTGAATCCCACGGGGACGAATCGCATCCAGAGATCTGTCTTTTTCACTGCAGCCATTCACAAATCATGAAGAATCAAAGATACTTTAACTAAATATAACTGTCATGAATCTAAAACGAGCCAACGAACCTGCTTACAAAAACACTAAAGTCTCTAAAACCAATACTATCTTTGGCGTCACTTCCTGTTTCTAATTTGAAATAAAAATGTTTTTTTCCGGGCGTCTTGTCGTTTGTTTTACTTCCTGTATTTTCTCTGAGTTTTCTTGTGTTTGAATTTCTGTTTTGTGTCTCGTTTTCATCTGTTGCATCTGCAGGTTTGTCCTCAGTCCACATCCATCTCACTTCCATTAGCAAAATTAGCATTGAAGCTAAGTTGCCAATATTTAGTTTGGCCCTGGTTTTAACATCTTAATGTGATAATACTGTCAAACACTGCGGCTGTACAAGCTCAGACAGTGACTCTCAGAAATGTAGGTGACTTTAAAATGTTGAAGCCAAAATCTGAAGGCAGATAAGTCACTAATGGTTTGTTTATTTTGGCGTATTACAGCTGCTGTCCACGCCAAAGCAAACCCAAACTCTCCCAAAGTCGAACTATTAAAGAATCAACTTATCTTATCTTGACTTGCTAAATGTAGTTGAATATTATGTTGGACATTGAATCTCATCTGATCCTGAACCTCTAATGATCTTAAACATACAAACATTTCTAATTTTATTGGCTTATTTTTTCTTTTTATCTCTTCTAGTGGCTAAAAAAAAAAAAAGGGATTAAATCATCAATGATCAGAGCATCTTAACTGCACCTGTGATACTAAACGTTGAGTTGTGTGTTTTCTTCATCCTGAATAATGAAGTTAATCTGTTTCAGCTCCAACAGCGACACAATGGATCATTTCACAATTTAATTCACGGGGTCAACGACCTCCACAACCTTACTGTTTTACGAAGCTGTAAAATAAAACTGCTGATCTTAACACGGGAAGATTTTGTGGATTTCAGTCTTCAGTTAGCGCGTTAGCTTGTTAGCGAAGGTGTTTTCTTAATAAACACCTGGACTGTGACTCTTTAGGTAGATGAGGAAATGAGAATCATGTGTAATTTAATCAGTTAATCACAAACTTATAATCTGACTGGACAAAAACCCTCACACGTTTTATTCTATAACGTTTGTAAGGAAGCGGCTCAGAAGCGTCTGTACGTCTGCTTCCTGTTTCCAACCTCCAGTTAAAGACGTGTGAGCGTCGTTCACGTCTACAGGTTCACGTTGCTTCATGTGAACTGACACTGCAGTGAAATGCTGCAGGGGGATGAGGCACGTTTCAGATTTTCACCTTATATAATCACACATCTTCTGATGACGCTGGTTAAATTTCATTTTTCAGATGTTTTTTTTTTTTTTTTAAACCATTTGTGTTTTATTTTAAAATTTGTCAGTGATGTAAATTAACTCCATCCTGCTACACACAAACACACAGCGACTTAAACTGATGCAACAACGACGAAAGATTCAGAAAACGGCAGAAACAGAACAACGAGGAGTTTAAATGTTATTTTTACTACAGACCTGGTGCAACGGCTCAGCCTTTATTCAGGTCAGATAGTGAAGGATTCACTGCCCCACATACGACAAGGTTGAAACAGAAACAGGTTTCACTTTCAACAACACGTTAACGATAAAGATTAATATCGACTCTTTAGATGTTTCTGCTCTGGTTTGTTTAAGTTTAATTTAATTGTGTTTCCTGTCACTTCAGGTGAGTCCAGATTGAATTTTAAACGTTTCAGACGATTCATCGTGTGTGTGAAATTAAAAATGAAACATGTTCGACTTTCTGCTTTTTCTGAGATAATATTTGGCTCCGACATTATTTGATGCAAAAAGAAAAAGGAAAGAAGCATCTGGAGGAGTTTTCTGTAACTTCAAAGGCCGAGCTGTCAACACGCCACGGACACATTCCACACACACACACACACACACACACACACACACACACACACACACTGTGTGATTTCTGTGTTTGCTCGCCGTTGCTTCATGCCACGTACAGTATTTATGATTAAATCTGACACTTTAAAACGTATCATTTGCTAGTTAAAGTCTGCTCTTCAACACAGACTGCAAAACTACGTCAGCGTCAGATTGAAAGTAAAAAAAATAAATTCATCACATCTGTGTGTGTGTGTGTGCAAAAAAATAAAAAATAAATAAACAAAAAGGTGCAAATACTAAATATTTAATTTAATAATTTAAAGCTTTTATTTTTTATTGTTCTCATGAGTTAAACATGAAGTAAAGGACATAAATCCAGTTTTCAGTGATGGAAAATAAATGTCACGTATGTTAAACATGTATGTTTTCACCTCATTGGGTTTAAGCTAAGCTCTGGCAGCTGCACACACACACACACACACACACACATTTCCAGCCATGCAGCCGTGCTCTTGGAGGCTACAGACTCTGGCTCTGAAGCACAGACGCTCACACACACATTCAACATACCTGTGAGGATACACAGAAATCTGGCACTGGACGTGACTCACGGGGAAACGCTTGATCTAACATCTGACATCTGGGGCTTTAATGGCTGCCTGCTAAAGAAAAAAAAAAAAAAAAAAAAAAACCTACACATCATCATGGTAAACTTAGTCCAATTCAGTGAATAATAAACTAATTTTTAAGAATGAATTTGATGAATTTGATCCCGATCAGGTTGTGTCCGGTTGACCTCTGCATGTGTGTGTGAGGCAGATCGATATGAAGCCTTGCAGCATGTGCAGAGGGTTATTACAGATGGTGAGAGTGTGATAGCGCCAGAGGTGCCTGAGCTCATTAAGAAACAGGACCATACTCCGGTGCAGAGCAGAGAGGAGGAGGATGCAGACTCTGGCCTGGAGATTTTTCACCTGAGTGTCACTGAAATGCTGTCGCAAAATGGAAAAAAAAAAAAAAACTAAATCCTTTCATTGTGTGTTTGGACGGCAACACCAGATCTGTTTTACGTTAGCGAGGAGAAATAGTGGCATGTAAATAATAATGTGAGGAGGTTGTTCAGAGTCTGAACAGGCTCCACGTAGGAAACGGGCTGGACTGTGGCGCCATCTCCCTGTCACCGACACTCATTTCCCTGCTTGTTTTTAATCGAAAGGAATTTCTGCTGGCGGTGGAAATGAAGATTTATAGACTTGGGATTCACCAATATAGGTTTGTGGAGCCAGTATTTTGTGCAGACATGCAGTATTCTTTAAATTTCCTGCAGGGTTTGTGTATAATAGCCAGTGTAGAAAAAAAAGGTCACTGATTATAGTTTAAGACCAAAATACTTGACTGATTTTAATGAGCAATGAAAATATAATCTCATCTGAGTTTCTTCTGTAAATCAAAGTAAAAAAAAAAAAAGAAAAAGAAAGAAACCTGATTTATGTAAAGATACGTTTGTGCCAAAACATAAAAACGTCGCCGTCTTGGATTTTATTTTATATGTTTCTTGGAAACAAGTCGAACAAGAACAGAAACTACGTCCACAGTCGCTTTATACTCATCGAATAATTCTGCACAAACATGACTTCTTCTTCTTCTACTACCAATCTATAAATTAGTGCACTTTCTTGTTGTTGCACAATGTAAAAAGGCCACAGCCAGAGTTACAACACGAGTTCAAGTTTCATTCCTCGTGGATGAAGTCACTGCTCTAACAAGGCCTGAGAGGAAACTGCTGCGCTGCTCTCGAACACTTGCAGAGCATCGAACACCAGACAAAAAATACGTCTTTTTCAATTTAACTTACACTGAAATTGCTTTTGGATTTTATTTTCAAACATGTGTTTTTTTTTCCCTGCACTCTAATACATGTGGTTCAGCTTCTTCCCCCAAACAAACAGCGTGACACCTTACGTGACACCGAACTATTATTCTTTTATATCAGCTCTGGTTTTCTGAACCTGCTGCCAAACCAGTGACGTTACCGTCCTGGTTATGTAGATATGTACACAAACACAGCAACGCAGTGTTGAGCATTAATCCCATAAAATCCACCACAACTTGACAAGACACTGGCAGAAACTTGCCGTGGTGTAAACCCTCATTACTCGTGTGGTCGTCGCTGCAGTTTCTCTGTGAAACTGTCACAACCAGAGGAACATTGGCTATTTAATAGAATCAGGATGTTCTTCTTTTATTTATCTATTTTTATTTTATATATATATATATTTTTTTTTACAACATCCTGCCAAAACTGAGTCTTGGACGATGCGATGTATCAATGAGATGAGGTGAATTAGTAGTAAAATGTTTATAAAGTCAGAAATAAACAAATTAAGAAAAGTAAACACGAACAACAAAGTGACGACAGACTAGTCGCCATCTGTTTTACTTTTCTTCTTCTTTTTCTTCTTCTTTCCAGAACTTTCCACTACATCGGTATAAGAAGTGTCCGTCGGTTCGGTTTTCACCGTCACGTCCTCCACCTTCACCTCCTCCACCTCCTCTTTCTCCTTGTCCTTCTTTTTCTTCTTCTTCTTCCTCTTCTCCTCCACCTCTTGTCCCTCCAGCTCCATCATCTCTTCTACCGGTTCTTCTTTCACACTCACCACCTCCTCCTCTTCCGTCTTTATCCGCTTGTCCTTCTTTTTCTTCTTCTTCTTTCTCTTCCCTTCCTCATCCTCTTCCTCTTCATCTTTCACACGTTTACTCACCAGGTTTGCTCCGTCCACCTCCATCTTTGCCTCATGGGTCAGAGTCGGGGTTTTGCTGCCGAAGGGGAGGAATCGTTGTTTGAGTCCCGGTGGGATTGAGGGTGCGGGGGCAGCGGGGATCACCTGAGGCTCCTGGTTTGCGCTGCTGTCCCCGTAACTCTCACTAACATTTATCAGACCTGAAAACGACGGAGCGAAGACGACGCTGTCTGACGACTTCTTGACGCTGGTGAGCAGGTGGAGGTCTGAGGCTCCGTGAGACGACGACAGGATGCTGTAGACCTGCTGGACGCCGCCGGTCTTCACCTTCACGGTCTCGAGGCCGGAGAGGGGAACTTTGATGCTGCTGAAACTGGATGGAGAGAAGAGAGGCGGAGTTAAATACTGCTACTACTACTACTATCATCATGAGGCTCGTCTCCAGCTCCACCTGCTGGCGACTTAACCTGAACCAGTTACTGCTGTTAACTCAAGTCGAGTCTGACCGCGTCTCAATTCAGATACTTCCATGTAGCAGGATCTTGGACTGTGATTGTCTCCCACCGGCTTGTTTTCAATTCTAATCAATAATCAAAGTCTAACTAGTGCTGATGTTTGATTGTGTGGCTCCATGTTTCATGTGAGGTGGAGACTCCCTCCTTTTCTGCTCCGCAGCCAAGATGGCGTCATTGAGGATCAGTGTCAATGCACTTACACACTCCAGATAGTAACTGTCAGTATGAGAGGATGTGAACTGAGACACACACTGAGTCTGAGGTGATGCAGCATCTTCATCTGGACGTCATTTACAGTAAATAGTTGTTTGGTTCACGTCCGACCTCTTTTCTCCAGACAACAGACGTTCTGTTACGTGTGTGTTTAGCGGTGCAGCAGTGATAAACGTCCCCCCTCAAACTGTTTCCCACGTTCCCAGTTCCCATATAAACTGCTAAAAATTCATATCATAACAGAAATAAAAACCAGTTTGCAAACAGGAAACCTCATATTGTCTTATTTTAACCTTTAAAACATTAACTACGAAGCCTCAAATCTACGATAAAAAAAGCAATAATCCACTTTAACTAAATCGTAATATTTTTAAAGACTTTTTAATGCAAAGTCTTTGCTCCCACATCAAAACAGATCCATAAATTACTCTGGCGTTTTAAAAGAAAACAATAAAACGTTTAGCGGATTTTAAAAGAATGAAAATCTGAATGAGTTTCTTGTTAAAATCTTTGGCTACAAATGAGACAAAAAAAAAAAAAAAAAACACTGTGGACCCACCATTCTGGATTAAAGCTGGCAGGAGTTTTAATGAGCCATAACTCATTGTGCTTGTTCTTCAGACTCTGTGTTAAAGTGCTGCTGCAGGGTTTATGACTGAAAGACACAAAGTCAGCAGGACACTGGTACCTGGTGGTCGTTTTATCTGAGGAGTGGAAAACAACACAACTTTATTCATCATTTCATCAGAGCGTTTAAAATATCTAAACCAGAACTAACAACACATTTATATCAGTTAAAAAGTAAAAAAAAAACACGTGTTTTAACCCTTAAAGTGGCGTTTTATTTACATATTTAAACTATATTTCTTTATCACGTTAGCTGCTTTATCTAAAACTAACTATTAGCATCTCGGTTAACCATTAAAAACTGGCTGCAAGTAATAACAGTGACCGTACCTTCTTGTTTTTGTTTCGCCGGTGATTTCGGCGCAGGTCTGTCCGCTTCATCCTCGCTCGATGAAGATGATATGTCTTTTGGCATTTTTAATGTTTCAAATTAACGGTAAATATCTTAAATTATGAGTTTCCTGGCTCTAAACGCATGGCTAAAGGGGGACGCACATGTGTTGACACAAAAAAACGTATGAACTGTGACCTTCATTGCGTCATTTCCGTGCTACTTTTCGTTGTAGTTCCGCGAGTGAGTTTGTTCAGTTTGTTTGCGTTGACGAAAACAAACGAACGAACTCAGTTACCCACAATGCCCCTGACAGGGTTACGTAACGTTCCAGCGTCCGTTAGGGGAGCAGCTGACAGCAGTGAGGAGCAGGCCGAAGTGGGTAAACAAAACAAACGTCTGGAAAAAAGAGCGAAAACAACCGAAATGTTTGAGCTGATTTTATATCTTTAGGATGTAAAATATTATTCTGAAGCGGTTTGAAGTCCGTTGAAGCAGCGAGTCGTTAGCAAAGAGAGGGCGTGCACCTGTCAGAGCTAAATAGGTTAACGCGGCTAACGTGTGTTAGCAAGCTAGCTGGCTGGTTGAACCTGCCGCAGGTTAGCGGCCATGTCGTCCCCCTCCTCCTCCTCCTCCAGGCGCCAGTGGTGCTACCTGTGCGACCTGCCCAAGATGCCCTGGACCGTGGTGTGGGACTTCAGCGAGGTGGTTTGCCGCGGTTGTGTCAACTACGAGGGAGCGAATCAGATTGAGTTCCTGATAGCGAGCGCCCGACAGCTGAAGCGGACTCACGGGATGCAGGACGGTAACGTCAGGTCACCTGGTCCTTCGCCCAATAAGCACGGCACATCTGGAAGAGGAGAGGCGGCGGCGGCGGCGGCGGCGGACGGAGGCAGGCCTCACTCCGACCGCTTCGACAGGGGAGGGAGAGGAGGAGGAGAGAGCACCGGGTCGACCGTTCGGGTACCGCCGAACGGGCTGCACCGTGACGGGCAGCCGCCTCCGGAGGTGAACCGTCAGAGCCCCAGCGGCAGCCGGAGACCGATGCTGAGCGCCGCCATCCCTCCCAGTTTAGTGACTCAGAGCATCGCGGGGATCCCACACGGACTCCTCACGGGGATGCCGGCGGGTCTGACCGCCAGGACAGCCCCCATGAGCAGCCCCATGATGTTCCCCGCGCCGGTGCTGGCGGAGATGAGCCGCAGACAGCTCGGCTTGGGGATGGGCATCGCGCCGTTTATCACTCCAGAGCTGGAGCGAGAACTCAGCTCGTCCCAGAACCAGCCCAAGATTCAGACGCAGATCCACACTGCTGTAGCTGGAGGAGGCAGCGGCAGTAAAAGCACCGGCCTCCCTTCTTCTTCTTCATCCTCCTCCTCTATGGCGGGAGGTGTGAGCCAGACGAGCCCGAAGCCTGCGTCTTCCCCGGCTCGGCAGCCACGCCCCCTGGCCGCCAGGTCCGGAGGAGAGCCGCTGGGATCCAGCACCTCAGCGGAGGCGGCTACCACGGCTGCAGCGTTACCCCACAGCGGTGCCTCTGAGCTGGGATCAGCATCCACCAGCAACACCCACTCGACTGGAAACACCCTGTCCTGCAGCTTGTGTCACGAGAGGCTGGAGGACACACACTTTGTTCAGTGTCCGTCGGTGCCGGGACACAGGTTTGTGCCGTGATGAAGTGTTATTATTATTGTTTTTAGGACTTTTTTCTCTATTAAAACCTGCACTTATGGCTTCAGTTTCACATTTTTTTTAAAAATGTAAACACAAACTGACTCTTTAATAAACTTAATGATGTGTCTTTTCTACCTTCAGGTTTTGCTTCCCGTGCACCAGAATCTACATCCAGAGTCGACGGGGAGACGGCGAGGTGTACTGCCCCAGCGGAGAGCGCTGTCCGCTGGACAACTCACCCAACAGCCCCCCCTGGGCCTTCATGCAGGGAGAGGTCTCCACCATCCTGGGCACCGCAGGACCTGGAGGTGGAGCTGGAGCGGCGTCAGTGGCTGCGTCCGGAGGAGGATCGGGACCTGGAGGTGGAGCTGGTGCTGCTGCCGCTGCCGCTTCATCTGGAGGCAGCAGTGGAGGCAGTGGAGGTGCAGGCGGGTCTGGAGGTGGAGACGTCACTGTTAAGAAGGAGAGAGAGACGTGATGGTGATTTCAGAGGAAACAAAGACAGCGACAGGCAGGTTCAACAGCAATTTACAAGAAAGCAGCTCAGTTTAATTCTCTGTGTAACGAAACTTTATTTATTTGTTTATTTGTCGTCACAGTATCACGAACCAAAAGGAGACGTCTGCACTGGACCGCTGAGATCCAGCAGAGAGGAAACACAACGAGCCACAGTTCCAGGTCTTAACGCCACCACCTGCTCCGCGCCGCTGACGCCACAGGTCATCACGTCTGTGATGACGTCACTACGACCATCGACGCCGCGTCTGATGTGTCGTGTACACGCTGAGGTTGATGTCAGCGGCGCGGAGCAGCCGTCACATTTATCGTTGCAAAGACTGCCTTCACGAAATTGAATTATTGATCTTTATTTAAAAATTTTTTTGCCAACTTTTAGCCTAAACGTCACCAATCATATCAGCAGATACATTTTTAGAAAACAGCGAGTGTTTTAACTGAACGTTTAAATTAAAATGATTATTATTAATATAATTTAGGACCAACCAATAACTGAGCAGTGGCTACTTTTGTAGAGTTCGTCCTCGTGCCAGTTGAAACAACTGATTGTGCCCACGTTAGCAGCTGGAAATAAATAAATAATAATTAAAAAAATCAATCAAATCTTTCAATCAAGAGAGCGAACCACTGAAATGTCTCCATCCTGCTCTTTAATCATTAATCTATAAAGTTATTAATTAATCAATAACTGCTGACGGTAGCTTATTAGACCGAATATACGGGTGTTCACTTTCATTTGTATTTTATTTTATTTTTCTTCTTCCAACTCTGAGAAAGTAGCCACGCTCCAGTGTTTTATTACAGATTAAAAACAAAAAAAAAAAGGTACAAACTGTTTGAACAAGACGAAGCACATTTTCTCTGCCAACAATTGATCGATTCAAAATTAAATATTTACGTTTCTATAAATAACAACTGACAACCACAGAGACAAAGTGAACCTTTTTTTTGATATTATTATCATTATTTTATTGTTTTATGACTGAAATTTAAATTGTGGTGCACAATCAGATTATTATTAATTGTTTTTTACAAACATAAAAAAAAATCATTTTTCTCAACGTTTGTCGCTCGTTCGCTTTAATCGAAGAGTTGATGTTAATTAAATGTTGCTTTTCACATAAAGATCCAACCCAGCCGACACTTTGGCCCCTTCCTCCTTGAATGTATATGAACAGATATCTATTGATAGACTTAGGACTATATTTTATACTAGAAATGTTAAATGTTATATACTGTATAGACTCTATAATAGTACGTATGTGCAATCTTTAGTCATAGTATATGCAACAGTTTGGAAAATGTAAAAAAACAAAAAAAAAACATATAATAACTGTGTATCATTTCCTAAACCTTTAGTTTTTGTTTTTTAAAGTGAGAATCCACCTCAAAAGAAAACGGTTATAAATCATCAGTCATCACAGTTTTGATTTAATTCGGTTAAAAATATTTAAAAAATCGACGTTAACGATGTAAAAAGCAGCAGGTGGATTTTCTCTTTATGTGCCGATCGTACTCGTCAGTACAGAAGCACAAACAAACCAAAGGTCTTTTGTTTTTTTTTTTTTAAATGTCCAAACTGATATTTCTGGATTTAAATGTTTTATGGACAAAAACAATATATATATATATATATATATATATATATATATATATATATATATATATATATCATCAAGCCCGTTAACAGTTTACAGACCAGACAAGCGGTCGACTGTAGCGACGGAGGTTTTACATGTAAAAGTCGATACTAATCAGCAGAAACGACGTATTTAGGCTTTTTCTATTAGAGCGAATATCCCACAGATCAGGTCTGTCGTAGAGAAAAGTGGAGTTTCAGTTGAATATGCACTGATACATCATGCAATCCCTTGTTAAGTGCCTTTTTTTAAAAAAAAATGTTTACCGTCTGTTTGTGTGTCTGGGAACCTCAGGGGAAGTAGGAGTGCAATGGTCTTTTTTTTTTTTTGTCTAGTCGATGATTAACCTGAATCTGTTTCCCTGCGTTCGCCATCATGCGGCTTTTTCTGCTTTTATCTGAAGCCTTTGTAAAGTCGACAGGCGGTTGTTGTTTTTATTCTCTTCTTTCTTGTCGGTTTCTTTTCATTTACTTGTTATTATTATTATTATTTTTATTTTCTAATTTGTTTTTTTTTTTTTGTTTTTTTTTTTTTAGATCTGTTGGTTTTATTGCAGCTTCATGTACAAAATAGAAACCAGGAATAAATTGGATGGAAACTTGTTCTTGTTTTTTATCTTTATTAAATTATTATCACTTTATTAATTAAAGTGACGTCAGAGTCACATGAACCAGAGTTTATTTCACCCTGAATATGAGTCAAACTCCCCCTCGAGAGATATGTTACGTTGGTTGAAGTAAAATCGTCTTTAAACGTATCTAAATTGTCCTTTTTTTAAATATGTTTTATTGATTTTCCACAGGATACAGCACAAGTCAGTCCATCTCTGAAACATCAGTTACATTAACACGTTTAGTTCACTCTTCCCTTCTCATCCCACCCACACAGAGAGGAAACTTGTTTTCACACTTACAAAACACTCAAGGCAAGAAAGAAACCAAAAAAAACTCATCATCAAGGGGCTTCTTGTCCATTTGAAACAGTTGAGCGTCTTAAGAGGAGTGTGGAGAAAACTATGACAACTTTAGTCGATTCCTCAGACGTTACGTTAGGACTGGGATCGGATCAGGTTGCAAACATCTCACTAAAAGCTTTAAAAATACTTTTCCAAAAGGTCGAAAGGCGCAGACACAGTCAGAACATGAGCTTTAATCTGCCGGCTGACCTCTACATCAGGGACGTAGTGGATCAAGTAAATGGGGCAGTCAGCCAAACGTATCTAAACTGTCATTTTTTAACCACTAATAAATCTCAAATTATCACTTCACTTCAGCAGTAGCATGAATAGGGTCCCTACACATAAACTGAAGTACTGATAACTTAGTAAGTGAACCCAGAGTTTATTAAAAACACTGTTTTACAAGACTTACCCAACGTCTTGGTGATGAAGGTTGTTACACATCAGCAGATTCAACATTTTTCTCATCTTTTCCTGGACACGTCAACCTGTTGTTCAGGAAAATGATGAATCTGCTGATGTGGAACAACCTTTAACTCTACTCTAACAGACCTTCTCCACCATCATCTACTCAGTTTCTAGTGTTTCTACTTGGTTCTAGTTCCTGGTTCCAGCTACTGTTTTAGTTCCTACTCTGTGGAGGAACCGATGGATCTGAGTCGATACTAAAACGTGACGTGAACAGACTGAGGTCACTGATTGGTCAGAGGAAGCGTCAACAAAAATAATCAACCTCCATCTTTAATAAACAGTGACAAGCAACAGCAACATGTTCAGCATCTCCTCCATTAATGTTTACTGATGTTTCTGTGTCTCAAAAAATAAAATCCTTCATCTCTGATGTTTTATCTCAACATCATTTTCGTAACTGACTCAAAACAGTTGGTTTAATTGTTTAAATTATAACAGATGTTTTTATTATTCATCTTTGAATCGTATAGTTTCATTTATTCGGCTCGAATTTTAAGTTTGAACTGTGGAAAACAAACAAAATCTTAAATATTTAAACACTAAAATTTAAGATTTCTTTACTTAAAGTCACAGTCTTATCTCTGTTTATAATGTGGCCACAAGATGGCGCTGTCACTCTCTTAACCTCAGTCTGAAGCTGCAGCTGCATCACAGGATTTTACAATGAGAAACTCAACTTTAGCTTCAAACTCTAGATGGACAGAAGAAGAAGAAGAAGAAGAGGAGGAGGAGATTTGGTCTTTAATTATTCGTCTCTGGTCGATCTGTCGTTTCCTCCATTAGTGTCAGCTCGTTACAGCTTTTGTTAAACCAATTATAGAGGTGTTAATGGACGAGTGGAGGCCTATTGGAATGAAAAACGGCCCGCAGAGAGAGGATGTGGCTAAATGTGAGTTGGAGAGTTTGGTTTGATGGAGGGAGGGAGGGGAGGGGGTCAGACCTGAGACCTGAACCTCCTGATGCGATGTAGAGACTTGAACTATAAGTTTAAAATGTCTAAATACAAACTAAACTTCTCCATGTTGAAGTTTTGTGACCGTGTCTAGAGTCTAGAGGTCGAAGTTGAAGCGTCCGGATGAAAAACAGTTCATCTCCTTCAGCCTTAATTACATCATTACAGACACTGAGGTGTGATCTCGCTCCACGTGTTAATCGACTTGACAACCTTTTGCAAACAGGCGATAATCGCCAGGTGATGGGGTCTGGATAGAGAAAGCGTCAGAGCTGCAGCTGGAATATAAAGATGTAACAATAATAATAAAAAAACACAAAAATCAGAGCGAAAATAACAAAAAAAATCGAGTAAAATCGTCAGAAAACGTCGTTTCTCTTTAGATTTAAACTGTGATTTGATGTTAACAGACTCTACATCTTATTTAGAATAAAATAAAATCTAAAACGAATTTCCTTCCTGTTATTTCTCAACCTCTCAGTCTAATCCCGTCGACCTCCCGCCTGCGCATCAATTACACGTCTATTGAGCGACCATTAGAGGAAGGCATTGACATTCACAGGCCTCCGTCTGCTCCACGATCAGATGTGTATTCACTGACAACAAGACTGCTGCTCTATACATCTACACCAGGGTTACATTATTTATTGTGTTTCTTTGTGTAACTTGAAGAAAAAGAAGTATTTTGAGGAGAAAAGATGAACTTTTACGCACAAATTACGCACAAGTGTTGTTCTTTTGCTGTAGATCATAACTGTAGTTGTGTGACTATGATTTTATTCCTGATGTTCAACTGCAACAGTAACGTTTTTTATCATTATTATTATTATTTTATTTTTTGGATTAATCATCAGTAGCAGCAGCATCGGAGGCATCAACTTCTTTGGTTGTTTATAGAATCTGTGTTTATCTGATTTATATCTTTTGATAGTCAAATATTTCCCGATAGTCATGTTTTCCGTTGTTATCAGGAAAAAAAAATTTGACTATCAAACCCTAGAATCTGGAATTAGTTCGGCGGTTATTACAATTAAAGCCCCCGAGGATTTTTTTCTTTCTTTCTCTTTTCTTTTCTTTTTTCCGTCGGAGCGGTCCGACGGGGGTGATTGATGAATTAACAACTTTAACGCCCCACTGGACACACACGTCACACAACTGACTACACACCCAAATCAAACCCTTTTTAATCTTTATTTTCTTAAATCAAATCCATTATGTTTCTTGTAATAGTTGATTGTAACTAATTTTACGCATATTTTTTTAAACGTTTGTGCCAAAAAAAAAAGATTTGTTTTCTTGCAAATTTGTGTAAAAAAAAAAAAAAATGAATGAGAAACAACACACGAATAGTTTTGAGTTGTGTGACTGTAAATGACTGCGGCTCGTCCGGGTGGCCCCGGTGCCGCCGCAGGGCCAATATACAGCACGCCAGGGGGCCACATCGGCCTTTTCTGCCGCGGCCCTTCCTGGATCCGTATTCAAATGTGTTGAACGGGGGCGGGACGTGCCGGGATATAAGAGCAGCGCAGCCAGGTTTTCTTTACTGTATTTGCGCTCTGCACCTCCAGCCTGCGTCCCGAGGGCCCCCGGTACACCGGAGAGATCGGGCCAGAAAAAGAAAAAAAAGAAGAAGAAACAGAAGCCAAACGTCTGCTGAGTCATAACAAGATTAAGGTTATGAAACAATGGATGACTGACAAATAAGAAATATTGACTTTACTCTTCCCAGGAGCGTTGACCACATCAATATTTGAGTTTTCTTTTTTTTTTTTTACGCAGTTTTTGGCACCAGATATTTTCTCTTCTTGGCAAAAAAAGGAGACAAGTTTACGTTTGTTTGGATTTTTTTGTTTCCTCAAACATCTACATTTTTTGTGAAGGATTTTATTTATTTTTTAATTTTTTTTTTACCCCCAAAAAATATAAGAAGAAAAGAAAAAGAGAAAAAGACAAATCCGGTCACAGATCAGTTTTTCTCCTCCAGAGATTTGTGTTGGGGATGTTGAGCTCTGTGAAGATGGAAACCCATGATCTACCAGAGTGGAATACTTTCTACAGCGAGGCCAGCGAGGTAAATAGAAAAATAACATAATAATAATAATAAATACTATATTTATCTCATTAATCATGATGCAAACTTAGGAGGTTTTCAGGTTTTTGTTGGATTTTTTGCAGCAGAAGCGGAAAAAAACTCTGCAGCCTGAATTTAAAATGATAAAATATTATAAATATTATAAATAATTCAACATTTAAAAAGAGTAAAGAGGTTAAAAGTCCAATACTTTATTTTATTAAAAATAATATTGATAAATAAAATATTCAAGCAGAAGCAAATTAACTTGAAGCTGCTGGAAGAATTTATTTTAACTAATTATTTATATCTGTCAGATTAAATTAAATTAGAAACATTTTGTTTTATTTTGCGCATTTTTATTTATTTATTATTTTTGCGCCTCCACAGACGCTGAAGTGTCGCGGCCTCAAACTGTGACAACTTTAATTCTCTCTAATTGAATTAGTAGAAGTAGGAAGAGTTAATTACATCAAGCAGCTTCAGTTCTCACCTCGACCTGATGAGATTAACGAGAAGAAAAGAAAAAAAGAGTCTGATGATGTTTAAATAACAATCATTAAGCAGGTCGATTTTACTTTTCTGTAAATTTAAATTTCAAACTTTTACTTCACGGTAATGATGATAAAGCGTTTTTTTTTTTTAAGGGAATTGAAGGAGGAAATATAATAAAATATAACGTTAATTTCTGGTGACTTGTTTTTTCCACCGTGGCGCAGGAGGAGGCCAGTCTGAGGCACCGTGACGCGCTTTTTACGCATTTTCAGGTTTAACATCGTCGTGTGAAATCCATGTCCTCTCTGCGCACTGAGAGCTTCATTGTGCATTGATAAGGAGAAACTTAAAAAAAAAAAGAAAAAAGAAAAAAGAAAAAAAGAAGTCAAACTGCTTCACTGTCACATTTTTTTTAAAACAGAGTTTCCAGTTAAATGTGACGTTTTATAGTTTAAACTTTAATTATTGTTAATTGATTAATTAATTAATTAACTGTTGTTTCTGTCTCCAGATGTATTCCTCTCCCAGCACCATGAACTCTGGTCTGGGCTCCATGGGCACCATCAACAGCTACATCAACCTGAACCCGGCCACCGCCTCCCCAGCAGGTATGAACATGGCGTACCCGAGCTCCAGCCTCAGCAGCTCTCCGCTGGCGTCCATGGGCTCGGGCCCCAGCCACATGTCTCTGTCTCCCGTGGCCTCGTCTCTCGGCTCCAGCTCCCTGACCCAGCTCGGCCCGGCCGCCCCCGGCTCTCTGGGCTCCCTGTCCCACTACCAGAACATGGGTCAGTCCATGAGCCAGCTGGGTTACCCCTCCACCGCCACTCTGAGTCGACCCGGCCCCAAAGAGATCCCTCCTAAACCCTACCGCCGCTCCCTGACCCACGCCAAACCGCCGTACTCCTACATCTCCCTCATCACCATGGCGATCCAGCAGAGCGGCAGCAAGATGCTGACCCTGAACGAGATCTACCAGTGGATCATGGACCTGTTCCCGTACTACCGTGAGAACCAGCAGCGTTGGCAGAACTCCATCCGCCACTCGCTGTCCTTCAACGACTGCTTCGTGAAGGTGGCGCGTTCTCCGGACAAACCGGGAAAAGGTTCCTACTGGACTCTGCACCCGCAGTCGGGCAACATGTTCGAGAACGGCTGCTACCTGAGGCGCCAGAAACGCTTCAAGATCGAGGACAAGGCGGCCAAGAAGGCGGGAAAGAACCAGGATGGGGGTTCAGGGAAAGGAGGCCACGGCGGCGGCGGAGGAGATCACATGGTGGAGGATCGAAGCCCCACAGGTGGATCAGAAGGAGCCGACTCCGCCCACTCAGACAACTCCCACCCGGGCTCCTCGGACGACCAGCCGCATCCCAGAAACTCCCTGGTTCCTCTGGACTGCCCTCCTCTGACCTCACACCTCCACAGCCCGCCGGTCTCCCTGCCTCCTCCGTCCTCCTCCACCTCCTCCATGTCCCTCTCCACCTCCTCCGCCTCCAACCCGCTCCTCCACTCCCAGTCTTTAGCGGGCACCACCCACCTCCTGCCCAGCGCCATGCAGCACATGGACCTACAGAACGACGCCCTCAAGTCCCTGGACCCCCACTACAACTTCAACCACCCGTTCTCCATCACCAACCTCATGTCCAACGAGCAGAAGATGGACCTCAAGTCCTACCAGGACCAGGTCATGGCCTACAACAGCTACACCGGCGGCTCCCCGGTGGGTGCCAAGCAGATCTACGACAGCCCCGGACCGGCCGCCATGGACTCAGGCGCTTATTACCAAACTCTGTACAGTCGCTCGGTGCTCAACGCCTCCTAAAAAAACCCTCACACACCTGTCTGTAGTGGTGAGCCAAGATGGAGACTCTCTCTCTCTCTCTCTTTGCTTTTTCTAAAATGGACACCCAACCTCTTTATCTTCCTCTTTCTTTCCGTCTCTGGCTCACGTCCAGTGGCCTTGGAAGAGACTCACACCTAAAATGGCTGACGTGTTTATGTAGAAAAAAAAAGGACCAAAGATTTTACTTTATTATTCTTTATTCTTATTTTTTTTTTTTGCTTTTACCAGCTCTAACAAACATGGAGGCTGGGTTGGTTACATGGAGGACAAATAAAATAAAATGAAAAAAATAAATAAATAAAAAAGAAAAGTGAAGTCTTAAACTGACGATGGAGACGAAGAGAGAAAAAAAATTGGCTTTGTACAAAATGTAAATAGAGCTAATGTGGGGGGAAAAGGATATTTGCATTTATTTATGAAGGGAATAAATTTTAATATATCTTGTATAGAGCTCTGTCGACCAGTTACAACCCAAATGTGAGGTTTTTTTTTTGTTTTACTTTGTTTTGAGGCAGGTGTTACTGCAGCGGGAGACAGTTTTCATCTTTGTGTTACAAACATTTCACAGCATCATGTCGTCATTTGTGTCAAAAAGAAAAAAAAAAAAGAAAAAAAAACGTAGCTCATGAAGTCGAAACGATTTGTATTTTTTGTTTGATATGAAGAAGAAAAAAAAAAAAGAAGAAGCCATTTTGTTCTATTTTTTTTTTTTTTTTTTTACAGCCAGATGGAAAGAGGCAAAAAGTAACTGTGGTAAAAAAAAACTTTAAAAAGAAAGAAAAAAAAATATATATATATATATATATATATATAAAAAAGATACATTGTGTTTCTGTTTTTCATGCCCCATCATTTCCTGTTGTTACCTTATATGGAAGCGTTAAAGCTCAACGCTTTCACACGGACTGTAACATGTTGAATACGTGATACACGGAGACGGGGGAGTTCAGTCAGTTACTAAAACAGTGGAAGGGAGGAGAGATGCACTATGGGAGGATTTACATACAGTACTTTGCACTATGGAGCTTCCACTGGTCAGGTGGGCTGATAGTGTGTGTGTTTGTGTGTGTATGTGTGTGTGTGTGTGTGTGTGTGTGTTACAACAATACTTAAGACCACAACACCACCCTCTTTTACAACAACCCCCACCACCTCCACCACCTCCCATCATCCCCTTTTTATTTTTATTCTGTCAATGCATCAGCTCAATGATCGGACGATTTTAAACTTAAAAAAAAAAAAGTTCATTTAGCAAAGAAAGAAAAAACAACAACGACTGATCGGATCAATGTATCGACGATCTATCGATCTATTGAAGGATTATTCTGACAAACAGCGGAGGACGCAGAAGTTTCAGGTCACACGTGTCCTTTGTGGAGCAGATTTTAGTTTTTAAAAAAAGTCTTTTTATTTAAGCTATGTTCCTTTTCAAAACTTTGAAAGTGTGCTGATATAATATATTGTTTTGTTGTTGTTGTTGTTTATTATTGTTGTTCCTGTTGGTTTTAAATGTGATTACGATGATTCAATGTTTCATTTTTTTTCTTATTAAAAAGGCAAAAAATGTGGGGAGAAGCAGCGTGTTCTTTGATTATTTTCTCAAAGACTAAGAAGAATTTAAGGTTTCACAATAACATACGTCGTTTAAACAAAGAACATGACGTCAGGCGGCGTTTATTGGCGGGACGACGGCCGATCAATCTTTTTTTTTTTTTTTTCTCGTCGGAGAAATCGCAGCTTCTTGTTGAAACAGCTCCCGACCAAATGACTGTGGTGTGTGACATGTAGGACTCGTAGACTAAACACGGCTGCGTCACACTGAGAGCCTCAAAGCGCCCGGCCCGGGCGGCATCACACACACACATTTACACACACACACACCCAGTTAGACTCGGACTGCTCCAAAAACGACTGACCTGCCCGTGACCCTTCACTGGAAAAACTAGCAGCAGGTCAACAAAACAAAAACACGGTGAATATTTTTGCTCTTTAATCTTTTCGGCACCTCCTCCGACCAGAAACAATCTGTACTTTACTACATTTCTCAATAACTTAATGACAAACTTTTAGTCTGAGTCGACATGTGACTGTTCAGACTCAGCACCATGTCTGAGGGTTGATGTAGCTCCATCTTAAAGGTGGATGATGGAGAAACTTTACTACTTTAGTTCAGACTCATTCATTGTCTATGAAGATTGTTGTAGCTCCATGTTTTAAAGTGCTGGATAAACTTCATCATATTCTTCTGTTTTATTAACATGTACTTGTACTTTTACTTTCTACACTTAACTACATTTACTTATAGATTACTGTCATACTGAAGTACAGTAAATACTAGATACTTTAAGACTTTTACTGGAGAATCATTCTAGTGACGACTTGAACTTCTACCAAAGTTATTTTATTCTACTCTAGTGTCTCTACTTCTACTCTAGACTCACTCAGACTTAATTTCTGTTTATCCTTTTAACAAAACTATAAATACTGTAAAAATTAAACTCACCACTTTTTTTTTTTTAAATTAAATTAACACCAACAAAACAAAAAAGTAGAAGGAGCAGGACTGATACACTGATGTTTCTTTGTGTGATCATTTACAGGAACATTAAAAAAAAAAAAAAAAAACAGTTAATTTATTGATCTTAGTTCCTGGAGCTTGTTCACCGTCGCCCGGAGGCCTCCTGCCTGTCTGTCTACCTCAGTACATGTCTGTCTACCTCAGTACATGTCTGTCTACCTCAGTACATGTCTGTCTACCTCAGTACATGTCTGTCTACCTCAGTACATGTCTGTCTACCTCAGTACATGTCTGTCTACCTCAGGACATGTCTGTCTACCTGCTGCTGCTGCTCAACTCCACCTGCTCCATCTCAGTCGTCGCTGCCTTTTTTTATTCTGCGACTATAAACTCATACACTTTACTTTAACGAAGCCGTTGCTGCTGCTTCTTTTTGCACGTTTCGTTTTGACAACGATGCAACACACACACAAAAAATAAAACAGTTCCAACAGCTCAGAGTCTGAGTGGGAATCTGAAGCAGTTCGTCACCTTGCATGCACAATGGTCCCTTCAGAGCAGTTGGTTTGATAAGATAGGTGAACGCCGTCTGATACGGTCTCCACAGCTACACACACACACACACACACACCAGGCTCCAGGTACGACTAACCTGGCCGAGTGTGAAATCACTCTGATACGTCCCCTAACAATCAGGTGACCAGGCTGATAGTGGTCACACTCAGTCCAGGTTTCTCATGAAGGAAAACCAGATTAGAGGCGATAACACTCAGCGGCCTCAGGTTGTGAACGAGCAACAATGTAGCAAAAAGAAAACGTATGTGTGACCCCTGCACACGTAACCTCTCGGTTGTAATCTGTAACCCTCGTCTGACCCACTTTCCAAACTCGAGACTCTTAGAAAACAGATACGAGCGGCTGATAAAAGTCTGGATGTCACAATAAAATAATCAGATAGCTACTTTACTGCACATTTCTGGGATGTTTGAGCAGAAATCGCTCACGTTTTCTTATTTAAATCATAAAACAAACATGTTATAGAAAATTAAACAGAAACCGAGTCAGTATGGGAAGAAACTGCATATATATTTCATTTCTTTTGGTCTAAAGACACAAAATTAAATAATAAAACCCAGAGATAAATGTGTGAATATGCAGATTATAAAAGATCAAACTGTGGTTCTGGTTCTGAGGTTCAGATGAAACCAACAAAGCGTCGCCTCCACATCCAGAACAACCTGTTTCCTCCATGTTTGACTTTCTCTGTGCACTTGTTTTTTCTACGTCTGCAGCTCAGGAGACGAACGATGCTGAAAAACCATAAAAACGTTCGGAAACAAAGTTTCTCTTATTTTAAACACGGCAGGAGACTGAAGCTACAGCAAATAAAGTGATGAAGATTAGTGAATTTTGTGCATAAAAGTTTACATTAGTTCGTGTTTTGACCATGAACTTCGGACGCAGATCACACGTTTTTATAAAAGTGTGATAAATAACTGCACATTAAAGAAGTTTGGATTGTTTTATCAGGTTGTGTGATCTGTTTGTATTTATTCACTAAACCTTGACAATTAAAATCTGTTAACGACCACAGCTGAGCTAACGAGATGAGAGACGAGGGTGTGAATTGTAGTTTGTCTTCCTGGAGATAAGATCTTATCTACAGCTGAATGGCTTCACGTAGCAGCCGTCGGCGAGAAAAAAAAAAAAAAAAAAAGATGCGACCACGAGTCGATGAGTCCAACGGGCCCGATGCACAGCGACGCTGCCGTCATTTCTAAGTGGATGAACGGGGATATTTGCCTCCTAAGGTGATAACAGTCTCTCACTCTCAGATCGACGGTGTTGAACACTTGATGACAGCTGCCTTCAGGCGTCGCCGCCGGCAACAGTAAAACCAGAGCGTCAGCCAGAGAAGACGACACCTGCACGAAGAGCTGCAGCGTTGAAATGTACACGGAAATATATAAAAATATAAATATAAACTATAAAAAATGTATATTATTTGTTGCTGCTGCAACAGTTTCTGTATAAACTGATGTTTTTTTACACGGATGTTTATCAAGTTGTTTTGCTTCAGTTAATATTTTGCATCTGATCTTTTAAGAAAAAACAATAAACTACATGTCTTTGTAACTGCTTCACCGCTGCTCTTTAGAAAAACACACGATTAAAGTTTTTATCAATGAGTTTGTTCTGCAGTTACATTGGTTTACACACAAACTGTTGCAGCATTAACTCTTCTATTTGCATTTCATCTTTTACTTTACACGACTCAGTTTATATGTAAACTGAGGTAATTCTCTGCAGGACGAACACATTTATAGAAACTTTAATCTGGCGTTTTTGCTCCATCAGGTATTTGCATCTGATGTTTCTGAAAAAAAAAAAAAAAAAAAAAAAAAGAAAACCTGACTGATGCGACTGAAAGACAGAAAGGGCGGTGTGTGTTTTCAAGATGTGCGATGCAAATGAGGCAGTGCATCCTGGATCCTGTTAGGTGGATGTACTGTTTACATTTGTTATTGCCTGAGGAGAGGGAGGAGGAGGAGGAGGAGGAGGAGGAGGAGGAGGAGGGAGAGGGAGCACTTACAGTTCAGCCCTCAGGTGATACTCTCCCTTCTTTGAAAAATAAATGGTGCAGATGACAGACAGACCGACGGATCAGTCAGTTAGTAAAGTGGTGAAACAGTCAAGATCAGAGACTTGACCCGATGATGATGATGATGATGATGACGGAAATAAAGAGCTTGTTCCTCATAAAGGACAAATTAAAATATGGTTAAAAGAATCATAATGTTCAAATATGATGAGATGAGAATAAAACCTGAGAAGTAAGAGACAGACAGACAGACCAGGAGACAGTAACACAGCAAGACAGACAGACAGGAAGATGGAGAGAGAAACAGGGGGACAGTGAGACAACATGATGGTGAGACGGAAAGACAGGAAGACCAGGAGACAGTAAGAAAGTAAAACAGAAAGACAGAGACGAAAACACAGAGATACACAGAAAATAATAATACAGACAAACAGAAAGATGGTGAGAGACAGAGACAAAAAGAGAAGACAGAGACACAAACAGTTTGACAGTTAACACAGAGAGACAGTACAATAGTGAGACAGGAAGACAGAGACAGATGAAAACAGAGATACAGGAGGACAGTAGCATGGACAGACAGACAGACAGACAAAAAAGAAGTCAGAGAGACAGACAGAGACATCAGAAGATGTATTTTTTGTTCAAAATAATAAAATATGTGCAATTTAAATCTGTATCCATATTTGTGATGTAAAGAACCTGCACGAGAAGTTAAGACGACTGGATTATATGAATATAAATATATGTGGACAAAAAGAGATGAATCCAGACTGTTACAACGTAACAGATACAATGTAAGAAGATGCAGGTGAACGAGGAGAAAGGTTTGAAGAGGCTGTAAACACACAAAGAGCTGTAAAACTAAAACTGTGACTGTGTCGGTTTGTTATTTAACACACAGACGCAGCGAGAGAAGTGGAGCTGCAGCTGGTAAAAAAAAGCTCCAGCGAGACGGAGACGGAGCCAGAGACAGTCAGTTAGTGTGTCACTGACACAGACAGACTCAGCGCCGCTGGACGGCAACGCTGCAGATAAGAGGCTGGACTTTGGTCCGTCGGCCGTGGGTGTTGCAAAGAGGCCTGAGATAAAACTGCAGGGCTGAGAGAGGAACACAGAGGAGGCGGCTGATTACATTTAACCTGACACTGTGTGTGTGTGTGTGTGTGTGTGTGTGTGTGTGTGTGTGTGTGTGTGTGTGGATGGACAGGGAGGACAGTATCGATCATCGTCACAAGGACGCAACAGATGCAAAAAAAAAAAAAAAAAAAAAAAAAAGCAAACGACTACCGAGCGTTTTTAAAAACTACCTAAAAAACACAAATAAACTTTTATTATAGAAAATTCTCATCTTGATATAACATTTACCACTTTTTTTGTTTGTTTGTTTGTTTGTTCTTCCTGTTTGGATTTTCACAATAAATCTCTATTTCCTTCCGTCTGCGTTTGACCCAGTTTGTCTTCTTCAGGAATCGTTAATAAAGTTTCATCTTATCTTATCTTCACGAGTAACATTGTAACGTCTGTGTTGTGATGACACACACACACACACACACACACACACACACACACCCTGCAGTGTCAAGTTCAAAATGTGTAGATTTCAGAATAAAAGTCTTGTTCTATTTTTTTTGTAATATATTCGACGTCGGTGGCGTCTCGTGATAAAAACACATCGTATCAGATGTTAAAACTTCTCCTGCTTCTTCTCTCTAGTTTCAGGATGTTTGGATATGCAGCAGAGGTGGTGAGAAGTACAATATCCTGAGGACTTTGTACCGCCGCCTCCCTCACACACGTCTCCAGGGAGTCTCAGGTTTGGTTTTATGATTGTAGGTGTGTCGAGCAGCAGCAGCAGCAGTAATAGAAGGGGAAACCCCTTTAAAATAAAGAGAAATAAACTCACATCAACTAAATTCTTCTGACTGAGCTGAGAGATATCACACAGCTCATCTACGAGATAAAAGCACTTCATGCAAATGAGAACATGCAAATGAACGACGTCGATCATTGTGATGCTGATGTTGTCGACTCTTAGTCTTAGAACAGCTGAGAAACCTCTGAACAACTAAATCTGGATGAAACACGTCTGATTGAACACGTGACGTCCACTGATGGTTGAGACGCTGAAGTCACCAGATGTGATAATTTGGGCAAAAAAATTCAGGTTTAATGAACAAACAGTGACGAGACCATGAAACAGATCATTAAAATCAACTTTAACTCCATAAAAACTACACAAAATAAAACTTTTTGAGGTTTCTAAAGGAAAAACAATCTTATTTTTAATAAAATAAACATCTATTATTCACTAAAGTGACACGTTTTTTATGTTTAAGTATTAAAAGTATAAATATAAACAAATATTTTTCCCAAATTGTTCAACAAAACTTTAACTGCAGTTTTTGATCCGATCGATGGATCGTTACACTTCTAATCGCGTGAAAAAAATACAAGCTTTTTGCAACTGTTGCAATTTTATTGCAAAAAAATGTGAATTCAATGCCTCAAATCACCTAAAAACATCGCAACTTTAATCACAATTTAATTTTTTTTTTTGTCTGCGGTTGATGGATCGTTAGACTCCTAATTGTTGCAACTTTTTCTCTTTAAAAAGTAAGAAAAACGCAACTTTTTTGCAACCTGTGCAACTTTATCGCAACAAAACGTCTAATAACATCAGAATTTTTTAATTTTTTGTCTCGAATTGAAATCGAACGAATTGATCGTTAAACCCCTAATTGTTGCAACTTTTTTGCAACCCGTGCAACTTTATTGCAACAAAACACCTAAAAATTGCAACTTTCAGTGCAATTTCTTTATTTTTTTGTCTATGATCGATGGATCGTTACTCTCTTAATCGCTACAACTTTCCTCTTTAAAAGCGCAAAAAATTGCGAGTTTTTTATTAAAAAAAACTGCAACTTTTTTGTATCAAATCACCTAAAAACGTCACAACTTTAATCGCAATTTATTTTTTTTGTCCGTCTGATCAAGGGATCGTTACAACCCTAATAACAGCAACATTTCTCTTTAAAATGGGAAAAAAATGACTATTTTGCAAGTTTTGCAACTTTATTACCAAAAATTGCAACCCGTGCAACTTAATTGCAACAAAATGACTAAAAACATTGCAACTTTCATCTTTAGTCTGTTTAACCAATGGATTACAACCGCTAATGTTTGACAGGTACAAAAATTGCGATTTTTTTGCAACTTTATTGCAACAAAACGGCTAAAAACACTGCAACTTTTATCTAAAAAAAAGTCCTAAAATGAAAGTGGTAAAATGACAAACTGTTGGTTGAAATAACTCAAATCCTCTCCAGTCAGACGACTTTCACATACGTTTCCTCTGATTATTTTAAACTTTGACCAGATTTAATCCGACACTGATGGTTTTGGCAGCCTGATCTTATAACAACATCAAAACACAACCATCATCACGCAGCAGTTTGAGTTGTTTCTTCTTCGCTTGTTTTATATTGTGAACAAACAGAGACGTTGGATTGTGACAGTGTCGGAGATGTAAAATGTCCAGGAGTGTGATGAGACCTTCAGGAATGTTCTCCAACATCTGGAGAACATGTGTCGGGTCAAAACACACAGAGTGTGTGTGAAGAAAGAGAAAACTACTGGCTAGACTTTAAGACAACACGAGTTGAATGGACATGACAACCAGCACCGTCTGCTGCCTTGTAAATCACATGTCAGGGTTGTGTTTGTGTCCAGTTCTCAGATGGATGAGGACGGGGCGTCCGTCCTCCGCCAGCTGACACCATCTGATGGAGCGATGTGTCAAACGTCTCTGTTGAACCTGGCTCAGACCTCATGTTAAGCTCCGCGTCGGGAGGACGACGCCATGAGAAACAGCTTTGATTCACAGTTTGAGTCGAACTTTAAATTTCTCCGTCGCGTCAGATTTCACCGTGTTTGTTCAGTTTTCATGTTTGTTTGTTGTTGTTTTTAAACTCGCGTAAAGAAACTACCGGAGGTTTCCAGTTTGACTTTAAAATGAAGAGAAGAAAAACGCAACAGGAGGAAAATACCTTTTTATGTTTTTTTTTTATATTTTTCCACCAAAATTTGTAGCAGTGTTTAAGTAAAGAACAGTTAAATAAATATAAATAAAGTTACTTACTGCTATAAAATGTTAAATTAACAAAACTTAAAGTGACGGTTCAGAGCAACATGAACCCAGAGTCTAATTCACCATGAATATGAGTCAAACAACCCTCAACAGATATGTTACGTTGGTTGAAGTAATATCCAGTTTGACCATCTTTTGTTTTCACAATCAAATAGTTAACAATGAAAGTAAATGGGGCAGTCAGCCAAACGTATCTAAATTGTCATTTTTTAACCACTAATAAAGCTCAAAATATCACTTCACTTCAGCAGTAGCATGAATAGGGTCCCTACACATAAACTGAAGTACTGATAACTTAGTAAGTGAACCCAGAGTTTATTAAAAACACTGTTTTACAAGACTTACCCAACGTCTGGTTTTATAACAACTGGTGATGAAGGTTGTTCCACATCAGCAGATTCATCATTTTCCTCAACAACAGGTCGTTGTGTTTGTGAAGAGCGAGAAAAATGATGAATCTGCTGATGTGGAACATCCTTCATCACCTGATTGCTTCATTTTTGAGCTTTATTAGTGGTTAAAAAAATAACAGTTTAGATACGTTTGTCTGACTGCCCCATTTACTTTCATTGTTTACTATTTGGTTGTGAAAACAAAAGACGGTCAAATTATTTGGGTTATTGATAAATCTGCTTATTATTCACCTGATGATTAGTTTAATATATGTAGAATTATCTGGGAAGCTTCAAACAGGAAATGACAGTTTATTATTTAAAGATAAAGTCGTTTCAACCTCAACGACCACATCGTTTGTTTATCTGCATCAGCATCATCGGAGCCGACGGCTGCTGTTGTCATGGTTACAGCGATAGACGCTTTATGTTGTGGTGGCGTTTTAGTTAAAGTGAATTATTTTCATATTTAATTAAAGATCAAACACAGATTCAGGTTTAACGAGTCGATTCTGATTCGTCGTTTGTTTATAAACAAATAACAAACTGGATTTTGTCGACTCATGTAAATCAAATCAAATATGAATTAAAAGTCTCGGTGTGTGTAAAGTGTGTAAAGCAGCAGGATGAAGACAGGCCAGGACAAGGTCAAATATGACACTGATTATTTGCTGCAAATATTTACAACGAATCAGAGAATTAATCTTTGTTTAGAGCTCAGACACAGACACACACACACACACACACACACACACACACACGATCTCTGATTGTTTAATATTCTAACAAACGAAAACCATATTTACTTTGACTCGAGTCTTTAATATGACGAGTGAGAGACTGAACTCAGACCTGGCCTCACAAACAGGAACCAAATAAAATGACTGACTGACACACACACACACACACACACACACACACACTGTGCCCTACAGTTATCTTATCAGTCATCACAGGTGTGCATGTTGAGCGGACCCACCCATTACTGGTTTCTTTTTAGAGTTGATGCTTATGTGTGTGTGAACATCTGTGTGTGTGTGTGTGTGTGTGTATGCGTAAGTGGCTGCATGTCAGTGTGTGTTCACATCAAGTCTGTACGTGTGTGTGTGGGGTGTGTGTTTTATGAAATGACACTTTATTGTTTATTATTTAGGAAGTTGGAGGGAGTGAACAAACAGAGGCGGCGATGAAAATTAAAAGCTGATAATGAAAAGATAAAAATCAGGAAATGTGCATTTTAAATGTAAAATAAATAAATAAACACGGCAGATGAACTAAAACAAACAACGAATTTAGATTTTTTTTGATTTGATAACATGTTTCATTATTTAATTAGGAGCCTGGTTGATTGAACAAACAAACCTAAAGTGTAAAAATGTGACGCAACATTTTGTTTGTTTACTCTTCATTTCATTTAAGGAACTTTAGTTTCCTCATCACTGATGTTTTAACCTGCTGCTGTTTAGTTAAAACAGCTGGATCGTACTAATACTAGAAACTTTACATACTTTAGTTCAGACTCATTCATTGTCTATGAAGATTGTTGTAGCTCCATGTTTTAAAGTGCTGGATAAACTTCATCATATTCTTCTGTTTTATTAACATGTACTTGTACTTTTACTTTCTACACTTAACTACATTTACTTATAGATTACTGTCATACTGAAGTACAGTAAATACTAGATACTTTAAGACTTTTACTGGAGAATCATTCTAGTGACGACTTGAACTTCTACCAAAGTTATTTTATTCTACTCTAGTGTCTCTACTTCTACTCTAGTGTCTCTACTTCTACTCTAGTGTCTCTACTTTACTCCAGTTTCTCGCCGCTTCAGAGTGAAAATCAACTCAATCAAAATGAAGCCTTTGTGGCCTTTGACTTAAGACGCTGCGACAGTCGCACCACGGTGACGACTGCAGCCGAGCACTTAGAGTTCATTAGTTGTGTGTGTGTACAGCTGGACACACACACACACACACACACTAAGACAGGGACAATGTAACAGCTGGGACTGAGGAGAAGACGAAGACAAACCAGATGTGGCTTCAAAATCATAATAATCTGATAATTTCTATCAGATCTAATCCAGTTTTCAGGTTATTTATATCATAAAAACTACACAAGCTGCAGTGAAACAGGTGTGTGAAGCCTTTTGTGTCGACGGGAGCTGCCGTCCGGACTCTGTGGGTGTGTACAGACCACGTTGGTGTGTTATCTTTCACCTGAGGAGGTGGAACGACGACGACGACGGAGGAAAATCTACCACGAAAAAAAAAAAACTGAGCCAAAACAAATGGAAACGATCAGGTTGGGATCTTTAAACAAATCGGACGCCACTTTACCAACCAATTAAATTCATGTATATTTATATATAAGTTGAATAAGAAGCTTTGGAGCAAATGAACAACAAAAAAAAACAAACAACAAAAAAGGAGAAAGAGACTAAAAACATCAGGTTCAAACTCGTTAAACGTCTGTTTTTTTCTTTATAAATTCATATAAATGAAGTTTCCACAGGAGAATGATGTAATTTAAATGATAATTAAAGAGAAAATAACCAGAAATGTTCCATTAAAATCTTTTTCTTCATATTATATAAAGTTTTATATAAAGTTGCACTAATTGCGTCACTTCATCCACAGGAAATCCATGTTTTAGATAAATAATCTTTTTTTTAACCAATTCAAAGTAGATTGAGGACATTTCTAAAAACACACTGAGGCTCTAGTCGACCCCCCAGCTCAGTGATACCAGCTCCTCCCTCTCACTTTCACCGTCATGTTACTTGTTTTTCCAATCAGAGGCAATTAACGGTCTGCTCCAGCATCCAGCTGTGGCCTCCACCCACCTGAAGCCGTAGCTGCTCCGATAATCAGTTACAGTTGACACCTACACATGAATGACACACACAAGTAAACCCCCCACGCCCCTCTCCCTCTTTTTTTTTCTTTTTTTTAACTGTATCACATGCAAATTAAACTCTATCTGCTTTTTTTTTTTCTGTCGGCAGAAATGAACCTGCAGCTGTTAAACTCCAACAAACTCTGAGTAAAAACACATCGGAGGTTTCAACTCATCTCAGATGATTTTAGATTCAAGTTTCTCTGATTTCAAACAGCAAATAAAGAGTTTAGAAGAGACTGAACACGTGGGTTTCTATCGTTTCTTTAGTTTAAGTTGTGAAACACGTGTTAAATTAACAGATAAGTTGGTTCAAGTTTGTGTTCGGCTCATTTTTTGAGGTAATTTCAGTTTAAACTCTGATATAATGTGGTGATTTTGCTGTGTAATATCTATTAAACAACAAATTTCATACAATTTGTATAGTTTAAGTTGTGAAACGAAGCATTAAATTTTAGTTTAACCTCACAAACAATGATGTAATGTGGTTTAGCAGTTTAATATCTATTAATTAATTGACAAACATTTTAGCAAATTTCTTTAGTTTAAGTTGTGAAACAAGTGTTACGTTAACAAATAAGGTGTTTTAAGTTTGTATTCATCTCATTTTTTGAGCTGATTTCAGTTTAAAGTCACACTTACTGACATAATGTGGTGGTTTTGCAGTTTAATATCAATTAAACAGAACAAAATTTATGACATTTTTATAGTTTAAGCTGAAAAACGTGAATCAAAACTAACAAAAAGCTGCATCAACACGTGTTAAACGAACAAACAAGGTGCTGGTCGGCTGATTAAAGATATTATATTGTTTTATAAACTTCCTGAAACCTAAAACGTATTTATTTTAACTGAATCTCAGTAACAAACGTGGTCGCGCGTCCGTCGCAGTGACAACAGAAACAGACAGAAACAAGGCCGGACTGTGGAGACACACGAGACCAGAGGACACATTCAGTCTAATATGGTTTTGGCTCCGGTCTGCGTCTCTAACGGAGCCGAGTCGTGTTATGGATGTGTCCATCCTGTCAGACTGTTTTTCTACCTTTTTCCCAAACCCCAAAATGGACGTGGTCTGAGCCGTGGGATGATGAAGACGAGGAGGAGGAGGAGGAGGAGGGACGACGAAAAAAGACGGAGGGAAGGACTGAAGGCCACTGGTGACGGGGGGAGGAGGTGAGGGAGGGAGGAGGCGGCTGCTGCTGCCAGAGGATGAATGAGAGCTACTATGTCTGCTGGCTCCGTGTGTGTGTGTGTGTGTGTGTGTGTGACAGCGTCTCACGCTCAGGTAGACAAGCTTCACTTCTTTTCGCAGCACAAGGCTGAAAAACACCACGGCTCAGTTTGTTCCTCAGCAGACGCCGTAGAAATGAAACAAGCCTCTGATCATTTCTTTTTCTATATAAATATGAGTTTTAAAAGCCACTAGTTGTTACAAATGTTATGTTTTTATTATTATTTTGTTTAATTAAAGACAAAAAACTTCCTAAACTTCATCTAAAAACTTCTATTTTACAAAAACAAATTAAGAAACGTCTGTTTCTGATTAATATAAATTCTTATAAAGTTTTCACGACATAAAATGTCCAATTTAAAGTCAAATAAATCATTTTTTTTCACACAAACTGAAATCTTCCTAAAGTTCGAAAAATGAGCAAGTTTTCTACATTTTATAGTCGTGTTTCTTCTTTATATAAACTATTATAAATAGAGTTGTGTTTCTTTTATCACTTATTGTTTATTTAGCTAAAATCTTCCTAAACTTTGTCTAAAAACACCAAAAACATTCACTGTTTCCACTAATTTACAAAGACAAACACTTAGTTTATAATCATATTCATGAATCATAATGATTTACCTAGAAGCTGCTACTTTTTATTTAAATATTCACGCTCAATTACACCTGTTATCCTCTTCCTCCTCTTGTATATTTACATTTTAAAAGTGTTATATAAGTTTAAAACCTGAAAGGCCACAAATTATAGATTAAACACACAAAAAAAAAACACCATTAATTATTATCTAAGAATATGAAGCAAAAATTCATCAGAGTTTATCAAGTTGCATTGAAACGCCCTGAGGTGACATGTTGATGTGCAACAAGTCCAGAAAATCCACTTTCTTCCCTCAGAGAAGAATAAAGTTAAAAGGCGCCACGAGGCTGGAGTCATTCGCGGATGAGTGGGATCAGTTAGGGCCCCGGGCCGTCGTCATCCTGCACCGTATTTGAATAGTCACTAGAGGCCCGGGGCCATCTTTCTTGTCACATCTCTGCTCCACCTCCCACAGCCGCTTTAATCACTCAGCAGAATAAAGACGTCACTGCCTCTTAAAACTTGTGTGTGGTTGAACATATTTGCATATTTAAAAACACAACACAAAGTTTTAAAACTTTAACTTCACATCACTTTCTTTCTCATGTCCATTTCCATGTCTCTCTCTGTATCCACCACCTCCACCTCCTCCTCCACCTCCTCCACTCTCGCTCCCTCCTGTCAAAATAAACACATTGAGAGCTGAACTTCTTTCCCTTCGTTTCATTCAGACGCTCTGAGCCGACAGCCTCATTTCAGGCCTCGCCGCCTTCCTCCGTGTGTGTGTGTTTCTCTAAAGTATTTAAGTATTTATAACGCACATTGAAAAACACCGCTCTCCTCCTCCTCCTCCTCCATCCTACACCCGGCGCGGTATCTGACATAACCGGGCCTGGGTTTCTCTCCGCAGCGCAGCGTTCCTGGCAGATAGAGGGGCCGCCGACCGCCACTGGGGGAACTTTCCTGGCTCGAGCGGGCGGTGGAGGTGGGGGAGAGAAACCGTGGGACAATCACACCTTTCATGGGCCGGAGAGAACGCCGCCTGTCCAGCAGCTCCTCCGCCACGGCACGGGGAATTTCTCTCTCCTTCCCTGGACCCTCACCTTCTCTCTCTCTGACTCTTTCTCCTCTTTTTTTTCCTGTTTCTTGTGTTTTTGTTGCCACTTGTTCAACACACTTCATCACCGACAACATCTAAGCTGTTTTCATACCGTCTCTACATCCTCTCGTTGTATAATCAGACTCTTTAATTGGACAAAGATTGAGCAGGAGACGACGTTAAGTGACAGTGCAGGTGCATTTTTTTTTACACATTTTAATCAGTTTAACAGGAAGTAAAAGTCCTGACTGAAACAGACAGAAAATATTGACGCTAAAGGTTTTTTTTGACCTGTGCAAACTTTTATATCATCTTTAGTAACGATATTTTATCCAAATGTGCATCAGAAGCTTTAAAAATGGATAAAAACTTTTCTAAAAGTCTCATTCACTTCTTCACTAATTTACAAAAACAAACACGGCTACTGAGAGATAAATATTCATGATTTAAACTCGTTATCGCTCCTCTTCCTCTTCTATTTCATTATTTTAAAAGCGTCGCACAAGTTTAAAACCTCAAAGGCTACGGATTATAAATGAAAAACCTCCTCTTCAACGCAGATATCGATCGATTTTCTTTCTGATATTCATCATCTCGACTTTTATCTTTGTCGAGATCATAATCAAACTTGGACAAACGTGTTTTTTTTTTTTTTTTTTCGTTCGTGAGACGATCGAGAGAAAAAGAAAAACATGAAATAATTAACTAAAGTTGGCGCGTTTCTTCACACTCTTTCTCCACCCTGTTTTTCTTCCTTGATCTCGCTGCACCACCACATCTCTCCCTCTCTCTGAAGCCTCCAGGTTTACAAAGCTTCCCTTTCTGCAGGTTTAAATTTAGCATCACCTTCTTTGGGGCCACGACTCGTTACTGGAGGTTGTCCTGAAGAGAGAGAGAGGGAGATTTTCTAAACTCGTCCTTGTAAATTGGCAGCTTTTTTTTTTTTTTCCCAAAAAAACAGTTTGGAGACACTCGGTTTTGGAAGCATGAGGGGTTCGGTTGTGATGTTGCGTTGTGCGTTTCCCGTAAAAGGCGCTGAGTAGCTTTATTCAAAGAGCTTGTGGTAAAAAGCCAAATAAAGATCAAATCAACATGGAGGAAGCTCGCAGGGAGGCTTGGGTTTCTGAGCAGAGACGGGGGCAACCTGGGACATGGAGGAGAAAAAAATAAAGGAAGAGGAGCGTCGAGAAATTTAATATAAAGTTTCCAATATTAATGAATCAATCGGTGAAATATTGAGCATCGTCTGAGAATCAAACGTCAACTACGTCAGCTCACAAACACAAAACACCAGGATGTTTGTGGTCGAACACAAACTTTCCTCATTTGTCAACTTCTGACATCAAAGACAAGGAATTAAAAACATTAAATCGAAATCTATACAAGTTCATGTGACGCATGTCGACACTGAAGCATCTTCCAGCGTCAGTAACGTGAATCTGAAACAATAACCGACAACGCAGGAAGATGTTTGACAACTTGGTGCAAAATGAACGTTGGATTTGTTAAAACATGATACGAGTTGTTACGTTTGCTGAGGAGCAAAACTACACTGGCCAGTTGCATTAGGAACACTGTTATTTTATCGTTTTTGTCGAACAGACTCATCATGCTAGAGAGGCCACACTTCCTTGCTGGTATAACAAGAGTCTTGACATTTAAAATGAGGCAAAAAACGACCTAGTGGTAGTTTCCAGTTGCCGCCATGTTGAATATGAGGAGAGATGGGACAAATTAATTCCCTACAAATGCATCGATTTCATCGATTTGTGACGATATCAGGTCGTTGTCTACGAGGGTAAGTGTTCACGTGACTGAGCAGCAGCTGTTACGCTGCGTTTCTTTCAAAAACGTTGGATGTTTCTTTAATCTATTTTCTCGAGAGTGATAATAATCAGGACAATAATCTGTAATTACAGCTTTTTATCAGATCTTATTCAGTCAGATAAAGGAAACATGCAAATTATTTTCACCTAATTTGTAACAAAATGGTAAAAACAAACAAATTTACAAGAATTTGCATGTAATTAATCGAGAATATATATAGTTTTTTACAGTCCAGAGGCGACAACATGCAGCTGTTTCTATTCATCTCCATTCAACTGTAGGAGAAGATCTGAAAATCAGACATAGAAAAGAGTCGTGTGACTTTCTTTTTGGTCGTGTGTTTAAATAACGTTACAAAAAAGTTGATTTTGGGAAAATTTCTGCAGAAATTTCTGATGCAAACTGAGTTTTGATGCTTCGATTCATTCGCTAACAATAGGATTTAACATGATAAAGCAGCGTATTTACACAAACTTAAAGGATTTCACTACTTCAGGACTTCATGTCTGGTTGCTCTGCACATTTCAGTGTCACACACACACACACACACACACGCATCCTGACATGGATCAGCAGAGGGGTGGGACCTTCAGTCTTGCATCCTGGTGTCACGTCAGCCTTTTCAAGCCTTCCAGGAACCTGTGAGGATTTTCACCGTGCTAACAATGTGTACTCATGCATGAGTCACTCTCTCTCTCTAACACACACACACACACACACACACACTGCAGCACATCTTTCTTTCTTTCTGGTTGTCTTAGCTGCAGCCGTGTGTGTGTGTGTGTGTGTGTGTTGACACTCACGCTCTTTATTTTAACGTTGGATCATTTAACCTCAGTGTTCCTCCGTCTCTTTAACACACTTTCTGTTGCTTCTACAGTTTTCCTAAACCTAAACCGAACTGCAGTGACTTCGCTCTCTGTCCAAACTCCATCATCTCAGGCAATCAAGCGGCGCAGTCAATGTTTCTTTCATAAAAGCTGCGTTTCGCCTCATCGTAATTTCTCCTCGACCTCAGTTTGGCCACAAGTCGCTGTATCTATAGGCTCATTCAGCAGCGGCCCCGCGGTCGCTCAGAGTATCGCTGTCGCCACAGTGAAACACTGAAACTAAAAAGGCAGCTACAGAAAACGAAGAAAAGACTTCATCATAAACACGATCATCTTACTTTAGTGTTTTATACTCGCAGAAGAAGCTCAGATGCATCACAACTTTGACTTTCTCCTGCAACTTTATTGCAACAAAATGTCTCAACTTTAATTGCATTTTTTTTTCCCTTTTAAAAGTCAGAAGGTAAATGTGAGACTTTTTTTTTTAATCTCACGTGTTTCCTGCATCTTCCAAAAGAAACGAGGAAGTGAGTTCACTGACGTGCGGATCAATGTTTCACTGGGAAATTACAAGGTCACACAGAACTTGTGAATTTGTGTTAACAAGTTGCAACATCATGAAATCCTGGAAATCCTCCATGAAATGAAATCGTCCAGGTTGATAATTAATTAAGCTGACAACTAATATTAAAGTGACGGTTCAGAGCAACATGAACCCAGAGTCTATTTCACCATGAATACGAGTCAAACTCAAGAGATATTTTACGTTGGTTGAAGTAATATCCGGTTTGACCGTCTTTTGTTTTCACAACCAAATAGTTAACAATGAAAGTAAATGGGGCAGTCAGCCAAACGTATCTAAATTGTCATTTTTTAACCACTAATAAAGCTCAAAATGAAGCTGGTGATGACATTACAATCAGGTGATGAAGAGCGTTTCAAATCAGCAGATTCATCATTTTCCTCGCTCTTCACAAACATCGTCCTGTTGTTGAGGGAAATGATGAATCTGCTGATGTGGAACAACCTTGATCACCAAGACGTTGGGTAAGTCTTGTAAAACAGTGTTTTTAATAAACTCTGGGTTCACTTACTAAGTTATCAGTCCTTCAGTTTATGTGTAGGGACCCTATTCATGCTACTGCTGAAGTAAAGTGATATTTTGAGCTTTATTAGTGGTTAAAAAATGACAATTTAGATACGTTTGGCTGACTGCCCCATTTACTTTCATTGTTAACTATTTGATTGTGAAAACAAAAGACGGTCCAACCGACGTAAAGTTCATATGTTTGAGTTTAAGTCTAGAAATCCTTTTTTTTATCTGATTAATAATCAATTCATCATCAGATGAATCGATTATCATAATAATAATAATTGTCAGTTGCAGCTGTGGTGACAACAGGTTAAGTATTAAAGATTACAACAGTAAACAAACTGTCCCGTTCCCTCTGATAATTGCAGGACAGTAAAGACAAAGGATAAGAGTTAATAGATAAGTATGATCATGTTGTCGCTCTTTACAACACCTCAAAGGCACAAACTGCTTCAATAAACAAGTCTGTTCTCAGGTAAAACGTCTCTGCAGCTGATCAGGTCCTTTACAGTTAATGGTTTGTTTAATGGTGATTCAACGTGTTGGGTGTTAGGCCTCTAACGGTAGATGTACGTTCCCGTTTCCTTTGGCCCCAGTCCTGAGGATAATCCTCATGGACTATTAAAGAGTGTGAGCACATTATCGCTCTCGACAACACCTCAAAGGCACAAACGGACGAAAACGGCATCAATGAATCAACTTGTTCACAGGTAAAATGTCTCGGCAGCAGATCTTTGTTTCCTTAACAATCAATGACCACAATTATCCCACAATGCATTGCACAGACTGTGTAGAATGTACACCCTGTCTCGTGCCGCTGTTGACTTTTTTTTTCCTACATTTAACCAACAAAACAAGCACAAACAAACTCTCAGATATGATCAATTTTGTAGATTTGTTAGACTCTTCTGGCTTCACATGTAAAAGCCTCTTTAGTTAAAGATAAACTAATCCAAACCCCCTGAAGCCGTGGGACAAAGCGAACGTTCAAAGGTTCATCTGGACCTGTTGTCTCGTTGAGTTCGTGTGGAGCGACGAGAGAGATTCTGGTTCAGAGCAAACACAGCGGCGCCGGGACAGAACAGGTCAGACTGGTTTTGGTTGTAGACTCGAAGGGAAGGTGAAGGGAGATTGACGAGCCCTTCCCATCGATCGGGAAAAAAAAATTTCCATCCATGAGTGGAACGTTTTTTTTTTTTTTTTTTTTTTCCTCTTCAGGAAGATATTTAACGATTTAATCAAAAATCATCGTGTCATATTCGATGAAATATATCAAATGAATAGTTTATCATCATCATCCTTCACGTGAAAAGATAAATGTCAGTTTGTAAATTACGTTTTCAAAATGAACCATTTATCACCTGCTCTCCGCTCTCTGCTGTCGGGGCTTTTGTTTGAAGTTGAATGAGACGCCAACAGAAGCCAAATAAAACGCCTCAGGCCTTGTTTGCTCGTGAAGACAGTTAATTAAAACTCTGGTTGTCCATTTGAAAGAATTACATGACTTATGGGAAAAAGTGGAGCGACGGACTAAATTAACTCTCAGATGCAGCAGCAGCAGGAAGAGAAGTGGAGGGTAACATGTATGTTGTATCGTTATTATTATAAAGCAACGAACAAAACCACAGTTTGGTTTCAATCCAATATCAAGTAACACGGATCCAGAATCACCAAAGTCAACACAGATAACGACTCGACTACAACAACTACCAGATCATGTATCACAGGTATCACATGATCACGATGATCTGGCACGAGTCTCACCAACAGATTGTGTCAGGTTTTGATCTTCTGCACTTCGTCGATTCGCATAAAGTTTTTTATTGTTTCAAACTTTCGTCCACACATATTTTTCGAGCATTGACCAGGAGACGTAGCAGGAAGAAGAACAACGGAGGATCAGAGTTGTGTTGGTGCATCAACGAGACGAGCAGCAGAGACGCATAAACAATTAATAAATAAAAACAAACTTCTTCTTCTTGTGTTTATGTTTGTATCCAGTGAAGAAGGAAGCGTATCCTACGTCTCCGTCTGTGTTTTTCTTTACAGCGCCACCTATAGGTGTGGCATAAATATTACACAAGTTTTAACAGTTTTAAGTTTCCGTCCGATGATACAATCGTTGTCGTGCGGACGCAGACTTAAGGAAACGCTACAAAACAACTGAAACAACAACGTTTGGCACCTGTTTCTGATTTCTAAAGTCTGAGGAAATATAAATATAATATAAATATTGTTAAAATATCACAAACCTACAAAACAAATTAAACCAAACATCGACCAGAAACACTGTCGGCATCATCAGCTATTAGCAACATCTATATTCTTATTTTATATGTTATAAAAACACAAAAACCTGTTTTAACAAGAGCTGTCAGATATATTTAAAATCTCATGACGTAAACACTGTTTGCATGTTAAAAATCACACATTGCGTGTCTTTTTTTTCTTCTTCTTTTCTTTACCCGCCTCAGGAAATGTTGACTTTACGTTATTTAGGGATCGACAGACAGTACACAAGTTGTACATGTGTTTAAAAAAAAAAAAAAAAAATGTCCTCTGGCAGTTTTAATGGATGATGGATCTGACATGAGTCAAACAGTCACTAAAAGTTACACACAGAACGACATTAAGTATGAGTTTTTCTAAAGAAAAAAAACGTGAAATTAAACACCTCATTTTCATTCTGGTCTTGACTTTCTAATTTACTGAAATGTGACATTTAAGGAAAGATGTTCATTTCTGTTAAATTGTCTTTTATGTGTTTTAACACGAGTAAAATTTAATTTTTGCCACAAAAATGTAAAATATCGTCGTCACTATGGTCGTTAGAGTTCACTCTAACACAATATTATCTACATGTGACATTCACATGTATAGAGGCACATGTACACACACACACACACACACACACACACACACACACACACACACACACACACACACACACACAGTCTCCTCTCAGGTCCATTAGTTCCTCATGCAGAGGAAAAGGACAAAATCAGTGATGCAGCGGGTGATTTTTCACTGCTAAAGGTTCAGTTCAGACAAACTAAATAAATAACACGACCATTCATTCACTTTTCCCTCCAACACCAGTTTCCCTTCACCTCTACACTGAGAAAACACACACACACACACACACACACACACACACACACACTAACAAGAGTAGATGTAGCTCCACTCAGCAGCAACAACACACCAACAACACTGAGACACATGAGCAAATACATGTCAAGAACATAGATGTACACATGTAAAACACACACACACACTCACACAGACTGAAGTCACACACTGAGAAGTGCACACACACACACACACACACAGTGAAAACACACTCTGCTTCCCCACATTTGGACATAAATAGCAGAATAAATAGAGTTCACTTTTAAAGGATCTGGTTGAAGTGAAAAAGGTCAGACCAGTTCTCAGACGCCTGAGAAGAAACACAAACCTCAACTGACCCACAGCGGCCTGGATTTATCCCAGTGGACTTATCCCACTGGATATATTCACTGGGATTTATCCCACTGGATATATTCACTGGGATTTATCCCAGTGGACTTATCCCACTGGATATATTCACTGGGATTTATCCCAGTGGATTTATCCCACTGGACATAACTGAGCTGGATCCACAAAGGAAAAATATCAACAATGTTACACCACTGAATATATCCAGTGGTGTAAATCCAGTGGATACATCCAGTGGTATAGATCCAGTGGGACACACCCACTGGATTCATCTCAGTGGACATATCCAGTGGAGGTATTCACTGAATACATCACACCGGATATATCCAGTAGGTATATTCACTGGATTTATCCCACTGGACTTATTCCAGTGAATATATTCATATCTCACTGGATATATCCAGTGAGATACGTCCACTCATCCACAAATCCAGTGTGATGTATTGACTGAACACAACACACTGGAAATATCCCAGTGGATATATCCAGCAGATACATTCACTGGATATATGTGGGTATATCCAGTGAATGTATTCTCAAGGATATATCCCAGTGGATTTATCGCACTGGATACATCCCAGTGAATATATTCACAGGGATGTATTTCACTGGATATCCAGTGAAATACATCCACAAATCCAGTGGATGTAACCCACTGGATCCCTATCTATCTATACCAATACATGCCACTGGATGTGTCCCACTGGATTTGTCCCAGTGAATTTATCTACTGAATAAATCCATTACATTCATCCCACTGGATTATCCACTGTCTTTACTGTGAAAACTTGCGGTAAATTTAAATCCAAGCTTTGGCAGCGTGATGACGTAACATCAAATAAACGTCTTTATCAGAGAAATATTGTAACATTCGCGACGTCTTCCTCTTTCTCTACACACTCGTTTTATCACGTCAGTGAAGAAATAGATTTACATATGACGCAAACTGTCCTCAACCATCTGAATACCACCAATAAAAAAGCCTGAACCTGGATCAAACTCAACAACTTGTACATAAAAACTGTGATTATCTTCTACATTTCACTTCATAAAGACTTGCAAAGTTACCGCCAACAACAACTTACATTAGACGACTCAGAGACAACATTCAGTTTATTTCTGACACGGTAAGAACGTGTTACACATTTAAAACAATCTCCGTCCAAATCCTCACACCTGAACGTGTCCTCTTCAGTATTTGGTTGTATTTAAATATTTTAAAAGCAACAAACAGACCATAATAAGCGACTCAATTACAGCTAGTGACAGGAGGAAGAAGAAAAGATGAGAGAAGCAAATGAGGAGGAGGAAGATGAGTGAATGGATGTGATTCAGGACGTGAGGAGAGACTGGCAGTGGAAAGGAAACACCGTTTCACCACTGGGGAGACAGAGGAGTCAAGTTTTTCCTTGTTTTCTCTATTAATAGTCTGAATAAATATTGAAGTAAACAGAAAAAAAAGAGTAAATAAAGTACAAAAAAAGTGTGTAGCATCTTCTCTTCTCTGTTATTTATTGTGTGAATTGTTTTATTTATTGTCTTTTTTTCTATATTTCAACATTTATATGTGAATAATGGTAAATTATGAGATAAATGAAGACGTTTAAAAAGCTTTTTGAATCAGTTTTTTGTTTATTTCACGCGGAGACAACATCAGTTTCCATCTTTAAATAAACGTTTTTCTTCTGTTTTTACGGTTCGAGGTTTCAACCACACGTCACTGGATCCTCGTTAGGACTTGATGAGTCGTCGCACCGTTCGCCACGGTTTTTAACAAACTGTTGACGTGTAAACAAACCCCGAGCTAACGACGGACGTTTAAATCCGTTCCTCATCTCTCACATATTTAATGATATTTCTGTTCTGGAGAGACCAGAGCTGCTGCTGCTCAGTCTGGAGGCGGTGAAGCGAGACAGTAATGAGTGGGACATTTTTTGGACGTCGACGCTGCTGCTGCTGCTGCTGCAGCTGCGACTGTGCCAGTGGTGGTTTATATGGAGACAGAAGGAAATGAAGTGTATCAATGGAGAAAGTGTCCTGCTCCAGGTACAGGTGAGGTTCCAGCAAAAGCCAAACAGAACAGGTCCAGTTCAGTTCATTTCCACAGTAAAAACAGAGACCCAGAGGGTACAGTTGGTGCAGCTACATCCTCAGTCTGTTTCCTTCAAAACATCCGCTCCATGAATTAGACATCTTATTTACAGAGCTGCCCCTCCACCCCTCCTTCATCGACTCCTCCACCCCATCACCCCACCCGTCTCACCCCGTCTCCTCCCCTGTCTCTTCTCCAACGGCCACAAAGAGGAAGGTTCTGTGAAGGTCTTTGGTTACCATGGTGGTTCTCTATAAAACCGCCGTGACTCAAAGAGTCCTCTGATTTCTTAACGGAGAAGGAAAAAAAAAAAAAAAACTACACATCAGAATAAATAAACAACTGTGGTTCTGACAGTTATTTTTAGTCCACTAACTTCAGTAGGCACTTAAAGGACTTACATGTATCTTTTTAACATAAACAAACACCCGTTTATTATTATTACTATTATTATATTTACCATCTATTAAAACTTCCAACATATTATTCTTATATGAAAGTAGCTTGAGGGACGAAGTTAAACACCTTTTCAACTTTAATCTGACGTGTTCTACTTAGTAAACACGGTTGTAAATGGATTTAATATGTTTGTGAGACATCTAGTGTTATATAAGTTATAAAAACATTTAGCTCATTTAGTGACAGGAAGTGTAGATAAATCACATGATGACAATTATATATAATCCAGCGTGGGAATAAAATACTCTGCCTACGACTGTCTGAATTAATTATAATTATTAATACTGAAAGTCCAGATACTCAAATAAAAAGTATCTTAAAGTATCTTTATTTATTGTACTTAAGTATAGAGTAAAAGTAAAGTAGAAGTACACATACTAGAGTAGAAATAAAGACACTAGAGTAGAATAAAATAACTTTGGTAGAAGTTCAAGTCGTCACTAGAATGATTCTCCAGTAAAAGTCTTAAAGTATCTAGTATTTACTGTACTTCAGTATGACAGTAATCTATAAGTAAATGTAGTTAAGTGTAGAAAGTAAAAGTACAAGTACATGTTAATAAAACAGAAGAATATGATGAAGTTTATCCAGCACTTTAAAACATGGAGCTACAACAATCTTCATAGACAATGAATGAGTCTGAACTAAAGTATGTAAAGTTTCTCCATCATCCACCTTTAAGATGGAGCTACATCAACCCTCAGACATGGTGCTGAGTCTGAACAGTCACAGGTCAACTCAGAGTGAACCGGAGCGCTAGAGAAAACACCACGTTTCACGTGAAAGTTTGTAATTAAATTGTGAAATACAGTGACGTACAGATACTCCCATGACATACTAAAGTTATTACTAACTGAGGTGATGTTTCTAAAAGATAAAGGATGAAAGTCTACGACGTATTTTATGTTACGACACAAAGAGAGAAACAAAGTCTTCGTCACCAAATCACAACCTAAAAACATCATTTCCTCCGTGTAAATCCTCCTCACGTCGCAGCACAAGCTGCAATTAAAGTCCATTTAATTTTAGTCTCATCTGGCGTGTTAGTGGTACAAAGGTGGCAGTGTTAGCTGCAGGCCAGAGAGAGAGGGGGAACACACGGGGGTATTTATAGTGAAGAAAGTAGAGAGTTAGAGAGGAGGAGGTGGAGGTGGAGGAGGACAGGTCTGCCTCTGACGGAGAAATAAAAGTGACAAAGAAATTAGAGAGAAATGTTTGTTGCTGTTTGTGGCGTTGGAGGTCTTACAGGGCGCAGACACGGAGAAAAGATGAATCATTAAGAGTCGTCACACAAAAAAAAAAAAAAAGTTTTAGGGACTATATATTTTACATTTATCTGCTACTGATTTACTCCGTCGTAATGTGACGACGGCTAAAAGTTTCAGTAGAAACGGCGGATTTGGGACTATTTTTAAAACATCGCAGCTACTGTCGGACAAATTAACCAAATAGGACGAATAATAATGTGTTTTATTCATTGTTACGTCACTCGAAACTCAAACGTGTGCGACTGTGTGTCCAATTTTACACAAACTGTGATTCGAAAAGTTAAAACTTGTTCAAAAACGTCATCGTTTATATAAATTTATATACATTTATTTTATTTCACCAGGAAAAAGTCTAGGTCATATTCAGGTGATGATAAAAGTCAGTTCCACTTACCGACGTAAATACACTTCATTATAACGAGGCGGTGACGTCCACCGGTGATCTGGATCTCGTGTGACGTCTACAACAACAAAAAGTGGACAAGAGACAAAGATAGAAATATGAATTATGAAGAAAAAATAATAAACTAGATGTTAAAAATCAACCTTTATATATCTTTTTGGTGATTGTGACACTTTTATACTTTTTAAATTGTAAAAAATAAACAGTTTTATTCTTTCTCGTCCCCCTCCCTCTCCCTGTCTGTTCATTGTTCCCGGTTCAGGTGCTGCGGCGGCTGGTTAATGGTTAACATCGGGGCTCGGCCCTGACGGAGAGCAAGAGAGAAGCACGGGGGTGGTGGTGGTGGTGGTGGTGGTGGGAGGTGGAAGCCATGAAGAAATGGTGACATTTCACTGCCATTATTCATCCGTGCTTTGTTCCCGCAGCGTTGAGGAGTGTTTGCACTGGGATGGAGCGCTGGGCGGAGGAGGGATGCCGAGATGGAGGGATGAATGGGGTTAGGGTGTGGAGGGAAAGAGCAGGACGGAGGGAGGGTGAGGGGATTGGGGGGAGTTTAGAGAGGTGAAGAAGTCATGGGGTTAAAGTGTGAAATACCTATAAGGAGAGGATAAGAAACACAAAGGCCTCTGTGTTTCTGTCTCATTATCTCTGACTTTTAATCCTCATCATCTTTTGTCTCTTCATGTTCTTACTCTCAAGTCGTTCTCTCTCTTTCTGTGTCCTACATACACACACTAACAAGCGCACATGCACATGCTGTTCCCAGCTGTTTACATGGTGTGTTTGCACAATACGATGGCTGCGAGGAGGAGGAGGAGGAGGAGGAGGAGGAGGAGGAGGAGAGCGAAGGAGAGGCAGGGATGTTAACCTCAGTCGGGGATGTTCTCGTCTCTCGTCTGTTCAAACAACCACAGAAAAACCTCATCAGCTGCTGCAGTTTTTTACTGTTTCCTGGACTGAAACCAACTCAACTTTAACTTAAAACTCACACCAGGAATATTTTTAAAAGAAGCAAGTTACAGTTTGTTCATAAGAATAGAAAGTTTAACCTGATTCCACTCGATTTAGTAGCAACAACAGCCAGTTTCATGAGCTGTTTTGTTAAAAGATGAATGAACAACTAACAGTCTTCTACACAGATCTATTCATATCTGTATCTACAACACATTTGAATGACATGTAAACTGGGAAAAACATTAACTCAGACTCTGTTGTTGTTGTTGAGTTTCGCTCTAAGACGGACCAATAGCTTCACGGTGACGCACTGCATTTATTGTGCAGTGTTGGTGTGTGTGTGTCTGTATTCAGTGGGGTATACTCTCTCTCTAACACACACACACGGTGCACAGAACAATAGCTGGCTTTGACAGAGCTGGGCTGACAGGAGGAGATGGGCTGCTGCTATTGTGAAGCTGTGTTTACTCACAGACTCACCTGGCACTGAGCTAATAGCAGCAGCTCTATCTGTCAGTGCAGAGGACGGGGGTCCCAGCCCACACACACACACACACACACACACACACACACACACACACACACACACACACACACACACACACACAAAGAAATATAAACTCACACACAGTTGAGTCACAAAGCAGGAAATAGATTCATAATTGTCTGCATGACATAAAAAAGTCATAAATAAAGCTAAGTGGTAAGTTAATGAGGTATGTTTTGTATCCTATGTGTGTGTGTGTGTGTGTGTGTGTGTGTGTGTGTGTGTGCGTCCAGCTGCTGTTGTGTGTCTGGTCACACCTGGGTGTCCTGGGAGGTTCTCGGTCTGTAAAGGGGAGGGTTTATGGAGTAGAAAGAGGGGGAGGAAGAGACGGAGGTGAGGGTGGGGAAGGGGGGGTTCTTTCAGGTTTTTACTACTGTGCAAACACACACACACACACACACACACGGAGCACAGTTGATGGGTTTTGATGGGATCAGTTAGAAGCCTCACAGTGACCCTGCCCCAACCCCACCCTTGTTTGATCGACAAGGCTGAGAGAGAAGAGGGGTGAGGAACGGGTGAGGAGGTGGTGTGTGTGTGTGTGTGTGTGTGTGTGTGTTTGTGAGGGGGGGGGGTATCACACCTGAAGACATCAACACACAAACACACATAAATCTAACCACCACTTCAACTGTCGCGTAAAAATGCTCCAAACTTCAAATAATCAACTTTTAACTTGATAAAACAACTAAAATAAGAATCAATAACACGTTTGTTTGTCTCTTAATGAGCAGGTCAATGTTTACGACACATTAGACTTATTTCTAATAGAAACACAGATTTCTGACGCTCGTGTGTCCTGATGTTTCATCATAACAGTTTAAATGTATTAAAATATTGATAGAAAATATTATAATCCAGGCATTTTTGTTCTAAACTTGGCATAATATCTTTTAAAAAGTTTGCTGTTTCTTAACCTTTTAAGTTATTAACAAAAAATATAATAACAGAGATGATGAACTGATGAATTTGAGTCTTTTTTGTTTTTAAAACTTAGAGATTTTAGTGCAATTTGACACCAAGATGAATATTTTCCGCCTATATTTGTAGCTGCATTTTAAACGTTGACATTTATTATTAAATCAGAAAAAAATAAAATAAAATAGATGATTGGCTTCGTCAGGGAAGTCCTGAACTTGCAAAAAAAATCTTAAAAAAAAAAAAAACAACAACTCAGATTTCATTGAAATCGACACCAAACGCTGCATCCTCCAGAGGCCTCGTCTGTTTCACAACGTTTCCTCTAAGTTTCATGTTTGGTATCAGACTCCGGTTCCTCTCAGACCTCCAGGCCCTTGAGCCGTCAGGAGCAGGTCCAACCTCAGCTGATAAGACATTTTGTTCTGTTTTTCAGCTCGGAGCTCGGCTCGCTGCCAAGCTGATAACGACGTGGGGCATACCTGCTGCATTAATGATTGGACAGCCCTGCCTCCCTGTCCTCGCCCTGCTCTTTTATTTTAACATAATTCTTTATCGGTCCTGCTTTGAGCAGAAACTAAATCTTATCAAAGTGAAGGCATGAGATGTGTGTGTGTGTGTGTGTGTGTGTGTGTGTGTGTGTTATTAACTACAGTAGCTGCAGCATTAAAATTAACCCAATCTGAACCAGTGAGTCGACTCTGACGGACGGTAATGAAGGGAGGGTCTTTATCCACAGTTTGTTGCTCCCTGTAACTACCAGTGTGTGTGTGTGTGTGTGTGTGTGTGTGTGAATTCAACATGACATAATACAACATGTGATATACGTGTCAGCCTCGGAGGAGACTCGGCAGTTGAGTTTAGGTCATAAAAGTTGAGTCTGTTGTTTAAAAATCGTTTCAAATTTAACCGAGCATCAGTTGCGTTTCTCTTCTAATCTTCTTCTGTGCAATAAAAATATTTACTGATATCAAAAACCAAATTAGGCTGAGTCACTCACACACCACTGACCTATTATTACATCAATCAGTCATGTGCTGCTGCCTGTGATAGTGTGGACAAACTGAGAACTACAGCTGAAAGAAGAAAAAAAAAAAAAAAAAAAAGCAAATTACAGCGACGTTTCTGAGCAGATTATTATCACGTCTGTGTTGTTCTTCTTATTATTTTGTTTTCTTACTTTTTTTTTTTAATCTGAAGGTGAATATGAAGTAAAGAGACATCTGAGCTGAACGCTGGCTGCAGGTCGGGCAGTGACCTCGGGGTTGTCTGGGCTGGATAAAAGGAAGTCCTGGTTAATGAGTAACGGCGGCGATGTGGTTTGGCGCTACAGGTGGGGTTGGTGGGTGGGTGGGGGTTGGCCGGGATGCGGGCTGATAAGAGGGGTAGGTAGGGTAAGTTTTTAAAGAGAGAGGAGGGGGAGGAGGCCAACGACGGACGGAGACTGAAGCCGAAGCTGCTGTTGTCTAAACCTGAATTAATTTATTTATAATTATATCGTTGCTGTCGAGTTGATTTTAAAGACGGAAACAAACACGAGGAGGGAAAAGAAACACAGGCCACCTGCTGGAGGCTGCAGGAAGACGTCACAACAATATTCAGACTGTAATTAAACTACTTCACGGTGCTTTAATAATAAAATAAAACTATACGAGGGTATGAGACTTGTGGCTCCATAAACAGACAGAAGTACTCGCAGTAGTTTTTGTATTAATCGGAGGTAATTAGTACTTTAAACATGCTGTTTTATATAGAAACAACACAATAAAGTAATCAAACATGATTTATTTATAAAAACACAGCAACTATAAAGCTACTTCTACAAGTTATAATAACATTTTGTTGCAGTTAGAAGCAGTAACTAGTGGTTAGTTAGAGCAGCTGTGGTTTATTGATCTCAAACTTGGAAATTCCTGCCCCGAGTGAAATACGGTAAATGATGTAAGACTCTGACCAATCAGAGCAGCCGTTTGGCTCCGATCACGCACCAGCTTCGCTGTGTTTTACCTCAGTCACTTCATCATTTATCTGCTACACACGACGTGAACTTATTTTACTCCTAAACACTAGAAATGAACTGCGGTGCTGTTGTATAATAAAGCGTATTGATTACGTGATCGAGTCTGAGCAGGAATGTGGAGGTGATTCTCATTGATCTCTGTGGTGTTTAGAGGTTTTAAGCGAGAGCTGATAAGACCCCGTTGATACCGACCTGAAAGAGGCCACCGTGACAAACCACGTCACCTTTAACCTCGAAGCTTTTTTGGCTTCACTTCCTCGTTGTGGACGACGTGACTGACGGGAGATTAACGCCAGGAATTTTACTTTAAAAACGCAAAATTGTGATTTATGTGTGCAGCCTCTTATATCTGATTTTATTGATTTAATCTAAAGAAATGTTATTTGGTTTCACACCTTTACCGCAGGTTGTTATTCGAAACCGTCAGTGACCAAATCTTGTTTGTCCAAACTGTAGAAATCCTCTCCTTCTCCTCCACGCTCACACACTGTTTTTCTTGCGCCTTAACTCAACAAAAGACGCTTTTAAACCACAACAATGACGAGGAAATCCCTCCGCATTCACGGCCAGGGTGTAAAGTTTAGGGAGTTTAGGGTCAAAAAGCTTTTAAGAGTTTTAAACTAATGAGGATATAAAGATACGAACTCAGGATGCACCAACTCCTCCTCTTCTTCTTCTACTTCGACTCCACCTCTTCCCACACACACACGGACCTGGTTCGACCGGACTGGGTAATCAGTTACCTGCTCTAGCTGACCTGTGCTACACACACACACACACACACACACACACACACACACACACACACACACACACACACACACACACTCACAAACCCCAAAGTCCACTTTAAAATTCAGGCCACGTTTAATCTTCTGAGGGTGAAAACTGTCGAAATTATTCAGAAACTTTTCAGGATTTTTGTATAAAAGTGAAATTTCAGATTAATCAAAGATAAAAAAAAAAAAAAACATCTTTTAATTCATCAACATCAGTGTTGACACAGATTCAGACAATTTTAAATGACTCTCGACGATAAATTGACCTAAAATTTACAAGTATAACGTGAAAAACGTCTCTTAATCAAATTAAACTACTTTTATCTTCTGTTAAACTTCTATTTTTGCCCCTTAAAGCCTCATAACTACCCCCCCAAATCATCACAATGCCCCTCTAGACCTTTATATGACTTTATCTTTCTTTAATTTCCAGCAGTATCAACCTGGAGCAGCTGGTCAACAAATGTTACTGACGATTTCACGTGTGATAACATTAAGAACGTCTCTTAATCAACTTAAACTACTTTTATCTTCTGCTAAACTTCTATTTTTGCCCCTTAAAGCCTCATAACTTCCCCCAAATCATCACAACACGTCCTCCAGACCTGTAACTGCCTCCACAACCATAAAGACATGATTTCACACAAACGCCGTTTCATTTCCAACAGCATCAACCTGGAATAAACTGTGTTTATTGTTTTCTAAACGTCTGTTTTTTACCCTTTAAAGCTTCTTTTACCACCTCATAACTGCCCCAAAACATCACAAAGTCTCCTCCAGGTCTGTAACTGCCTCTACAACCTGCTCACAGGTGTGTGTGTGTGTGTGTGTGTCACCCCCACTCACACACACAAACTCCAGTATCTATGCTTTCTATCAGCTTTCATCTGTGTCTGAACAGCCAGTTCTCCTCGTCGTCTCACCATTGTCACCCACATACCTCCCCCCTCCTCACCCCCTCCTCACCCCTCCTCCCACATCCTCCCTCCCTGGTCACCGGGTCCAGCTCCACTCTGCGTGGGTGGAGGATGAACAGATGAACAGAATGAACTGGCCCAATTTCAAAATCAATTTCCCTCTTGTTTTATTTACTCACCTGCAGAAACGTAGTAATAATAAGAAAAATAAAACAAGTTTGTTTCTACTTGTTTAACGTTACACGATTTTAAAGATCGTATCTACAGAGGGAGTTTAATATTTATCAACAGGGCTGCAGTCGCAGCACAACTACGTGTAGTTTGGAAAATGTTATCGTGCATCAGTTGAGCAACTCTGAGCGGCAGGAATGTTTTGTTGAGGCGCTCGACGCCGCTACAGAAAGGTGTGGTCCCAGGTAACGTAACGTCGGCCTGCTCTGGGGGGTTTTATTTATTTATTTCTCTTTCTCTTTTCCAAGGAACATTTGAGGAGTTTAGTTTCGTGGTTTATAATTAAAGTATTAAGTTTAAGTGTAAGTTTAGGTTGTTAACAAGTTAAACAGTCAAGTCAAGTCAAGTGGAGACAGATGGGCGGGTTAACAGCAGCACAAGCAGTCATTTCACTTCCTTCTCTACATCCTTTAACTGCACAGGTGACTGGCTTTCCTAAGATCCTGGAAGCAGAATGGGTGTGTGTGTGTGTGTGTGTGTGTGTGTGTGTGTGTCGGTTTGACTTCATTTCATTGGTAAAGACTCGTTCCAGTTTCAGAAAAAGCTGATTTTGAGTTCATCATTTTGGGATGTCTCCAGAAAATTAATGAAAATAAACTTTTGTGTGTGTGTGTTGTGGAGAGAGAGAGAGAGAGAGAGAGAGCAACAGATCAATAACTGAATGACTAATGAAGCAGAGTGCAGCAGGAAGACGTGAGTCACTTGGGTACATCAGGTACCAACCAGCCCGTGGGTGTGAGCTGTGACGGTCGCTGTGTCTCCGTTAAGAAATAAACCGTTTCAAAAACACGGACGAGTCGTCTCCTTTTATCATCACGACAAAAAATAAAAGAGACGTCCAAATCCTCGCAAATGAGAATTAGTTTAAATCTCTGGTGAAAGAATAAGTTTCATACACAGATATGTATGTTTTATTTATTTATATTTTTTTATAAAAACGAACAAACGCTGTTGGTTTAAACGTTTCCTCTGACAAAAATAAACCAAATTAGTTTGGAGATGTTAGTTTTTGTGTGTTACTAGTGGGGTTAAAATAAAGTCCTGATGAGTCTAGATGACAAAACGCCAATAAAACTGACACAACCATCGACTATTATTGAACAGGTTTGGTGATGTCGGTGTTTTTTATGACTTGAGTCGTAAATTACACTAAAACCTTAGAGAGAAAGACTCTTTACTTCAATTCAAAAAAAAAGAGAAAAAGACAGTTGATCTTATTATTTGCATAATCTCACACGTTTCCGGTGGTAGTGTAAACAAGTCCGACAAGGAATTATTTGTTTGTTATTTTACCTTTATTTGCCTAAACCGCTTAAAAGTTGACTTTTTAAGTCACTTACGCAACCAGACAAGATTAATGTGAATAAATAAAAAGTATATAAGTACAATTAAAGCACCTGAGAGAAGAAGTTATTCAAGATGCAGTGTGGCGGCGGCGGTGGGGAAAACATAAGTTTAACTACATTAATATAAAACAGGAAGTGTTGTCAGTAAGTTCAGGTCGCCGCTTGGTGACGTTCTTTCATGACGTTCTCAGGAATATGAACACACCTTGTCTGGGAAAATGAATTTCCAAGAGGAAAATAAAATGTCAAACCTCCACCAGCCATCACTCTCTCTCACGATTCAGGAAGTTGATAAAAGAATGATAATGAAAACAAAAGAAAAGGATTAAAGGATTATAGTATTGTTAGTTGCCAATAGACTGGAATATATGATACACATGATGATAAACTACAAAAAAAACCCAAACCAAACCAAAAGCAAAATAAAAAATACTGAGACGAAAACAGCATCAGTGAGTCAGAGGCGACTGCGGAAGTGAAGCAGCTTTTTTATGACTTCGTCATAACTCGGCCTCAGATGCTGTAAAAAAATAAACCTGTCTGGGATATTCTGGGCCTCCTCTCCATGGTTACACACACACACACACACACACACACACACACACACACACACACACACACACACACACACACACACACACACACACACACACACACACACACACACACACACACACACACACACACACACACACTTGATGCATAAAACTAATTAAGTTAGAGTTGCAGCGTTTATATTGAACCAAACATTTAAAGATGAAAACAAATAAAAACCAGAGTGTTTTATATAGAGGAGAAAAGGTGTGTGTGTGTGTGTGTGTGTGTGTGTGTGTGTGTGTGTTAATCTTTAAATTCTTTCAGTCTGGCTCCTTCTCTCTTATCAAACCACTAACAAAAGGGAAACATGACCATTTGCCACACCTTTTATAAAACACATTCCTCTGTTTTCACCACACAACGTTTTTTTTTTTTTCCCGCTGCAGGAAAAAAACGAAAACAATATGCAATAAATTATGAATTGGGCTTTGTCTCCTCTATTATCGCCTCTGATATCTCCAACATCCAACAATCACACAGGTCTGATGAGCTCAGAAAAAAATAAAACACAGTCTGTGTTGCACTGTGGCGCCACCTGTTGACGTAAAATGAGAAGAACCAACTATTGATTCAGACACTGAACTGAAGCCATAAAACTATGTGATAACATATATTTATTATATCTCTGCCCTCATCTGTCTTTAGACACGTTTCAGTAAAAGTGGATGAAAGACAAATACGTGTTGTTACAGTATTATTGATCCAAAGTGAAAACATGGATCCATATCGTCACATTTACAATAAATTAACATGACACATCTGTGTAACTGTTTTCACTTTCTACTGGACCAAACTAAACATTCAAAGGTCACGACAAGTAGCTGATAAAAAGATGATGAGGACGTTTAGTTGCTTCTCAGGATTAAATCAGAGAAAAGACGAGTCGACGGACAAAACAGAGTCGGAGGTTAAATAGTCGGGAAACAACAACCAACCTGTCCGAGCACCTGACCCGTGTCAGGGACCAGTTCACCAACTACAACCAGTTATTTTCCACTAAATCTGAGCTACAACTATAAAAGACTCTGATTATCACAGCTGGATCAACACCACAAAACTATCTTTTCCACAAAACTATTCGATCTCTACTTGACTCTACTCAGTTTGGTCCCAGACACATTGTTTCCATCACAGTTTGATTCCTCCTCAACATGAATGTGGTGATTAACACTGAAACATCAGTAAACATTAATGGAGGAGATGCTGTACTTGTTGCTGGGTTAGCTTACGACGAGCTAGGCTACGACGATTATCACTCTTGTTGGTGTTTATTAAAGATGGAAGTTGATTATTTTGTTGACGCTCCCTCTGACCAATCAGTGGCCTCCAGTCTGTTCACATCATGTTTTAGTATCAACTCAGATCCATCGGTTCCTCGACAGAGTAGGAACTAAAACAGTAGCTGGAACCAGGAACTAGAACCAAGTGGAAAACACTAGAAATTGAGTAGAGTAGGTGCTGGTGGAAAAGACCTAATAGTCTCCTTTCAGGATTAAATCAGAGAAAAGACGAGTCGACAGACAAAATGTAGTCGGAGGTAAAATAATCAGGAAACAACGACCAACCTGTCTAGGCACCTGAGGAAGAACAAACACGACGCTGACCAACGTGTTAACGTCAGACACCTGCTCACCAGCTTTGACCAGTTATTTTCCCATATTCAAATATCATAAAGTAGAATAAATAAACAAACAATATATATACAAACCCCCACACTTCATATACACATAAGAGTTAACGTCACGATCAGATTGATTTGGGAAAAACACTTACCTGTTGACTTGAAGCTGAGAAAACGTCGTCTGGTCTTTGTTTGTTCTTCTCATTTCAGCTGATTGAGAAGAACAGAGAGTCGTGTTTATTACAAACTGTGTATAAATAGTTTTAATAAATAAATAAACACAAGTTTATTCACGCACATCTATAATCTGTTAGGAGGCTGCATAACATGATTTAAGACAAACTAGATGCAGGAAATGTGATTAAATAAACAATAAAAATAAAAAAATGTCTGGTCACACACATCTATAAATGAAAATGACATTTTTAACTTCAGTAATTATATTGAAACCCTTCGTTTTTATCCCAAAATGATGAAATTGAAACAATAAAAACAATATTTTCAAACAAACAAACAACTTACAAAGTACAAACAGATGAAATAAACAACATCAGTAAGATTTTTAACTTTGTGTAAAGACAAAAGAGACGAAATAGACAGAAAATGTGGGAAAAAGCATCAAAAACACAAACACACGACGATATTAAACAATGATGCTAATGCTAATTAGCTGATTAGCTTGTTTATCAACCGTTAGCCTCATCAATAAATATCAAATTAATCAATTAAAACAGTCCAGCGACCTAAACGTCCAATATATATAAATGAAGACTAACCACTTTACACAGGTATTTAGCTTTAATCGCTTTAATTTTATTTAAAAATAAATAAATACATCAAAATAAGATGCTAACATCGTTGCTAGGTGTTAGCATCGAACTGTTAGGTTTTTTTTTTTCTTCAGCCTTTACCTGGAGCTGCTGTTTTCACATCGTTACTTGAAAACGTCACAAAATTAATGGATGTTACTTTGAAGTTTCTTACCTGTCGGACAGGTGGTTTTTAAACACAGGAAGTTGAGTCAGAGGTCAGAGGTCAAATCCGCCGCCCGCCGCCATTTTGTTTGTTTTGTTGCGCGTCTGCTTGAATATTTTCTGTACGGAAGCGGAAACGGGACAAAATGAAACGTTATAAACGTCTCTAATGTTTCATATCTAGGTTTGATGATTTTATATTTTATTGTGACTCTGATTAGACCAGAATAAACGTCATAAACGACCTGGGATACTTTATTTAGGACAAAATGTCTTCACGTTCAAGCTAGCCATGTAGCTAACTAGCTAGGCGAGATGAGATGACGTCAGCGCCACTGGAGCGCATGCGCATTATTATTATTATTGTTATTTAAATCACATAATTTCACTTTAACTTGTAACAAATTGCTTTAAAATAATAGTAAATATTAATTTATAATGTTACATTTTTATATTTTACTTAATTTTTTTCACATTTTATTATATAAACTATTTTGTTTTTCTTTATTTTGTTAAATTTTATTTTCATTATTTAAATTTTTTTTCTATTCTATTTTTTTTTTAAATTATTGCCATATCATATAAATAAAAAAATATGTTTTAAATATAAATTTAGCAATTTAAAACAAATTCATTGAATTAAAATTATAATTATTATTATTATTTCTGAATAAATTTGCAAAATAAACAAATAAAAACAGCTGTGACCTGAGTCTGAATGTTTTCATTAGATTAAATAAATTAATTACATTTCTTTATTTTCTTTTAACTATAAAATGTCCAATCTTTACATGTTAATTGAGTATTTTGTATCAGTTGTTTACTATGCAAACATCTGACAGTAAAAGTTAATAGAGGAAGAAATATTCAGATTCAGAAGAAAAGAAGGAAAAATGCTCAAAAGTCAACGTTTATTCAGACTAAAGGTGATTTAATGATGATTTGAAGTTTCAGTTTCAACATCAAACATTAACATTTTAATTAAAAATCAACTTCAGTCCTTAAAAAATAGTTTGTAGCAGTTTGTTCAGTCGAGTCTGTGGCGGCAGCTTTAGTTTCAGACGTTCGTCGTCATCGTCGTCGTCGTCGTCGTGTTCTCCGACACGTTTGGACGTTTCTCGGAGCAGTTGTGTTTCCTGAGCAGTCGTGAATCTGAGAATCCGAGTCCGCAGCCGCGGCAGGAGAACGGCCTCTCCCCGGTGTGAACCTGCATGTGAAACTTCACGTGTCCGAGCTGCCTGAACCTCACGCCGCAGACCTCACACTCGTACGGTTTCTCCCCGGTGTGGACGCGTAAGTGTCTGAGGTAGTTGGTGTAGATCCTGAACGCCTTCCCGCACTGCTCGCATTTATGCGGCTTCTCTCCGGAGTGCTGCAGCTTGTGAGACTTCAGAGCCTGACGGATGATGAACGTCTTCCCACAAACGTCGCAGGCGAACGGACGCTCCCCGGAGTGAGTGCGCCGGTGATAATCGTACGTCGCTTTGTAGAAAAACGACTTCCCGCAGGTGTTGCAGGCGTGCTGCGTCTGACCCGTGTGGATGAGCTCGTGTCTCTTCAGCGAACTCGCCGCGTCGAAACCTTTGCGACAGGTTTTGCAGCTGAACGGCGTCAGATCCACCGTGGTTCTGTCCCGGCGGTAGATCACCCTCCGGTTCACTCGCTCCTGACTTCGTCTCCTGACGACGCGTCCGCGTCCGTCGCCGTGAGACGACGTCTGATGTTTCCGCAGCTGACAGTTGTACAGAAACGTTTTCCCGCACAAGTCGCACATGAACGACTTGGAGGCGCCGTGAAGGAGCATGTGCGCCTTCAGCTTGTTGTCCTGGATGAAACTCTTCCCGCAGACTTTACACTTGAAGGGTTTCTCGCCGGTGTGGATCCGGATGTGTCTCTTCAGGTTGTGTCTGAGGGTGAAACCTGCTCCACACGTTTCACACGTGAACGTTTTCCCTCTGTGAACCGACAGATGCGTCCTCAGCGACCTCCTCTTCACGAACGCTTTCCCGCACTCTGAACATTTATAAGGATGTTCTCCGGTGTGAATACTTTTATGACACTGGAGGGTGAACGCGTACCTGAAGCTCTCGCCGCACTCGGAGCACTTGTGCTGCTTCTCGGTGGTGTGAACGACCCGATGCGCCTGCAGGTTGTGTTTGGTTTTGAATCCTTTCCCGCAGACGTCGCAGGCGAACGGCCTCGCGTCCGTGTGGACGAGCTGATGAGTCTTCAGGTGCATTTTGGTTTTGAACGTCTTCTCGCAGAGATGACACTTGAACGCTGCGTATTTCTTCTCCTCGTGTCGCAGCAGGTGATACTCGAACGTCGACGTGTTCCTGAACCTTCTCGGACACTGGCTGCAGGAGAAAGGCCTCTGCTCTTTGTGGGTGTTCATGTGTTTCATCAGATGAAACTGACGACTGAACGTTTTGTCGCAGACGTCGCAAACAAACGTTCGTCCTTTCTTCTCCTTTTTCTGGACATTGTTGTTTTGAGTTTCTGTCGTGTCTGTTGTCGTTCGATCACCTGCAAAAGATTTAAAACATCACCACATGTTGATGCGCCATCAAATTGATCTAATTTTATATTTTATATCTAATATCTCACCTTGTCTAGCTGCTGTTGAAGATTCAGCCTCGATCGTCTCTTCAACGTCTGAAAAAGAAATAACTTAAACACAAACTCACGACGTTTTCATTTAATATTTTCTTCACTTTAACAGAAACTCACCATCGTCACGTTCGCTCTGTGAAGCGTCAACGACTTCCTCCGTCGCTTTATCCACTTTTTTCACCAACTTTCCAAACGGCTTCAACGTGAGAACGACGCCGCTCTGCTCCAGCAGGACGGGGCAGCCGTTCAGGACGTTTTCTCTCCACGTTTTGGCGTTTTCAAAGTTTTCTGTGACGGTCTTCAACTCGTTCTCCAGCCGCGTCACTTTAGTCTTCAGAGCTTCGTTCTCGTTGTGCAGCAGCAGTGACAGCTGGGAAAAAATGGCGTCGATCTTCCTCGTTGCTTCGCGCGACAACATTTCCACAATGCTGTCGGACTGTTGATTAAAATCAATTCAAATTAATAAAATATAAATAAATAAATAATAAAAATCATCATCAGAGGAATTATCCAGCAAATAGAAACAAAATAAAATAAACAATAAAATAGAATAATATAAAAACAACATTTCTAAATAAAATAAACTTTAATACAAGGTCAAATAAAACAAAACAATCTATAAAATGCCTAATTATTCATATATATTAATATTTTACCTTATAAAGACAATTTTTTTTACCAAAACCTGTTTAAAATTATATCTTAAAACACTAAAAATAATAATAAAAATGTTAAAGAATAAAATTTATCGATTATTACCAATAAGCTAAAATCTAAATAAAATAAATCAGTAACGTCTGTGTCGGTGCAGTGGCGCCCTCTACTGTTCACCAGGCGCCACTGCAACAAAAATAAAATAAAGTCGTTTAAAATAACGACGCCAATAACCGATGAATATTTATATATTTGTCAATTAATATCGAATATTTACATGTATTAATATTTATTCGCCGATGTTTCCCTTTCTGGAAATCAATAATATTACTTTTATCTTGCTAACGTTAGTTAGCCGTTAGTTAAGCTAGCAGTCCGCCATCTTTGTTTGTGCTGTTTCTTCTACTTGATTTTACTCCGTCGGTCCAATCTCCGTTAACAACATCTCTGATCCGCCTCCGTAAACACCCAAATTTTATACAAAATATACATTTTAAAATTTATATACAACTTTTATACGGTTTTAAAATATATCGCGTTGTTCTGCAAACGTTTAAAACAAATATTTAAGGGTTAAATCAACTGATATAAACGGTTTACTCACCGTTTGTCTCATGTTTTGCTCCTTTGTCGAACTTTTTTCTTTAATATTTATAAAAACATCAGCGGCTGTTTTTATCACAATCTCCATTATGGATTTAGTTTCAGTGTAAAACTCTGAGTTTTCTAACATTTTATCGTTAAAGTTGACGATTGAATCTTTCTGCAGCAAAAATAAGAAGCGCCATTTAACCCGGAAGCGGAAGCGGAAGTAGCATAAAGGGTCAGAAGAGAATTTCAAAATAAGACGCACATACCTCCTTCGATTGCAAATTTTCTTTTTAATTGCAACAACTAACAAAAAAATAGTTTACACAGCTGCAGTGAATAAAACTGTACATTTTACAACATTTTCAAATGTTATTTTGAAAATAATTACATCTTCATGGCACCCAGTCTGGTTATAACTCAAAACATTAAATTAATAGAAAATAGTTTCAGGAATTTATCAAAATAAGACAAAAAAATTAGGTAAAAGTCTAAATTTACAGTCGCTTTCTTCATTAATGATTTGAAATGGTAATAATGTCTTTTGAAAGTAAAAATAAACGTCACGATGCTGCTGCAGCTGCCACGTTTAAATAGTTTTGTTTTATCCCTTAACTCCAAAGATGAGGTGTGAGAAAATACGACAAACAAGCACCTCTTTGCTACCGTGCAGCGACATGTTTCATATCTTTAATTCAATAATCGCAAAACTAGAACAGCTAGAAGTTGCATTAGTTAACTGAAGATGAGACTAAACTGTGTTTCTACGTTTGTTTCGCTTCGTTTACGATGCGACCGGGTTAACGACGGCTGTTTCCAGATGTGGAGCAGCTACGAGCTACGAGCCGTCACAGCTGTGTTTCTTCAGCTGCCGTGAATCAGAGAAGCCGCGGCCACACTGCTGACAGGAGTAGAGTTTCTGTCCCGTGTGGACCTGAAGATGAGACTTGAGTTGATTCGACTGGTGAAACTTCTTGTCGCAGTAGCTGCACTCGAACGGTTTCTCGCCCGTGTGGATCCGTAAGTGTCTGTAGAAGTTTCCGTCCGTTCTGAACGCTTTGTCGCACTGGTCGCACTTGTACGGTTTCTCTCCGGTGTGAATCCTCTCGTGTTGCTTCAGGCTGCTCGCTTGGAAGAAACTCTTCCCGCACACGTCGCAAACGAACGGCTTCTCCCCCGAGTGGCTCCTCTGATGGTAACCGAACGAGTACTTGTTGTGGAAGGATTTCCCACACAGGCTGCAGTTGTACTCCTTGTGCTCGCTGTGTCCTCGTTCGTGAAGTTTGAGCGAACACGCGGCGCTGAAACCTCTCAGACATATTTTACAACTGAACGGTTTCACCAGAGACTTGTTGCGTTGTCTGCTCTGGAACAGTTTCTGCGTTCCGTCCGTCTCCTCGTTTCTGTCGGCGTGAACGTACCTCTGGTGTATCAGGAGCCGGCAGTTGAACAGGAACGTCTTCCCGCACAGATCGCACATGAACGGCTTCCTGGCGCCGTGGATGAGCATGTGGGACTTGAGTTTGTTGTTGTCCGAGAAGCTTTTGCCACATTCCTGACAGGAGAACGGCTTCTCCCCGGTGTGGATGCGAAGATGCCTCTTGAGGTTGTTGTTGAGGCTGAAGCTCGCGCCGCAGATGTGGCAGGTGAACGGTTTCTCTCCCGTGTGGACGATGCTGTGCCGCTTCAGCGCCGTGCCGGTTCGATACGACCGGTTACAGACGCTGCATATAAACGGCGTGATCCCCGTGTGTTTCCTCTTATGCACCGTCAGCGAGTGAGCGTATTTAAAACTCTCGTCGCACATGTTGCATTTGTATTTCTTGGTGTTGGTGTGAACCATCTGATGGAAGCGGAGCGTGTCTTTACTCTTAAACTCCTTCCCGCAGGTGTCGCAGCTGAACGGCCGTTCCTCCGAGTGCACGGCCATGTGACACCGCAGCTGCACCGACGTCTTACACGTCTTGTCGCAAAACTGACACTTCAACGTCTTCTTCCACTTCTCGTGACGTAGCAGGTGATTCTCCAGAGACGGTTTGATCCTGAACGTTTTCCCGCACTGATCGCAGGCGAACGGCTTCGGCGGTTTCGACCTCTGGTGACGTTTGACGTGATTCTGCAGCGACGTCTCCGTCCGGAACGATCTCTTACAGCGAGAGCACGGGAACGGCAGCGGAGCTTTGTTCGCCTCGTGACGTAAAACGTGATTCTCCAGAGACTTTTTCTCCAGGAAGCTTCTGTCGCATTGATCGCAGGGAAACGGTTTCTTGTGAACCTTCATGTGTTTGTTCAAGTCGCCTTTCCAGTGAAAACCGACGTCGCAGTGTTCGCAGAAGAAACGTTTCACCGCCTGAGACTCTTTCTTTTGTTGCTTTTCACTGGAATTCAAACTGTTTTCTTCAGAGTTGTTGTCAACAGACACTGGAAACAGTGGGAAAGAAAAAGGTACAAAATTAATTTACAGTTAAATAGAATCACACAACTTGTGAAGAAGCAACAGAGAAAAAGATTTAATCACTTTGTTCGTATTTAGCCGTCGGTCTCCTCGTCCTCCTGCTTCTCCCTGAAGTCGCCTCCTCCGCAGACGTCTGAGACAATAAACGATTTGTTTATTAGAAACTGGAAACAAATCTTCGTCTTGAAAACAAGATGAAGCAACAAACTAAATAAAGACACAAACTAAACTCCCCCCGACCTTCTCCTGCGTCGACTCCAGGCGACCGTCGGCGTCCGGGCTGGAGACGCGTTGAGGCGTCGAACTCGGCGACGTCGTCGGTTTGAGGACGGACGACGAAGCCGCCGGCGTCTGAGTGACGACTTGAACTGCGTCCAACAACACGACGACCGGAGCCGCCGCCGGTTTGACGACGGTCACGGATTCAGCGGCGGAGACGGAGACAGACGACGTTTCTCCTTCGTCTTTAGTCAACAGAGCAGCAGCGATGGAGACTGAAGCACCTGGAGACAGAAACATGGAGACGTAAATATGTTTGATATGATCTGAGTAGTGTGAATATATCAAATAGAAATTGAAAGTTTCTCCCATATTTTAAACACAATATATATATTTTAATACACTTTATTATTATTTTTTTTAAAACAAAAACACAAGCTACTTACCTAATATTAATATATCAATATATTTTAAATTAATATGGTTTAAAAACTTTAATATTTTAATTGAAATGAATATATTTTAATAACAATTTTAAAACAAATAAACTCTTATTAATATATATTAGTGTCATTTCTCATAAATATATTAAATAATATAATAATAAATGTTTGTTCTGTTTTATTTTGTGCGTAAAATAAATTATAAATGTTATATAATATTTATTTAACGAACAATACCCTGAAAATAATGAATATTTAATATATTTCTATATAATAATAATAATAATAAATAATAAAGACATTTTAAATTCATATATTTGGCGTCTTTGTATTTATTGAAATAAATAAAATTTGATTTAATTTTTATTTGATAATCAATTAAATAAAACGATCATCTACTCATTGATTCATTGATAAATCTTTGCATTAATTAATAATGATGAATATCAGGTTTATTGATTTTTAATTATCAGACTCTGATCGATAGTGATCGATGACCTCACCTGTCATCGATCCGTCCTGCGGCGGGTTGTGGTTCTTCTCTCCTCCGCTGATGCTCCTCAGCTCCTTCTCCAGCTGCTCCATCTCTCGGCCCAGTTGTCCGACTCTGGCCTCCAGCTCCTGCTCCAGCTGCCCGGCTTTCTTCTGCAGAACATCCTCCAGCTGCTCCACCTTCGCCCGCAGCGCCTCGTTCTCGTCGTGCAGCTCCGCGGTAAAGTCCGCGAACACTTTGTGGATCTGAGCCACCAAACATTTCTCTATCTCGGTGATTTCACCGAGCTTCGTCTCTTCCCAGTCCGAGTTTGGCGCCTCTTTTGCCCAAACGTCCCTGAACACGGACACCGCCGCCTGGATGGAGGCTGCCACCACCGCCGCTACTTCGCCGCCGAACCGCGCCTCCATTTTTTTTTTAATCTTAGTTTTTAAAAGTTTATCTGGCGACGTCCGCGACCCCGATAAACATGTTTTATTATTACTATTATATTTTAATCAACTAAACTTTAAACGGTGTAAATGTTTTCTTCCGTTTTCATGGAGGAGTCTGTCCAACATGGCGGCCTGTGCGTCTCTCTAAAGGGTCCGTGTTGCACTTCCGCTTCCGGTGTCACGTCTACATTTCACAATAAAAGCTCCCGGATGACTGGGCAATTAAAAAAAATGTTTTCAATCGAATTTTTTGTTGTTTATTTTACTTATTTTTAATTTTAATCAAATAATAATTCAATCTAATGTTAACCAGATAACTTAATAGAATGATTAGATAATAAAAATAATGAATTTAGTATTAATTAATAGTATTTCACAATAAAAGCTCCCGATAACCTACTAGAATTAAATCGATTTTATTGTTGTAGTAGTTGTTTATTTCACTTATTTTTACCTTTTAATAAAATAATTAATTTTTCAAATAATTAATAAGATATAGCACTAATGGTGTTTCACAATAAAAGCCCCACCTAGAATAATTAGAAAAAAAACGTTTTATTTTGAATTTCTGTTTTATTGATTTTATATTATTATTTATTATTTAACAGGACAAAAAGTAGTCCAAGAAATTGTTTATTAATTAATTAAAATAATTAATTCTCCAAAGAGAAAATATAACACAGAGAATATTTCACAATAAAAGACACATGTATTTTATTAAAATAATCAACCAAGGTTTGTGTTATAACTATTATTGATATTATTATTATTATTATTATTATTATTATTATTATTATGTGGCCTGAAATTTTTAAACAATATAGAAAGAAAGCAATATATTTCACAATAAAAGCCCAAGCTAAACTAGTCCGAGTGTAACTGTTCTTATCTTTTTCTCTGATAAAATATTACCTTTATTCTCTTTGATTCATGCTGAAAAAGCCTCAGTTTCATCAACTTTAATCACATAACAACTAGTGATGAAGAGTGTTCCAGATCAGCAGATTCATCGTCGTCCTGTCGTTCAGTAAAATGATGAATCTGCTGATGTGGAACAACCTTCATCACCAAGACGTTGGGTAAGTCTTGTAAAACAGTGTTTTTAATAAACTCTGGGTTCACTTACTAAGTTATCAGTACTTCAGTTTATGTGTAGGGACCCTATTCATGCTACTGCTGAAGTGAAGTGATATTTTGAGCTTTATTAGTGGTTAAAAAATGACAATTTAGATACGTTTGGCTGACTGCCCCATTTACTTTCATTGTTAACTATTTGGTTGAGAAAACAAAAGACGATGAAACGGTTCATGATAAATCAAAAGGTTTTTATTCGTCAGTTCATCTCGGCCGACAGACTGAGGTTGATGTGAACAGAACAACACACTCACTCACACACACACACACACACACACACACACACACACACACACACACAGACGAGCAGGAAACAAATCCTCACTTTTTAATTTTGCTCTTTGTGATGTTCTCTGCGTGTTGTGTTGTGTCACGTGTGTGTGTGTGTGTCCAAAGCAACAATGTGTGTGTCCTTTTAATTTGCCATAAAGATTCGTCTGAACTGTGTCACTTTACACACTGAAGTTTTTTTTTTTTAATTCAATTTTATTATTTTTTTTAAATTTCTCATTCTCAAAATTCAACTTCTTTTAACTCTTTGACTGTTTGTTGTGTCCAACATGCATGTAAATGATTGCATTGATCGGCATTCACACCTAATTCAGATGCATAAAAAGTGTTGACATTAAAAAAAAAAATCGATTAATTAAATAAATACAAATAAAAAATAAGTTACAGACATGTTTAATGACGAACACAAACCAGAGCAACAGGCTGAGAGAGAATTTAAAATCCTGAAATTAAAAATAATAATAATAATAAAATAATAATAATGTTGGATGTTTAAAGTCCGATTGAAAACACAAAAACACTTTTACTTTTAATTATTTTTATTATTAAAATAGGAAGAGACAAAATAAATAAGCTAAATCACTTTTATTCTCTTGTAAAATCAATGTTATATTTTATTTATTTAGTTTCAACGCTGCCTCCTTGTGGCCTCTGGAGGTAAAAACATCACTCACCAGCAGGTGTTTTCTGTCCTCCGGCCTCTAGGGGGCAGCGACGTATTAATATTACAAGAGAAATGTTGTGTTTATGTTTCTATTTTCAGTTGGACTTTAGAAATAAAGTCAAACAGCAGCAGAAAAAAAGGATTTTAAATCTCTCTGAACCTCGTGTTTCTTAACTTTTACGACTGATTCGTCCTCGTTTCCCTGTCGTTCGTTTATGGCTTCGTGGTGATTTTTTTTGTTTGTTTGTTTGTTTGTTTTTACAGGAAATGAAAGACGAACCGATGTGTGGATGCAGAGTCAGTGGGCAGCAAAGACGAGCTTCTTTTAAGACGAGTGATTTTCTCTCCAAGCAGAACATGCAATCTCACGACTTACAGACGGTTTCACCTCATTTTCTACATATTTGGTCTGAAATCCTGCGTCAGTTCATGATCGATCCTCTTCTAACTCTACGTGTGTGTGTGTGTGTGTGTGTGTGTGTGTGTGTGTGAGTGTGTGTGTTGTAGATTGGACATGTCTGGAAGACTGAGGTGGCGTCTGACGGGACGAACGTATCAACACGTGAAGTACACGCTAAGCAACACACCAACATAAATAACCTGAGAGCTATGGAGGACCCTGGGAGCGGAGAGCAGCAGCACACACACACACACACACACACACACACACACACACACACACACACACTCACACACACACACAGATATATTGAATTCAGTATAAAAATGGATGCAACAGATTTATGTTGTGATGTTGTGAGAGAAGAAAAGAGCCTCGTTCATTAAATTTTGTGCTTAAGACTGAAGCCAAACATGTCGATTATGAACAAAATAAAAAAGTTGTTAACGATATTAAAACTGAATTAAATCAAATCGAAACATTTTAACGAACGCGGCTCTTTATCTTCGCGTCTTTCTGACCACTGAACCGTGCAGCTTGTCTGTGTTTATCATTTTTTTTTTTTTTTTTACGTAAACAAAACTTTAAAATTAAAAAGATTTCAAGCACATTTCAGGGTTTGAGTGTGTGTGTGTGTGTGTTTCATCTTATCGTCTTAAAAATCAGCAGTGTTGATTCATCCATGACTGAGTTTGGATGATTGTTGTTTGTTTGGTATCAAAGTAAAACCAGTTTCAACTCACCTTTCAATCAATGTTCTTTTTTTGTTTTGTGAATAAATAAAGAAAATTTCTAGTTTTTTTTTTTTTTTTCCCCGTCTGTAAAACATTTTGGCATAATTTCATTCTCTTTCGATTTTCCAAGGAGTAATAAGACAGGAGTGTAAGACAGACAGATAGATACAGTAGACGGACGGACGGACGAGAAGTACGTACAGATAAGAGCTCATCTCACGGAGGAAACAAACAGTGTGTGGAACAGAATGAGCTACGATTTATCGCACTAACAGCCTCCGAGTTAACGTGACGCGTTGACGTTGACGTTGACGTGTCCCGTCTCTTCTCTCTCTCAGCGTTGACGCTGTTGGGGAGGATTCACAGCAGCACAAACGAAACGAAAACAAAACGAAATTCTGCCCCCTCCCTTTTTTTTTTTCCTCCTCTGCAGTTCTCTGAAACAGCCACCGGGGGGCGACGGCGGCTCTGCGTGTTCTCACAGAGACACAAAAAATAGAGAGAGCGAAAGAAAGAAAGAAATAAAGAGAGAGAGAGAGAGAGAGAAAGATGTCTCCTGCTCCAGAAGTCGTCCTGTCCGTCTCGTCGTGTTTCATCCAAACGACGACTTCCTCGTCGACGGCGTTGGAGGCGGAGAGAAGGAGGCGACGTTCACTACCAGTCTGTAGCTCCGCCTCCCACCCGGAGTTCGTCCTCGTCTTCAATCCCGACAGATCCGTCAGATCCCGGTTCATTTTTTCTTGCCGGACTTTTCCGAGCGTTTAGCGTCCGACTTCCCGCCTCGATCCGACCTCTCCGACCTCTCTCCTCTCTCCCTCTCCTTCTCCTTTTCTTTCTCCTTCTCCTTCTCTTTGTCTGCACGCTCGATCCTGTCGCCGCGGTCCGAGCGCTCGCCGCCTCGCTCCGACCTGTTGTCCGCCTTGCTGCCGTCGCGGCGCGTCCCCTCGTCGGTGGATGAGGTAGTTGGTTGGGGTTGACCCCATTTGGCAATCTCCTCGTGCTCTGAAATACTGGCGGTGATGTTGGTCACCCACGCTTTGAGGTCGTCCTGGAGGAAGAGTAGAAGAAGAAGAAGAAGGAGGAAAGATGTTTATTTTAAACGTTTTAACCAGGAAGAGAAGTAGAAGAGTGACCATGTGACCAGTCTCCAAAATGGCGGCAGATGTCAGAGACAGCAGAGGATAAGGAGGCTAATGTTAGCTTAGCGCTAACAGAGAAACTTTACATTCTGTTCGTTACTAAAATGTTTAATAATCTGAAGCACAACGCGTTTCCTCTACTCACCTCATCTTTAGCATGAAACAGAAACTCGCTGCCGTCCTTCGTTCTGCAACAAAAAAGAGAGAAGAGGAATCAAACTTAAGTTGATGCAAAAAACAAAAACACAAACAGGAGAAAGAAATCGTCTCCTCACTTGAGCGTGAAGACGTTCTTCTTCTTCTTGTATCCGTTGGTGACGTCGCAGTGGCAGTGGGAGAGGTTGAGCAGCGGCTCGTTGTTGTACGGCGTGGTCGTGTTCTTGGCGTCTTTGTAGAAACCCATCTCCCCTTTGTTCAGCACGCAGTACAAGTTGACCCAAGACCTGCTGTGGTGTGGGGAAGGCCGAGGGAGGAAGGAAGGGAGGGAGGGGAAGGAGGTGAAGAGGAGGAGGAGGAGGGGAAGATGCCAGGAGTCAGGCTGAGCTGCAGAGTCGCTCTCGCTAAGCTAACACCTCACTCACCTGACCAGAGCAGACAGGTAGGAAGGCGGGATGAACCGGCGCCAACAAGGTGAGGAGGAAACACACTGCTGAACAAACACAGACGAACACATGCACGGACGGACAGAGGAGGAGGAGGAGGAGGAGGAGGAGGAGGAGGAGGATGGACTGGAGGCTACGTACACTTTGTGTGTCTGAGTGTGGGGGGGGCTCATATATGACTTACCTTGATGGAGATGAGAGGAGCAGCCAACAGCGACGAGGAGGAGCAGAGGAGAAACGACAGAGAGGAGTTTGGTTAAATGGCATTTTTGGCAAAAAAAAAAAACAATTAAATGAAACTTAATTAATCGATCGTGCATCTAATCGATCTGGTTGCGTGTTCACATGCACACGGCATTCCAGGAAATATCTGAGACCCGGTAATTAGACCCCGGTATTATTCAGAGAAAGCTGTCGGTGTGCAACTTTAGAACAACTTTAAGAACAAAAACGCTGCACGTGATCTAAAGAATTACTTCCTACACGATCTAAACTTGTGCACACGTTAACCTGAATAATACCAGAATATTAATGTGAATATAAACAAACTGGTGTCGCTACGTAACCAGAGACACAGGTTGAATCTCAATCTGTCCTCAGAGATTTTTTAAACTTCTTCTCTTTCTCTGAGCTGATTGGAAGGAAAAAAAAAGATCTTGACAGTCTGTTTTTCCTCCAATCAATCAATCAGTCAATCAATCAAACAAAGAAAACGAGGAGCAGTTTTGTAGATTCACACCTGTGCAGATTGAAGCCATTCAGGATAAAGCTTTACCTTGACATGTACATAACAGGGCATGTACATACGATACGAGACATTCATCCATTGCCTTTTGAGTGGAGGCGTGCGTGGGACTCATCCTGAGCTCAGACGAGGAGGAGGAGGAGGAGGAAGGAGGAGGGAGGAGGAGGAGGAGGTGGAAGAGGAGAAGGGAGGAGGAGGAGGAGGTGGAAGAGGAGAAGGGAGGAGGAGGAGGGAGGGGGATGAGCTTGTTTTTAGCTGTGCGTGGTCAGCCCAGCCACAAGAGGGCAGCGCAAAGAGACACTGAGCCGTCTGTATCTCTCTGGAGGAAGCGGAGCGGTCGTCTCTGGAGGCCAGGAGGTGTGTGTGTGTGTGTGTGTGTGTGTGTGTGTGTGTGTGTTCAGGTGTGTGTGTGTGTGTCCTCATTAACCTTCAGTCACACATCCAGCCGGTCAGTCTGCGAGCCTGATTTATTCAGCGTTAGATCAGGAAGCACCGACGTTTCTTGTTTGTTTAGTTTTTTTCCACATGCGGTGACATTTTCTGGTCATTTTATATATAAAATATATAAATATTCAGAAGCTGCCTGGTGTTTTTATCAATAATAATCAAAAAAAAAAAAAAACTAACTTTAAATGTGTGTTTGATACAGAAACATGTGAGAGTCATGCATCTGTGTCAGCGGGAGTGTGTTAGCTTGTTAGCTTAGCATGCTAAAGTCATGCTCCTGTCGTTTTTTTTTTTTTATTTTAAATCTTAGAAACGAAGAAGGAGGCGGCTGTGATGTCATGAGAAACAGACAAATCATAGGAGGTTTTATTTACGGGAAAAATAAATAACTTTTGTCTGATATTCATGACACCAGCCTCCATCCTCAGGAGGACGACCGACCGTCGTTGAGACCCTGAACACCCACCTGTTGGTGCTTTTCTTCAACGTCTCGATGTCCAGTTTGCGGAAGAGGAAGCCCTCGTGATGCGCGGTGTGCGTCGGCGGTTGCGGGACGGCCGGGCTGCTCTGAGCCGGAGCCGACCTGGACCGCCGCGTCGTCGCCTCTCCTGGTTCTTTGGGTCGCGGTCGACGCCGTGGTTTGGGTCTGTCCCGAGCTCGAGGCCGGTCGGGACGGGAAGACTTCTCTGGTACACCGTTGGGGAGACGAGGAACTTCACCGCGGGCCTGAGGAGCAGAACAGCAGGTGTTGAGTCTCAACGAGTCCTTGAGGATTGATGAGGTGTAATTAACCTGATTTCTCAGCAGCTTTTCTAGAAAGTTGTTGTGTTTTTAGTTGTTTTGTTGCAATAAAGTTGCAGGATCAAGTCAAAGTTTATGACTTTTGTTGCTCCACAACAATATAAAATAGTTGTCTTCCTCTTTCTTTCATGATCTCTGTCCTGATACTGTTTCTCTTGGTTCTTAGCAGTGATGTTGAAGGTAAAGAGACTTGAGAGAGAACATGTGATAAAACAAGTAAAACCTCAGACCTGTGCTGCTTCTCTTTCTTGCAGCTGCTCTACGATGTCCGCCAGCGTCGACCTCTTTTCTCTGTGAAGAAGATTCAGATTAAAAATCTAGAAATCATCAAACTGAAGGTAAAAGTGTCGGGTCGAGTTAAGAGTCTCACCCTCCTCCCGAGCGTCTGTCCGACTGCTCCCTCCCCGTGTCGTGCTCGCTGGACTCCTGTCTCTCCACCCGGTGGCGGTCTCTCTCTCTCCGTCGTCCCTCGTGGCCGCCGTGTCCTTCCTGCTCGCTGGACGTTTGTCTCTCCAGCGTCCGTCTCTCCCGCCGCTCGGCCTGTTCCCTCCAAACCTCCTGAGGCAACTCGTCCCTTCGCGCTTGGATCAGCTGTTCGCTGGACAGCTGCCGCTCTATCCGGGGTTCCCGGTGGTCCCGGTGGTAGGTGGCGTGCGTCTGGACCTGGGGCTCGGCGTGGACCAGCGGGTCGGTCCTGGACCCGCGTGGTCCTCTGGTGGGTTCGCTGTGCAGACGTTCTCGTCCCGGCTCCTGCAGCACGACCTCGGCCATCACCGCCACCTCCGCTCTCTCCGTTCCGATCTCCCCCATCATCATCTCTCTCTCCCTCCCCCGCTCCCTCACCTTCTCCAGACGACTGGCGACGAGCAGCGGCGTCACCGCGTCATCCAGGTGTTTGATCTTCGGTTGCCGTAGATACGGCGACGACTTCACCTCCAGATCTCTCGCTGCCTGAGTCGGCTGCAGGTGAGTCATCGCCTTCGACGCCTGATCTCTGACGCTCTCTCGCGCCTGGTTGGCTGAGACCAACATGGCCGCCGTGGCGATGGAAGCGATAGAGGACGGTGCCGGTTGGACAAGTCCTGGAGCCACGGCCACCACGCCGCTGCCGCCACTGGCGTGTCGCACCTCCAAGGTTTGACGGTAGCTGGAGCCGTTCATCACGGGGGTGTAGTTGGCGATTGTGGAGCCGAGGCGGCGAGTGATGGCGGAGGGAGACGGTGTGGGCGTGGCGGGCGAAGGCGATGGCGGAGAGCTGGCTTCGTTCTGTTCATAGATGGTCTGTCTCATGACGGGGGAGATGGGGAGGCGGGGGAGGGCGGCGGGACTGGGTGTGGCGTCGTGGGGATCCAGGAAGACTTTACGACCCAGAAGAGGAGTCGGAGGAAGTTTGCCTTGTTCTGCTTTCACCTTTTCGACCTGAGAGAAAGAAAACGAACGTTAAAATCACACATGATGTCACACGATGGCGATGATGATGATGACGGTGATGATGTTACCGTGGTGAGTCGTCGTAGCGAACTGAACCGCTCCTCCCAGGTGGCGGCAGCTTTGCGGAAAGCTTCATGTCGACGTATGAGCTGCTCCACTTCGTCTACGCTGGCGCCCAACTCACAGCTGCTGATGAACGGCTCCTGAGCAGAAAGCCACGCCTCCGCCACCGCCGCTTCCTGAGCGAACTGATGAACCTCGAGCACTGAGAGACGAGAACAAAAACAACAACTCAGACTGAAATAAACTTCTCTTCTTCCCTCGCATCCTTCAGTCCCTCCAGGATTCTCTCGCGGGACTTTTCAGATTGTCGAAGCCTAATCTGTCTGATTTGATCTGTTCTCTGCAGTTTTCCTGAAAAACTGCGATGAAAGTTGAGGTGTTTTTAGACGTTTTGTTGCAGGATCAAGTCAAAGCAGTAACAGTTTAATTCTAAAGTCTTTCTAATTATAAACCAGTGTGTTAGTGACGTGTCTGGTCTAACTTCTCTGTGTGTTTCTCAACAAACGACTTCCTCTTGTTGCTCCACAACAATATAAAATAGTTTCCTCCTCTGTGGTGAAATCTGCCCAGAGACACTTTCTCTTGGTTCTTAGTAGTGATGTTGAAGGTAAATGTGAGACTTTTTTTATCTCATGTTTCCTCAGGGATCAAAGTTTCACTGGAAACGACTTGGGACTGGTTGAATTTGCGTTAATAGTTACGATCATGACATCACTAAATCCTGGAGGGTCTGATGTTTTAGTTCATGTTAAGCTGCGTGTGCTCACGTTGTTGTAGAACTTCCCAGTGTCTGTCCCACTTCTCAGAAAGCTCGTGTTGCTTCGACATCACCTTGTCCAACTTCTCCTTGATCTGAGAATCAAAACCACATCGTTACAGGAGTCAGGTTTGAAATAAACTAAAAGTAGTTTTGATCTTTGGGATCCTTGTCTCACCTCCTCAGATGCAGGGTTTCTAACAGCCAGCAGCGTCTTCCCCATCTCGATACACTCCAGCGTACTTCGACTTCGGGCCTCCACTTCGCTCTTCAGACTCTGGTGATAATTCATCAGCACCTCCACTGACGACACGTCCCTGCAAAAACCAGAACAAGTAAACTACTTAATTAACCCTCTCTAATGATTGACAGAGATTCTGTTTTCCAGCTCCGGTGGCTGACGGCACCTTGGCTTCTCTCCCGTCCCGATCTGACAGATGATGGAGTCCATCCACATGATCTGATCTCGCACCATCCCGAAGAACCTCAGCTTGTCCGTCTCTGTGGTGATTTGCACTCGACACTCTTCGCAGGACGTCAGCAGCTCTTTCCAGCACTGCATCACTTCGTGCTCATGGCAGGCGATGGTTTCTGCCTTCTCGCCGGCGTAAACCGTCCTGAGTTGAGCCGCGCTCTCCTGCAGCTGACGCACCTGAAAGACGGTAGATGATATATAGGTAAAGAAGCTGAGCTGAACAAAGCAAGAATCAGATTTTTTTTTTTTGTGCTGCAAATGACGCAGAAAACGCAGCTGCTCTCAAAAACGGAGCAGCTGTGATTCGGCATCGTTCCTCAGAGTAATGTGACACAGCTTCTGTTCCCCAGGTGCACGACGTGGACTAGACGAAGCAAGATTAAAAGCAGAGTAAGAAGGTAGTTTGGTGATTTAGTCCCTGTAAACTGAGCATTCGTTGTGTACGAAGAGACATGAAAACCTCGTGTCAGTACAACACACGGTGTCCTAAATTCTCAGTATTGAAGAAGGTAATTTTTGTCATTTGCACGTCTCTGTCTCTCTGTACCTGTGTGACCAGCAGCTGAATGTCCTGTTCGAAGCTGTGCAGGAGCCTCTGCAGGGTGCTGGTGTTGGAGGTGCTGCTCTGTCGCGCCCGAACCTCTGGTAATCTTCTGTGTTTGTCCTCAATTTGAGCCAAAATCTGAGGAAAACATGACAGTGAACAAATCAGACACGACACAAAGACCTCAGACAAGTTTTGTATAAAGTGTGTGAAAGACCCACTAGAGTAGAAGTACAGAAGTACAGTAGTGAAGTATTGTTACTTAGTGATTAAATAAACTGAACCTCTCTGCAGTCGGAGAAGAACTTATGCAGCTGATGTGAGGCGGCGAGCATCTGCGCCCGAGTCTCCATGAGCTCCAGGAGGTCGGCCCAGGCCTCGTTCACACCGTCCTTCCACTCGGCGATGGTGGCGGCCTCCGAGTGTCCGTAGTCGATGAGCTCATCCACCATCTGGTTGACGGCCGTCACTCGCTCCTGCCCCACGCTGCCCGTCTCCGACGCAAACTCTGTGAACTTCTCCTGCAGAACCTGGACGTGACAAATGAAAACTATTAAATAAAATGTTGTTTTATGTCGTAAATCTGGTTTAATCCGTCGACACACTTACTGTGACGTGCTCATAGTCTTGACCCAGTTCCGGTGAGCTGGCGACAACCTCCCTCTGAGCGATCCACTGCTCCAGTTCATCCACCTCTCTGTTGAGCTGGTAGAGCCAGTACTGCTGCTCCAGGCGGCTCTTCCTCTCCTCCACCAGGTCCTTCAGAGACACGTACAGACGGTCGATCTGCGACTGGCGTTTGCTGATCTGCTCGCTGTCGGACAGAGAGGAGAATGTGTGAGTGACTGATTAAAATTAACTGGTAAATGTTTTAAATGTTTAATTTACTCTCACCAGTCCGGATGCCCCATCTCCAGCAGCTGTCGACACTGTTGCGACAGCAGCCCGATGGTCTCGGCGTAGTCCTCGATGGTCTGCTCCAGGACCAGGTGTTTCTTCAGCAGCTGCAGAGTGCTCGGCTCGTCCTGGTGGGGAAGAGTTTCACTTTAAATATAGTAAACAGCATAAATAGCTCCTGACATGCTCAGATTAAGAGCCAATAACAACTGGACTCTACTAGTTGTTCGTCATATTTGAGCCTCACCTTCCCCTTCTCCTCGTTCATCATGTGCAGCTCCTGCTCACTCAGCCAGGCCTCCACCTCGGCCATGTCGAAGTAGTACTGCTGCGCCTGGTACATGGCGTCCAGGACCAGCTGCCTCCTCTCGGTCTCGGCCCAGAGCAGAGCCCACAGCTGGGCCAGCTGGTCGTGTCCGGCTCTGACGCAGTCGGCTTCGGGGCTGCGTATGGAGGCGATGATCGCCGCCCTCTCCAGGACGTCCTCGATTCTGCCTCTGTGGCCCTGCAGCTCCCTCTGAAGCGTCTGGAGCAGAAGCAGAGGACACGTTGAGTGAATATCAGTTAAAATTTGACGTTAAAAATCACAAACTAGATTTTTTTTTTTTTTACCTGATTCTTCTTCATGAGCTGCTGCACGGCCTGTAACGTGGAGCCGTGCTCCTGAGACATGGCCATCGGGAGGCGCTCCTGAACCCACAACTGCACACGAACACAACACAACAGTGAGAATTAAAAATACAGGAGATTGTTACAGTGTTAAACAACCTTAAAACTCACAATCTCGTCCTCTAAGTCTCGTCCGACTTGGTGAACTTCCTTCGACGCCAGCAGGATGCGTCGTCTCTCCTTCAGCGGCTCGATCAGACGAACCATCCTGGCCTCCACGACGGCCTGACGCTCGGCGACCGTCTCCTTGATCTGCGTCTGCTGAGGGATGGACGCTGCCTGCACCTGGAGCTGCCCCACCTCCTTGTACCACTCCTCCATCTGGGTCTCCATGGTCTGAAGAAGGAGGAGGAGAAGGAGGAAGAAGAGGCAGACGGTGGAGGAGAAAGGGGGCGTAGATTGTAGACGTGGTCAAAACAGACGGAGGAAAAGAGGAGGTGTTTATTCAGAGAAGGAGAAGAGAAGATGAATTGGGTGGAGGTGAATGATAAATACGTTGTTGTGGGAGAGAAGAGGAAGATGAAGGATGCAAAAATGAGTTTGTTTATTTAATTGCAGCTCTCAGGTGACAATCAAATCACATGTATAGGTCTTTTATTATTGTTTTTAATACTTTTATTACATTATATTTAAGATAGAGAATCAAAAATATCAGATTAAGTATGAAACATTCACTTTTTTATGTGTATATTAAGAAAAAACAACAGATTTTCATTTATTATCATATATGGAATAAAAAATGGACACGAAAGCTGAAAGATGAGACAGAAAAAAAGCAGCAAAATAAAGATAATAGTGTAGTGAAGGTTACTGTACCGCGTGTCAGGATGGATGCAGGATGTGGAGTTTAAGATGATGTGGGAAAGCAGAGCTAATGTCGGCCTGTTAAAGGAAGCTGTAAGCGTCATGCTGTGGGAGAGGAGAGCGAGAGATGTCTGGTGAAATGAGGTAATGAAAGGATGAATCAGTGCGAGAGAAGAGTTACATCCCAACGTCTCAAGTAAACGTGAAAAACTGCGCTTTAGCTGAATTGCTGCACAGCAAAAAAAAGACAAATTCAGTTCTGTGAGCGTCTGCGTTTTTTCTTTTTAAAGATTTGCAGATTATTCGCTCTGATGATCATAAGAGTCTCAGGATTCTCAATATGCTGGAAAATAATCAGAGATATGATTTTTTTTTTAAATCAGCATCTAACAAACTCCACCTGCTCTTCTTCGCTGCTGCTCATCTGGAACGAGCAGCAACATTACAACAACAAAATAAAATATTTATTTCCTATTTCCACTGGTTGAAAACACACTGTTGTAATCAAAGACAAACATGTTTCCAATCAGGTCCTAAAACTTTATTGATAAATCACCAGTAGATATAAATGATGTTGGGATGAAACTGCAGGTCGACGTTGAAACAATCAATGCAAATGAAAGAGAAAAGAGGCCGACGGCTGAAATGAGACGTAAAGCAGAACAAAAACAGAAACTCAGATGAGAAATGTTGCTGATAATAATTTTCAAACATGAAGTTTTGTTGTTAAATGTTCATTTGATGATGATGATCATGTAAAAAGTCGTGATTTATGTTTTTGTTCCATATTGTAAAATAAATAAATAAATAAATCATTAAACTGTGATTGACTCAGAAAGTAATTTTACCTTCAAATCGTGATTGTTTCCTGTTGTTCTAACACCTTTTCAAGCTTTAGTTTGTTTTTATTTGTTTATTTATCTTAACGTCTCTACAGCACTCGACACTTTATTCAGAAACCACTGAAATATTAATGCTCTGCTGCCTACAAGTCTGTTTTATTCCTTTTATATTTTTTGGTTATTGTTTCTGATTGTTTCTTTGTGATGGGTACAACCAAATAAATAACAATGAAAGTAAATGGGGCAGTCAGCCAAATGTATCTAAATTGTCATTTTTCAACCACTAATAAAGCTCAAAATATCACTTCACTTCAGCAGTAGCATGAATAGCGATGGAAAGTGTTCCAGATCAGCAGATTCATCATTTTTCTCGTCTCTTCACGGACACATCGACCTGTTGTTCAGGGAAATGTTGAATCTGCTGATGTGGAACAACCTTCATCACCAGTTGTTATAAAACCAGACGTTGGGTAAGTCTTGTAAAACAGTGTTTTTAATAAACTCTGGGTTCACTTACTAAGTTATCAGTACTTCAGTTTATGTGTAGGGACCCTATTCATGCTACTGCTGAAGTGAAGTGATATTTTGAGCTTTATTAGTGGTTAAAAAATGACAGTTTAGATACGTTTGGCTGACTGCCCCATTTACTTTCATTGTTAACTATTTGGTTGTGAAAACAAAAGACGGTCAAACTGGATATTAGTTCAACCAACGTTAAATATCTCTTGAGGGGAGTTTGAATCATATTAATGGTGAAATAGACTCTGGTTCATGTGACTCTGAACCGTCACTTTAATGTTTCTGTTTATCTTAAAGAAAATATCTTTGAAATGTAGAAAATAGTCAAAGATCTTCTTTGAACTTACTCACTTTTTGATCTAATTTCACCTCAAAAATTGTATTAATCCGACTGTTTCCTTTAGTGTTTTTTTATCCTACACACCTGTAGTTTCTTCAGCTGCTTGTTGACAGTGGTGAGGTCCTGACCCTGGTCCACATAGGCCAGTTGACCCTCCAGTTGGCCCAGTCTCTGGTCCAGGCTCTCGTAGCTCTGAACCAGCAGGTCGGCCTTGTTGGCCTCGAACAGCTGACGTGCTTTGGCCTGGGTGGTGCTCTCCAGATCCTGCCAACACTCCCTGATCTCCTCCAGCTTCTTCCGCACCACGGGACTGAGCTCGGGCTTCTCCTGGATCAGGTGCTGGCCTTCCTGGATGGACGGACGGGAATACATGAAATAATGAGGCGAAAAGCAAAAAGGAAATATAACAACACGATTGAAATTTCCCACAACAGCCGTGAATTATAATATTATAAACCAAATGATCAGTCTATTAAATGAGAACATGATCATAATAGTGAATTAATTAATAAGGAAATTGATCACAATCATAAACAGCTGAGGTCAAAATATATAAAACAACCTCTAAATCCAACGTTTTTTTTACCCAGTTTCATCAAATCTACGGTTCTTATGTTGCGATAATTATGTGCAAACGCTGTGGAACTGGGTTGGGAGGTGTGTGTGTGTGTGTGAAGAGATTAAACCTCGCTGTATTAAAATGCCTCATAAATTACCTCACACGCCCCTCCCCCTTCACTCTCTCCCTGCTCTTTTTCATATTTCTGCCCTCTTTTGTACCTCACCCTGCTCTGAAAAGCAACAGACACACACACACACACACACACCAATTCTTTACATACACCTGCTCCCTTTTGTGTGTGTTTTTATTCTTGTAGCCTCCCCCACAGTGAAAACTCCCCCTCCATCCAATTGTAATTCGTTTTGTGCAGCTTGTGTTACACAGAGAAAGAGGAGGAGAAGCTGCAGAATAAAGAGGAAGCAAACAAAGAAAAAAAAAACACATCTGATAGAAACAAACAATAAATAAATAAAAAATAAAGATAGAAAAATGTAGCATATCTAAAGTGATGCACAGTAAATATTCGCCCTCCGGGGTTTGAGTTTGACCTGATCTGGAGGTCGAGGGTTCGATTCCTGACTCCTCCAGTTTCAATGTCAACGTGTCCTGAGGCACTAAACTAAATATAAATGTTGTAAAGGGAAGAAATATCTATACCGAAGACATTATGGTTCATCTTCCATCAATGTAGGAACAAAATCTGAAAGTTTTAGATATTATTGTTTTTGAATATTATTTTATACAAGTAATTCTGTTGATAGCATCTAAATCTTCATTTTTTTAACCACTAATAAAGATCAAAATATCACTTCACTTCAGCAGTAGCATGAATAGGGTCCCTACACATAAACTGAAGTACTGATAACTTAGTAAGTGAACCCAGAGTTTATTAAAAACACTGTTTTACAAGACTTACCCAACGTCTGGTTTTATAACAACTGGTGATGAAAGTTGTTTCACATCAGCAGATTCAACATTTTCCTGAACAACAGGTTGATGCTCCCGTGAAGAGACGAGAAAAATGATGAATCTGCTGATCTGAAACACCCTTCAGTTTATGTGTAGGGACCCTATTCATGCTACTGCTGAAGTGAAGTGATATTTTGAGCTTTATTAGTGGTTAAAAAATGACAATTTAGATACGTTTGGCTGACTGCCCCATTTACTTTCATTGTTAACTATTTGCTTGTGAAAACAAAAGACGGTCAAACTGGATATTACTTCAACCAACATTAAATATCTCTTGAGGGGAGTTTGACTTGTATTCATGGTGAAATAGACTCTGGTTCATGTGACTCTGGTCTGTCACTTTAAGGGTTAAACATTTTGTATCCTACAAAACCACTAAGTTGACAGGATTCAAGCTCTAGAAACCATGAACATGTTGAACTATAAAAACACACAGAAGCAGAAACAGAGATGTTGAAACCTCAACACCTCATATGTATTGGTCCTTGGTTAATTTTCCAACATTTGGTGCTCTGTAGGAGGTAAATCCAAATTCAAACCATGACAAATCACCAACATGGTGAAGTAAGAAGTAAGTTTTGAAGCAGTGACTCATCATCAACAGTGGACAACATCCCTCCCGACTCACTCAGGTTGTGATAACATCTACAGACAAGCTCTAAGATGTGAATTACAAACCGTACAGCGGCTACACTACTGTACTGTAATTTCCCCGTGTTGGTGCGTTACGTCAGCTCTCATTGTGATGTGGTGTTTCTCCAGCTGCTGATGCGCGAGAGAGTGGGCGAGCTGTATGGGCTCACCCACACACACACACTCATACTCAATCTCTATGGTTCAAAGACAACCACATATCTAGGTCTCTCTCCGCTGCTCATAGAAACAAATCCACATCCAACAAATAACATCAGCTAAATACCAGTAAATGAGAGTGAATTCTCTGACGATCTGGTTGTTTCAGACTCAGTAACACAGACAGAAATGTGTCTGAACACGGCTGTAATCTGACGTATTTATTATAATAAAAACATAGGTGAATAGAGCCAAAACAGATGAGAGAAACAACAAAAGTAGTCCAAAAATTTAATTATTTAATCAATTTTAAGCTGAAATGCTAAAAATAATTCACTGGAAATTGAATATTTGCCAACTTGATCTTCCAGTAATGTTATAAAATCTATCATTGATCAAATAACAAGAAGATTCATGGATTAATTAATAAAAAAAGAACTAATCATAAATAATTAAAAAGGCTGCACACGGCTGTAGTTTAAAACTTATTAAAAATTATTGTCATGAATCAAAATATATGACGGACTCAGTTACTTTAACATGATACAGTTGTTTTCTTTGTGGAATAAATAGAAAACAAAACATGATTATTCTTAATTTTCTTCTATTCTCATTAGGTTCATTTACAGCTTCAGCTCAGACACGTTTAAACAAAAAAATAAATAAATAATATAAAGTGTTTTAGGAGGATTAGGGACTTTTATAGAAGCGTAAAAACACCTTGAGTCTTAATTATTATAGAGAGAAACTCAAGCACCTCCTGAAATCAGTTTGTAAGAAGAAGAAGAAGAAGAAGCAGCCGTGAAGCAGAGACACTGAGCTTCCTCCTGACAGGATACTGATGCTAACAGGAACAGATGGTCCATCCTCATCCTGCTGTCTGGTCTGTACATCACAGCCGACATCTGCTCACGAGTGTCGCCGCTGACACTCTGCTGGTCTTCATGTCTGTCGCGCTCAAGACGCCGCTGCTACCCTGTCAATATTTACTTTACATATGAGAAATCTGCTCGTCCAACGACACAACATCGACTACCACCCAAGAAAAAACCTACATTTGATGGTTTTCTTTACGGTTTTGTGCAGCGAGATGTAGATGTAAATACCTCTCGATGTCTGGACCTGAATCGATCAATAACCGATCACTGAGCTCCTCACACAAACAGTTTGATCTGTAGCTGACGTGTTTAAACACCGACAGGTTTCAATTCATCTTCCTGCTTCTTATTTTAAGTAAAGAAACAAGACTTTTCCAAACATAATGTTACTGTAGAAGGTCTGAAATCGTTACAGCAACAGATTTAGATCAGATTTATATAGAAGCAACTGTGTAGTTTCACTGAGACATAATGAGGTCAGAATCAGCAGATACACCTGCAGGGATGAATCAAAAAATATAATAAAATAAGAGTAATATAATGACTGCAACACAATAATTCACTTAAATAAAACAGAGTTAATACAGAAAAACCACAGCGTGACTTTGACTCTGTCCTTCCTCCCTGTTTTTTTGCTGAAGCAGCTGAATAAACCTGGAATTGATTGAAAGGAATAAAAATATAACAGCAAAAACTTCTGTCTCAGCGTTTGTGCTTCACTGATGTTCTCGCGGCACAAAACTGCTCAAGCTGCCAACAAACAAACACAAACACGCTGAAGATCCAGCAGGAAACACAGAGATTAGACATTAGAGCTCAGCAGATCACATGATCAACACGCAAAGCATGATGGGTAGCTACACGTAGCCTCATATACCCTGTCATTGAGCGTTAGGGTGAACTCAAACGATTAATAAATAAATAAATAAATCAGAAAGTCGTCGTCTATATAAAGATAATGTTTCCAGACAAGACAAACACGTCATGAACACGGAGGTTAAAACGAACCGAGACGCACGATAAATAATTTGATTAATCAGAGCAAATATTCAATAGCGTGTGTGTTGCAGCAAATCACCACACAACCACTTCTAATCTCATGATGTAAATGTTAAATTAGAGCAGATGTTGACGAGTTTTACTGCTTTTTACTAAATGTTCTTTCCAGACAAACACTGTTGTTGTTGTTAGCGTGTTAGCACTCCACAGTTAGCGTCTGCAGTGGTGACTATTGGTGCATGTTACATTAAGTAAAAAATGTTTTTCTTCCATCATTTCTCCACTGACGGTTGATACTGTGGCAGCTTCGTGTAACTCGTAGCGTTACTTCAGCGACGCTCTACTTTACGATACGATTTTGATTCATTCAGAGATATTTCCAGTTTTTTCCACAAACTTTAAGTGACATTTAAAATATTAGAGAGAATAAAAGGACGTAGTAAAACACGTGGCACCAACCTGAGGCTTCACAACACAACAACAGTCATCTGCTGTTTCATTAAAACACTCAGCTAATTAACAGCTCGTTCTCTTCCACCGCCGCTCGTCGTCTTTATTAGTGTGTGATACAACGGAGGGAGAAGCTTCTCGTCGTTAATGAGTTAATAAAGGCAATTAATTATTAAGCATTAATGAAGGAGAGAGGGGGACGAGAATCAAAAGCCTTTAGCTCATCAGCTGCACAGATGAGGAGAGTATTTTTACTCACACACACTCAAATAAACAAACACAGTTTACTGCAGCCGAAGTAAATCACAGCGAACAGCCGGCAGCTTCTGTTTGGTCTAAATCACCGCAGAGCTACATGACAGACGTTACAGGACGACAAGTCTCCTCTTTACAACCGACACACCGGCCGAAGGCGAGCAGACGACCGTTACATCGATTTCTAGCTCCGTAAATAGAAAAACTAAGTTTCTATTTTATTCTGGACACAAGAAACACACACACGAGCAGCTCAACGTCGAGTGTCTTTACTTCCTTCTTGTTTGTTTCCTCCTCGTTTTGCTTCTATAAACTTTGTCAAAGATTCAAATTTAAAGATATGATTGTTTTTCCAGCCTGTTGAAGAAGCCCAGTCATCCTGCAGCAACAGAACAGCAGCTATTGATTAAACACTACATTACACATTCAGAACACTGCGAACCTCAGCTTATTACATTTGGCTTGATGTATTACGGCCACATTAACGCCTAAAGTTGTGGGATGAATGTTAATTTTTTTTCCTGACATCACTTCCTGCTGCGTCTCCACCTGGTTCCTGTCCACTGGCTGGAGAGAGAAGAGGAGGAGGAGGAGGAGACCTTCACACATGAGCTGAACGACGTGAGACGGCAACACAAGGTGACGGGAGACGGGGATCCGACAGCTGTTGCCAGGCAACCGTCGCAAGCACGGGAAAGAGAGGACGCGCCGCTTCACATCTTTGACGTCACGACAAATGGACGTGGAGAAAACCTCCTCCCCTGACGTCACCGTCACTTTCTACCCTTCAACCTCTAAATGTACGATGACACAAACAGATAACTTTTGACACAGTTATTATAAAAATTGAGAGCAGGTTTTATGATAATGTTTGACGTTTTAGAAAAATGTGTCACGTTTATCTGCTGCAGTTCAACTCCGAAGCTTCAACCATCTCTAGCTCACAATAACGATAATAATAATATTGATAATTTGAGCAAACGATTTGATAAATTGAAGGAACAGAGACTGAACTTTTGTAGCTTAAATAAAAAGTGGAACTTGTGACATGTTATAAGATGTTTTTGTTTCAGCCTTTTTCTAAATATTTTAATACCTCGACTTAATGTTCCAGGTTTTTCCAATTGATATCGATCTTTATATTTAGGACAAATATCAGATTTCGGAAGTATCGGTTCTAAAAACCCTTTTCCAGTTTCCAGTGTCCTCCTGAGAGATGGTGAATGAAAACATGACGAAGCCGCTCTAATAAACGGACTAAAAGCAGATGTCTGGTGTTTTAGATTTATAAAGTATGAGGAGAGAGACTTCATATGGTAGATTTACAAACTAGAGGTAAAATATTAATCAGAAAATCAAAACAACATTAATCTTTGCAGAAATGTGCAGCTTTAGTTTTGTGAAAGCCTCTAACCTTTGGTCTTTGGTTTGTAGAGTTGACGTCCACCTCTGGACATAAACAGTGGACACGTTTATAATAAAACACGTCTCAGTAACCACCGACGGTCGAGTCCTCCAGATTCACAGAGGACGTGATATGAACAGACCCGACACAACAACCGTCAGCGATATGTACAAATCCATCTCAGCATTTCCATGATAAAATGTCAAAATCTGTGAATGTTATCTTACAAATAAATAAACAGTAAGTTACTAAGCAACGTCCGTGGGGTGAACATGGCCGCTACGGTTCGTCTGCCAACATGAAGACGACCTGGTGTGACCACAGTCTGCTACATGAGAGCAGGAGCTGTGACCGCAAGAGGTGGAGAAGAACCGGAGCTCACACACACACACACACACACACACACACACACACACACACACACACACACACACACACACACACACACACACACACACACACACACACACACACACACACACACACACACACACACACACACACACACACACACACACGTCTGTACATGTTCATATCATACATGTTCATATCCTCGTTACAGAAACTGGATGACCTACTTAAGAGGAGGAAAGAGGCCGATCTGATATTTATGTGATTTATGAAGATTTAACCATAAATTACCTTTATTTCATTAAAAAAAATGAAACAAATATCAAATCATAATGATAATAATAATAATTAAACATCTTAATATGAATAGAAATAAATAAAAATGTTGTTTCACTCTCTCAGTGTGAGAGTGTCAGATATTAGAGATGTGGTTCGTCCTGAACATAAATGTTGTTGAGTAGGTTTGTTATTGTTTTTTTTTTTTTTTCCACTTTCATCTGAGGATGAAAACAAAAAAATACACATAACAGTGTTCAGATATTTGAGCGTGTGGGGGCGTTTAAATAAAAAAAAATACAAAGGATTCGTTTATACATCAGAGCCACTGTAGATCTGATGATTTGTGTCAGTTTAACACTTTATACAACAAATAAAAACTAAAATCCTTTTAATTCTTTTACTATTTAAATAACATGTTAGTGACATTTTTAGCTGTATCACTGTGTATCGTTATACATCCCAGTGCCACTATAGGAGAGGAAATGACTGTGTTTGTACAGTAATTAGGTGTAATGAGCATCTGCGATCAGACATCTGATTGGACGAAACAGGGAAATGATGTAATATCTCTAATATAATATGTTTAAATGAACTGGTCGTTTCTGTTTGGTCCAGTTTAGGTACAGACAGTAACATCAGATGCAGGGTTGTGTTGTGTTGTGTTGTGTCTTGGCTCTGTTTGCTCTGCTCCCACAGGGGAGTTCAGTTTCAGCCCTGCCCAGTACAGGACTGCAGAGGACTGAGGCGCTTTGCCACGGTTCAGTCTACGCAGCATCACACCGAAGGTACCATGGTAAGTTTTACATATTTAATGATTCAGTTACGAGCATAAGTTCTAAGATTTATGATAATAAGTGTGATTTCAGTCAGAAACACACAGACTCCTTGACTTTCCTTCAACCTGCTGAGTAAACGTAAACAGTCAGAGGTTTGATTTATCACCAACAGCCTCCATGTGTCGATTACAACCTAAAACTGTCTACATGACCTGAAACAGGACAAACAGGAGGTAAAACAGAACATAACTGGGCCGCAGCATTATACAATAAACTCTGAGTATGTAGGTGTTGTATCATCTTAAATAAATTGTTCCTCGACCTTGTGGCTAAAACTAACTTTCTTCAGATGTACACACACATTTATTTTCCAGAAAAAGAAACTTGTCCCCCCTCTCTCTCTATCTCTATCTCTCGGGATCGTAACATTTCAGCAAACGAAGCAACTTCTCATCGACAACATCACACCTAAGTCCATCTGCAGCTTTATAATGTGAGCAAATGTCATTTAATTATCGCCTTCACAGGCCAAACAAACACTCTGACACACACACACACATTTTGTGTGACTTTGCCTGATCATGAGATGCAGACGAGCCTGAGGAGATGAGGCGCTGAACCTGAATGATTTTACACATCCTCTTTCACGTCACAGCAGCGACCGGCGGCGAGAGGTGTGAACACAACAACGGCTCCAAAGTCAACGCGGTGAAACCTGAACCTGCAGCTGCTGCAGCTGAGGGAAACACTGGCTAACCCAATTACACCTGTGTCGGCTGCAGCTTTAGACAAGAGGCTGATGTGTTATATAAAGCTCCTTAATTTGAAACAGATCCTATCAGGGCGGCGTTGAAGGTTAAAGCGCCGCTTCCCTCTGTGGTTTGTTACACTTTGTTTTAAGTAAGTTGATGTTAATGATGCTCACACTTTGTTTACATCAGTGACAGCCGATATAAGATTATATAAACAAATCAGAAGTTTTGACAGCTGTTATAAATCTCCCCAAAACAAATCTATCACTTGCTAACTGCTAGCAAAGTAAGCTAACAGACGTTTAGTGTTTGCGTTAACCTAATCCTGCTGCTTCTGTAAATTTATAGGTGTTGAACTATTGATTTCTACTTGTATTGAATCATAAATGCAAAGTCAAAGCTTTTAAAACTTAAATTATTCAAATTATCTTTAAAATATCTGTCAAATTAAGATTCTGTCCGATGCCAACAACACACATGAAACCAGTGTTTTCTGTCACTATCCTGAAATTACAAATACACAATCTTAAAAACTCACACGACACCAGAATAAACCCAGTGACAACTCCTGTATCTGCTCGTTTTGTACCGTTTTCGTTTGAGTTAATGAGCCAGCGTCACTCACCTTTTCAATCTTGTCCAGCCATTCCTTATTCTGGGCCAACTCGGCCATGAAGGCCTGGTGCTTCAGCCATTTCTTATGAAGCTTCTGGGTCTCGTCTCTGCTGCTGTCCCTCGCCATCAGCATCTTCTCACACACCCAGTCCCCAAGCTGGAGAGGCCGAGAGAGAACGAAAGAGAGAAAGAAAGAGAGAGAGGGAGGGAGAGGGAGGTGTCAGTATCAGAGGAGTATAAATACTATAAATAGCTGCTGGTGTGGGCTGATTTCCATTTTTTTTTAAGATGCATTTACTTGAAGCACATTATTATAATTCATACGTATAATTCAAGGAGGTGTTATAACTGTAGATAAATGCACCAGCGACACAAACAGTGGGAAATACAAGGTCAAACACACAGACATGAATATTTAATGACGCACACCAGGCACATGTAGGCAGACACACGTGTACCAACAAGCATGGCGGCAGGAATTCACATGTACACACAACACACGAGTGTCCACAGCATCAATACACCCACACACACATACACCCACACCCGATCAAGAAGTAAAATCTGCACACAGATTGTGTGTGTTGACGTATTCAGCCTCACCTCTCTGTCATCAACATCCTCACACCTGCACGTCCAACGGCTGAAACCCGACGGTCGCTCTTAAACCCGAAATGCGAGGCAGATATAACGTTCAACGGGAACAACCCACGGGGTTGTGGCAGCTGCAGGCAGCCGCTGGTATCTGCATCCTCGCTGGTCTGACCGTCACACACACACACACACACAAGCACGAGAAGCCGTTCTACTGTAGCAGGGAGACGAGGAGACGAGACGGGAGAGAAAACGAAAGACGAGAGGCGGCTTGCGGAGAGCTGAACACGAGGAAAACGTCAGCCATGAGGGGTAAATAACAACAATGCTGGAGAGACTGAGGAGACTTCAAACTGAGGCTGCTCCTCGGCGCGTCGCTGAGAACTCGCTGTACGTTCATCCAGGAAAGAGAGAGAGAGAGAGAGGAGAGAGAGAGAGAGGAGGGACGGGGGCGGATCAGTGACGACTGAGAGGAGGAAGACTGAGAAGAAGGAGGAAGAAAAAAAAAAATCCTTGTCCCCAAAACAATAAAATGGCAGGCAGCCGAGCCGATGCACCGGTGCTCCTCCCCTGACTCACACCTTCAGCGAGCGGGCGATTGAGCGAGAGAGAGAGCTGGTTGGTTGGAGGAGAGATGGAGTGGAGGAGGAGGAGCAAGAGAGACTGGGGTTTGGATTCGTTTTTTTATTTTGGGGAGGGGGTAGGGGATGTAAGCAGCCTCTCCAGGCTCACCGGTCATGGCTAATGATGCTGTGGAGGAGGAGGAGGAGGAGGAGGAGGAGGAGGAGGATAGAGTCACAGATTTTTCATTTTATTTTATTTTGCTTCTGTAACGGATGGAAACACGCCGGTCACCACTGACAGACAATCTCACGACTCCTCTCTCTCTTTATCTGCTTTTGTTTTATTCTTCCTCCCTCACAACAAACACTCTCTCTCACACACACACACACCCACACCACCCCCTCTAACATCCCTCTCCTCCTCCTCTCTGCAGCAGTCCCAGGCAGCTGTACTCTCTGTCTCCAGCTCGCCTCACGCTGCCGCAGTGGTAAAGCACAGAGAGAAAAAAATAAAAAATAAAAAGGAGACAGAGAGAGAAAACAGAGAGGTTTGGGTTTGGGCAGAGGAGGCAGGGAAGAAAGAATGAAATAAAGAAAAGAGGAGGGGTGATAAATAGATGTGGTGGTGATTTATCTTAAATGATGTATTTGTAGTCTGACAGTTTTACTGCTTCTCTTTTTCCTTTAAAGGACCAGGACGTGGATTTCCTCCCCTCCAACCTCCTCTTCTTGTCACTTTGTCACCTCTTGCAGACGCGGGTAAGAACACGCCGGCTGTCAGGAGGAAAACACGCCTCACACGTTCACACACAGAACGTGTGAGTGTACACACACACACACACACACACACTGGAAGGTCTCATGACTAACAGGGGTCACTGTGGGTCACAGCCTGCACCCGTGTGTCTCTGGAGATTATAGATGAATTGAATGAGTGGGGGGAGGAGGATGATGTCTGACGTAATAAAAGGAAGAAAAGAAAAGGATCATCACCTCATCAGACTTCATCAACACGTCAGTCTCACTAGTTTTAACCCAACAACAGATGTCAAACAAACCACGCAGCTCTGTCTCCATCCAGATCTTTATTTTACAGTAAAACATTAAAAATAAAACTGTGTTTCTCAGAGGGACGGTTTGGATTCAGACTAAAAATAAATGTCCATGCATCGTGTGTGTTGACAGATATACTGCTGCTACTGCTTCAGGCTGAATAGTCAACGTATTGTTTTTCTATAAAAAGAGTCAGATCATTTTATTTTGAATCTACAAATCAACAAATCAAGTGACGAGTGAGAACAAGATGCTAACGTTGAAGAAAGTTTATTAAAATTTAATATTCTGATTTTAACTGGAATAAGATGAGATTATAAATAAGAAACTAACATGTAAACAGAGATTTTTTATTAATTTAACCTGAATAAGTTGTAAATGTCAAGTCTTATTATTCTGACATGTATGTTGTGTCCTCCTGTGTTTTATTGACACGTTTAGACGTAAGAACAACAAGTTTAGAAAAATGAAATGTTATTTTCATTATTCAGAGCAAGAAGAGAGTAACTGAACCTCCTAGAAAGAAAAAATACATCATTTTAAAACTGATTTTATCTTAAAATAAATTGAAACTGAGCTCTGAGAAACTGAGAAATTGAGTTTGTTGTCATTTTTTCCTTTTATACCTGATGTTTGCATATTTATTAAGTAATTAATCAGTAAAAAAAAAATGGAGATGTGTTTAATTTGTGTACAACGAACATGAACGAGCGAGTAAGAGTCGGTGTAAATGTGGTGGTGAGTTGATAGAGAGCAGCAGTGAGAAGCAGGAAACACCAGGACTGATGCAGACTAGACTGGACCGAGGAGAGGAACACACCCTGCCAGCTGAGAGCTCAGGTTCCTACAGAGTGACGCAGTGTCACTCACACACACACACACACACACACTCATCTCCTCATGCATACTGTAACTCTACAGACACACACACTGCATCGTACAAGAAGACAGACAGACATGTAGTGGACACACACACACACGTACACAGTGAGATACACTCTTCCTCCTTTGAATTAGTGATGAGGAGCTGTGCTGCTGAATTATTCACTAGAGCCAAAGAGAGAAAGTTGCTGAAACTAAACAAGGTTTTGGCCCAGAAAGGAGCCTGTGACTCTGCAGGGTGAAGGAGCCAAAACTAAACTGCAGAAGAAGAAGAAAAGCAGAGGTGACCCACGTGCTGCACGACCGCATGAGGATGCTCATACAACAAAAAAAATTAGAAAGGACTGTGTGTTACATATCTACGCTCATGCTCAAATTTCTCAGGAAAGATCTTTAAATACAGAGCTGCTACTTTAAACTCTATTGTTTGGAAATTATGTCGTGAAAATCAAACCAAAATATCCCTAAACTTCTGCAAGTTGTCGGCTATGTCGACAAAAACAAACAGCGTTTACTCCGCTTCTTCATCACATCGTCTCCAGAGAGTCAAACCAGTAAAACCAGTTAATTCGACCACCTACCTCGTGACAATCCTGGAGAAACCTCTGAAGTTCCCACTGGTCGTTGAGTTTTTCCAGCCACTGTTGGGCGAGCTCTCTGTTCTGGTTTCCCCTGAAAGAACAAAGAAACAGAGTTAAACCACTGAATATTTAACACTACACTGATGTGAAGAGAAATTAAAGGGCACAAGCTGTAATATTAGTATCATATTTTGAACCATATCGTTCATCTTCATACATTAAACATATAAATAATCAGATCAAATGTGGGACACTGACCCAGAATCTGGTGGATGTAGTTGCTCTATGACACAGAGCAACAAAAGTCAGACTTTGTCACTTTACAGTTACAGAAATATACATTAAATTCATAATTAGACCATTCTGATAATTCTGTTTATGTTTATGATAAATAACATTGATAATCTAATGAGTTCAGAACCAGAACTGTGCCACATGAATTTTAATTCATGTAAATTAAATCAAAGAACCATATGGTTCAACAAACACATAAAAACCCTGCCCCCACTCAAAACACACACACACACACACACACACACACACACACACACACACACACACACACACACACACACACACACACACACACACACACACACACACACACACACACACACACACACACACACACACACACACACACACACCACCTCAGTCAGCCATCACACAGATTTCATGGTCAAGTGTCAGTTCTGGACCAAACAGACGGATTCTGTTTTCTTTGTTTCGTCTCTTTCTTCTTCTTTAGCTGCTATTGTTCTACTATGTCAACTGTTTGGACAGTGTGAGCTGCAGCTGCTAATCAGAGCACAAGACCTGAAAGATGTGAAGAGAAGTGACAACATACAGCAAGATGATCCACCAAACCAAGAACTAAGAAAAGATAGATAAATTATTACTATTGTTAAAGGTGTGAATCATTTCTAAACGCCATATGCTCACACTTAGCAGGTTTCTCATTAAAAGGAGGAAAAGTGAATTAAACATTTTGTTAGTTTTTTTTATCCTTTTTAATGAAGTAAAACTGATATTTTATCCCATAAAACTGATTTAAAAAGAAAAGTATTTAATACCTGTTGGCGAGCGTGTCGATTCGTTCTTTGATACGTTCAGAGTAGATGTTGCTCTGGCTGATCAGACTCTCTCCGGCCTCGATCACGGCTTTGATCCGGTGCAGGTTCAGCTCCATCGTGGTGGTGAAGTCTTTGTGTTTCTTGATGGCGGCTTCGACCGTCTCCACCGTCGTCGGCAGCTCACGTGAGCGAGCGCCGATTCCTGGGAGAAGGAGGAGAACAGGAAAGACGACGCAACAAACAGAAAAATGTTTAAGATTATTTAACTACAAACATTACATCAAAACTACATCACACGTGCAGAACATCTGGATGAATAGAGGCAGAAACAGAAAAACATCTGTGACCTCAAACAAATTTGGTATTTATTGAAGAAGAACTGCTGCTCACTCTCTAAAGTGGAAGCAGCTCTGTCGCTGACATTTCAGATTAGAAAAACAAACCTCATGACACAGTCTGACTCAGATCTGTCGACCTGGAAATGTCCTTCATCATATTTATAGGATATTTATATAATATGAAACAAGGTGATGATTATGTTACTAAAGATAGCTATCAGAAAAAATGGGATAATCATCAATAAAACTGCTTAAATTTCTAAAAACATGATGAAATATCATCAAAACGACATCATATTCTGTATAATTTACACAAACCTATAAATATGATCACACTGTATTTGTAAACACACACATTCGAGCAGCAGAAAGATGCCAGCGGCTCCTCCTACACCTCATCATGAAGTCACCATGTAGATCTAAAGTTACTAGAAGCTGCTGCCTCGACGCTTCTCTAATATCACATAACAGAGGCACTCTGGAGGAAGACGCCTGCTGACACACACACACACACACACACACACACACACACACACACTCTCTTCTGTTGTTGGCAGAGTTATTAGCTGACCACACCCAGACTGAGTCCACTTGATTATCTATGCATCTCTGCTGCAGTCACAAGGCATCAACATCATTCAGCTTATTTAGAGCATCAGATAAAAACGGAAAAATAAGCAGAAAGAAGCAATTTCAGGATCAAAGTTTTCTTTTCTCACTTTTCTAACGTTGGAGCAAATAAAAGAGGTTTTTCACAAACATGTAAATAACCTCACCTGGTTGTTGAGGAAGGACTCGGCTTGTTTAACGTCTCGTAAGAACAGATGGAAGATGTGAGCCTGAACCAGAACTTCTCTCCTGCTCTCCCACATCTCCAGCAGTTTATTCCAGCCGACGTCGAGCTTCTGGAGCCACTGCTGCAGAGCGGCCTGCGGGAGAGGAGCCTCCTCGGACTCCAGCAGCTCGTTCATCGCCTGAAGACGCTCGTAGTCTTCTTCATATCTGCACAAACGACAACCAACACCCAACCGAGGTTATTTATGACATTTTAAGAAGATTGGGTGGAGGATGAATCAAAGAAAATACAAATAAAACTCAGTAACCCACTGTCCAATCTCCTCCTTGAGAGCTGCGTGTTTGTTGATGAGTCTCTCTGCCTCCTCCAGGTCGTTGGGCAGCTGATCTGAAGCAGCAGCCGTCTGAGTCTGAACCAACCAGGTGAGGAACGAGTCCAGGTCCTGACAGGACACAGATATAACAGTTATAACAGCATCGCTCTCTGATCTTACATGTTAATGTTCTTGTCTGTGTGAAGAAGTGTTGAGGTTTTACAGACAAAGAAATGAATAGTTTGGACCAAGTTATTATGTTGATTGTGTTGATCTTTTTGTTCATAGTAAAAACCACAGGAAGATGCTTTAGTGTCGACACACGCGACATAAACTTATATAGATGTTTATTTAGTTTTTAATTCTTCTTGTAACAACGACAATCCTTGTCTTTGACATCAAATAATGAATTCTGTGATAAAGTTGAAGGCGTAGTCGACAAATGAGGAAACTTTTAGAGTGTTACAATCATTCTCGTCTCCTCCTACATTTACGAGTTACATCTCTTTGTACCTGTATGAAGCTCTGCAGTCTGCTTGCCACCATCAACGAGTTCACAACCCTGCAGGGTGCGTTTCAGCTCCTCCCACTCCACACTGATACCATCGAACGGCACCAGGACCTCCATGGCCCGACCAGGGTGAGCGGTGGCCATGTGCTCCGCCTCCTCCTACGTCACCAAACAGTCTTACCTTTAATTTCTTACACTCACTGTTTGTTTGTTTTTTTTAACACATTATTTGATGTTCTCCTATAATTCTGTACCTGTAGATGCAGTAGTTTGGGCTCCAGGACAGACAGAGCTCCCTCCATGGTGGAAAGACGTCTCTGCAGAGCCAGGACTCCTCCCAGGTCGCTGCCCACATACTGCGTGGCATCGATGGCTTTTCTCTTGTCCTGGATCTGGGACTTGATCTCGGCACATTCAAGCAAATAGTTCTGCAGCCGCAACATCGAGTCCAGCTGATCTTTCTTATGTTCCACCAGCTCCACGATGCTGTTCCACCTGGGAAGACGTCGAGACAGCGGAGTCAGAATAATAACAATAAAAATTTAGGGGGATGATTTATCAACTGTTTATCAGACCAGCATTGTCATCAAACTCTCTGCTGTGATGACCTGATGTGACCTGATTCTGTGGTTTCAGCCGAAGCCTCGTCTGGTCACCGTATCGTCGTCACACAATATGTTCTTCTGATTCAGATCCAGTTCAATACACACTTCAGGATTCAGTCACAAAAAAACACACACTCACACACACACAGATCCTTGTGACTGTAATGAGGTAATGGTGGAGTCACTGGGAGGCTCAGCAGGTAAGAAGGAAAACAGCCCAGTGACGCCGACCTCAGAGCAGCGTTGTTACACATTTATCTTGTGGTTATGTGGTAGTAATAAATATTTAATCTCTAAATTAAGTAACAACTGTTGCCACTTACAAACAATAACCTAAATAATGTACCACAACGTCACATCGACGACCGACAAAGATGCTGGAACTACGTTTTAGAGAAGTGTTTATTTTATTTGTTTTTATTTTTGAAGAGAGACGCTCTCATCTGACGGAGGCAGCCAGCACAGATGGTCACCCTGAGACCGAGTGCATGAGCCAAGGTCACAAGATTCACGGGCACCCGACCATCATGGTCGCTGCTGCCAGACGTAACACTGGTCAGTGAATGTGACAGAAACAGACGTGGATAAAAACACTGGTCCCAGTCATAGTGTCGACTTGGCCGTACACTGGCATCGATTAAAGCGGCAGCCAAAGAAAGAAAGAAAGAGAAGCTGCTCTTTCGTGTTTATCTGAGGCGTTGAGGTAATGCTCTGTGAAGACCAGGTGGCAGGACGGAGTTCAGCATCTTTCTATGACGGATACTCACAGGAAATGAGGTTCTTGTCACAAAATAAAGAAACATTGTTGTGTCAGGAGAAAAAAAAAAGAAAATTGTTGTAGTTTTGAGAGTGTAAATTCTCTTGAATAATTTAAAAAATATATAAAAGTCATCATCTTTCTTCATCCCTACTCTGTAAACTCACAAATAAAAATAAAAGGTGCACGATTAGATCAGTGTCGTCAGACCACAGGCGGCGTTTATTAAACCTGCAGTGGACGATCTAATCAAATTATAGGCTACTATTTAAGGTGATTGCGTTTTGGCATCAAGGAACTTTAAGTTAATCAACAGATGCAAAGATAAAGCAGAATATGTGGCAAGATGCAGCATCTGTGGTAAGATGAGATTGATCCAAACTTGCACTTGCATCCAAACTTGGTTTCTCAGTTATAGTTTGGCAAACAATCAAGGAGTGCAGTTTGTTTTTGAGGCTCTCAGATCCAGTGTCACGTGTAGAGTTAAAGCAGGAACAAAGAGTTATATGAGTTATATGAGCCAGAGTAAAGCTGCTGTACTTGTTAATATCATTAGTACCTGGAGTTGAGATGATCCTGACAACCTCTGACCTCTGTAGAAGACGGATGACCTCCGTCTAGAAGCTGCTGAACGATCTGATTAACATCCAGGATCCTTCCCATCAGGCTGTTCATCTCTTGGTCCAGACTCTCAAACCTACAACAAAGAGTGTTAATTAATAAAATGTCAACAAATGTCAACAAGTCCACTCTCCTCCTCCTCTTCACCTGTGCGCCACCACCTCCACGTCCTCCAGTCTCTCAGGAATCTCCATCTTATCGAGCCACTGCTCCTTCTCGTCGATCCACAGCTCGCAGGCGTTGACCTCACTAAACATGCGATAAACAGCGAGAGCGTCATGGAGCCACTGCTGTCTGAGCACCGCCACCTCCGCCACCTCGGTGTACAGCTGCTCCACCTCACCCATTCGAACCTGCACCTCCTTCACAGAAGAGAAGAGAAAAAGGATGTAAACAAATAAATAAAATGAATCTAATATTTTTGACTTCTCTACCCACCTCCTGGTCGCGGTACTGCAGGGGCAGCGCCACCATGTGTTTGCGCAGAGCGACCACGTGTAGTCGGTGTTTGTCGATGGCCTCGCTGACGCCTCTGTGCTTCTTCAGCAGCGACTGCGTCGAGTACTCGTCGTGTCCGAAGTCTTCGCTGGAGACGAGGCGGTAGGCGTCCTGCAGCCAGGCCACCAGGTCGTCCGTCTCCGTGGAGAATTGGAAAAAGTTGAGCGCCTCCTGGAGGTGACCGAGACGCTGCGCTGCCTGGTCCTCCAGACGCTTCCACTCGCCTTTCACCTCCATGATTCGCTCCTGGATCCCTGCTGTGCCGAAGCTCTTCTCACTCAGGATCTGCTTCCCACGCTTCATGGTGTTCTGGAGGAACGGGAAAGTTATTTCACACAAACCAATATTTTAATATTAATGCATATTTTATCAAAAAACAAAACTAGGAGACTAGGTGAGTTTTTTTGTAGGTGAGTTAAATTAATGCTAATGTGTACATTTACTGAAGTACATGATGTTCAGAACAGAAACTTCAGGTGCAGCAGGAAACTCTGCTGATTTTCTCTATCACACACACACACACACACACACACACACACACACACCTGCAGCAGCGACCGGTGAGCCAGCAGTTCTCCAGCCAGTGTCTTGTGTTTTTGTAGTAACCTCAACACACTGCTCAGGTCCTTCCCGTAACCCTGAGCTCCCAGGATGGAGCTTTTCTCCCTGATCCAAACCTCAGACTCCTCCAGCTCCTAACAGGAGAAAAAAAAAGAAAAAAATCAGTTTACATTATTACTTCATTTACAAATAATATTTCAAAAGGAAGGAACACTGACAAAAATAAAATATAAGACAAGACAGAAGGAGAAACAGCCGATTGAATTTAATGTGATATAATTAGTGATTCAACAATGTGAACCACTGACTGATTATATGCTCATTAGTTGTTGTAGTAATTCAGAAAGATAATTCAGTTTATTAATTCATCAGTTCTTTCTTTCTTCAGCTTTTGCCTGACTTGTGGATGTGGACTGTTGAAGGCGAAATGAAGAAAAATTAAAGAAAATTATTTAAATTGTTTTTACTAAAAGACAGTATTACTGTGTTTTTGTGTGTGATTCATCATGTTTTCAGTCATAAGGAATAAATAAATAAAAAACTTTCCATGCTGCTGCTCTAATAGCAAAGTTGAGATTATAAATATTTTTTTTTTGTAAAATCCAAACACGAGGAAAGATGCTCAAAATGTTTCTCTCCTGACATGAAAAAGGCAGATTTTTAAGACATAAAAAGGAGAAATAAGGATAAAAAAGTTAAAGCCAAATCAACACATCCAAAAAAAAAACGGTTGTATGTTAAATTTCTGTGGCTCTGGTTCATCATCGAACGATCACTTCAGGTGAAGCAGAACGACCGACTACCTGAAAAAAGGCCCACAGTTGTCTCGACTCCTCCAGCTCCGCTCGTCGTTTCGCTGCCAGTTGTTTCAGCTCCTCCAGACAGGAAGAGACGTGGTTGACACGGTTACAGATCACCTGAGGGTCACATGGTTGGTAACCTGGGAAGAAACAACATGAGATTAATGAGACTGAGAGGAAGAAAAAGACGTAGTAATAATAATAATAATAACAAATACAGCACTTTAGACCAGACTGAGTAAATCAGTCTCCTGATATCAAGTTCCTAAAATCAATGTTCCTGTAGTGTTAAGGTCAAACAGCAAATTAAATTAATACTGAAGCTTTATTTCCTGGTTTAATTTGGTCAGTCTATCACAGATAACAAAGATCCTCTGTCAGTGAAACCTTGAGGTTTTGTTGGGACGATAGAAAGAGTTACTTTAACAGAGATACATAAAGTATGAAAGGTGTGTGTGTGTGTGTGTGTGTGTGTGTGTGTGTACCTTCTATCGTGGTGAACTTGAGAGCAGCCGTGTTGAGCGTCTCGACTCTCTCAGCCTGGACAGTGATGTCGGCTTCCTGCAGACTGTGTTTCTGCAGCAGGTCGTCCACCTCCAGCAGATGTTTCCCAAAGTCCTTCGACAGCAGCTGAACCTGAGACGGACAAAGAGATGTTTTCATTAACTCATTTCACTTCTAAAATCATGCTAAAAACATTAAAACAACCCTCCGTTACCTGTGTGTCCTCCATCCAGTCGATCATGTAGACCATGTCCTGAAAAGTCTTCTGCAGCGCCAGGTTCTTCTCCAGACGGGTCCTCCTCCCCGCCACCAGCTCCTTCAGCAGACCCCACTGCCCCAGGATGTTTTCTTTACGCGCTAAGATGCGTCGGATGTCGTAGTATCCTTCTGCCTCCATCTCTGCTGCGAGCTCCACCACCACTCCGATCCGCTCCTCGTACGAGGCGATGTCCGCCTCGATGGCCTCGTGTTTCTTCATCGCCGCCTCAACAGCCGGGAGGTCGTAACCGAAGTTGTCCTGAAAGCAGAAACCAAAAAGAAAAAGAGACAATAAATAACAGAAACTAAATCATGATGGTCCTCCGTCCTGAAACCCCTACCTGTGATACAAGTCTCTGGTTTTCGTTGAGCCAGGCTTGTCTCATGGTGGTTTTGTGGTCGAAGCGCTGAGCCAGTAGCTCCAGTTTCTCCTGACGAATCAGCTCCTTGCGTAGAGCCACGCCCCTTTCATGCTCCGCCTTCTCCAACCTCTCCCATGCCTGAAGAGAAATTTAGTAGCAGTGATGTTAAATACACTGATATAGATCTCAATGTATGTGAAGTTTGACTGCACCTTTTAATTGATTATGAATTTAATATATAAAATATGACCTTGTTGATGTCAGAGATGAGCTTCCCCTCATGAGGAACGTAGGGTTTCTGGTTGTTGGCTCTTAGTTTGCTTTGGATGGTGAAGAGAAGAACTTCGAGATTTCCTTTCTCCTGAAACCTGAGCAAGAAACAAACAAAAAAAAAAAACTTTAGTTGGAGACGTTGTCCCACAAATACAACCTCTTCTCTTTTGACAGAGAACCTCTCCTCCTCTCTGGTGTAGGACTGAAAATACCAACAACTTTGTTTGTCTGAAGAAAAACTTTGAGGTCAGAGGAAACATTCAAGCTGCAGGGAAAAAAAAAAGTTGTTTCAAGGAGTCAGAGTCAAGGACAAGTAAGTAAAAGTATTTGAAAAGTGAGTGATTAATGAATTAATCTGGTATTGATTTTATTATTAAACCTATTGCTTCAATTCAAAAAACTGGTATGAGACTACTCAAAATGCACTGCAGGATCGTTTGACATAACCTGACGTAATCTGTGTATGTGCAGAATCAGCATCACAGTGTCTGTGTGTGTGTGTGTGTATTTGTGCAGTGTGGTTGCTCTTGGATAAGTCATAACTCAGTTGTTGGCTGCTCGTCTTGGACAGAAACACTTGACTCATCCAGAGGAAGTCGACCGGACATAAAATGGATCAAGATATATTACATCTTTGTGCATGAATGTGTGTGTGTGTCTCTGTGTGTGTGTGTGTGAGTGTGTGTGTGCTTTGTTCTCAGTGCCTGTAGGGTCATGAGTCTTGTACTAGACTGCAACACTGATCTTGATTATGTTGGACAAAAAGTAAAAGTAAAACACGACCAACTTCCTTTTTTTTCCTTCTTTTTCTCTCTAATGGGACTAAATTTCATTAATTATTGAACAAAAACCTCCAAAGAACAAAGAAAACATAGATATCAATAAATGAATGTGAATTTAGAACAGTATATGTGTGTGTGTGTGTGTAAAAACAGTGTGTTAATTAAATCTATGGTCTTCAAGTTGAAGATAAATGTCTTTATAAATTAAAGTTTCATTTAAAAACGTAACAAATCGTACTTGATTGGCTTCTCTATGGTGCAGTAGGTTGTAAAAGCCTGTAGCTGCTGTTGAACTCCGGTCAGTGAGTTTGCAAACTTCTGGTTGCTGATGACCGCGATGGTCTTCTCGATCCAGTCCAGCAGGTCTGACGCCAGAGCCTCGTAACGGTTGATGATCTTCTCCGCTTCGATGCAGTTGTCTAGGACCTGACGGTTGGTTTGGTAAAAGATACTTAGAACTAGAAAGAAAAACGATGATGTTTTCTTTACTTTTCTGAACTACACAGAACATGAGGAGAATATTTGTTACCTTGCCAACTCTTTTGCCCTCCACAATAAGAGCCTTCATCTTGGAGAAGTAGTGGTAGTAGGAGACGACATAGGTGATGATGGACTTTTCATCTGGATTCTCTGTGTTCACATCTGAACAGAGGAAGTTAAATGTGTATTTTTTGGTTGTTTTTAACTGGATTTCAGTCGAAAATGTTTTTCACAGCCTCACAACAAATGTCCTGTGTATTTTCTTAATGTTAAATCTGCTTTATTCAGCGCTGGAACAAGATTTCATCATCAATTTGTCTATTTGTTAAGAAGAAGAAGAGACCTCTGCAGAGATTTTGGCTCCAATTAAAAACCTCCTGAACCCCTGGATGATAAGTTATCAGAGAAACAAGCTGAGCAGACATTAACAGGAGCTCGGTCCGTATCCCTATGGGATAATGTTTTTTTTTTTTTTAACGTGAAACTGCTTTATCTAGTGTTTTTACAGGTTTAAATGACCTTTCTCTGTTTGGACAAGAACCCAACCAGGTTTACAAGACTGAATATTTCTCCATGTGACTGTTCTCACCCTCAGGGTCCAGGAGTTTGGTGAGGCCCAGGTGCTGCTCTGCGATGTTAAAGGCTTGTTGGAGGTTGTGAGTTGCATTGGACCGCGTCAGTTTGTGGAACTCTATCAGGTCGGGTCTGGAGGGGACAAAGATGATAAAACAGAATTTATCGTGTTCCTGTGTTGAAAGGTAAACGTGTTAGAAACCGGACTCACCTGTGTCTGTGTATGAGAGCATTGAAGGCGAGGCCGTCTCTCCAACAGGTGGTGAAGTTCTGGATGTTGACCTCAGGATACCTGGGACACGGACAAACCTTTTGTAAGATACCAACCTGGTAAAATATTGGTGAAATTCACAGTTACAACTGATTATTCCACAGCTCACCCTGCGGTCTTCATCTGGCACCAGAGCAGCAGGGCATCCTTAGCAGAGCGAGTTTCTCTGTTGTCTTCAGTCTCTATTTTAATCACCTGGATCTGAAAGAAAACAGCAAAACAACAAGTTCAACATTTGAGGGAGAGACATCAATTACTTTATATTGCATCATTATAAGAAACAGCCTTACAGCGCTGCAACACTTGAAGGAGTTATTTTAAATAAATCCTGAGTCCTTAAGATAGTGAAGTTTACTTATTAGCTACCTGTTGTTGTGCTCTAACTATGTGGTGTAAATCACAGCGTGAAATCATACACATATATATCTTTTACACCACATCACTTCTTATTTCTGAGCTCTTCCAGACGTAAGTGAAAAACAACTTCCTTTTTCTAAAAAAAAATAAATAAAACAGACATTTTGATGTTTACTTAGTTGTTTACTTACTTAGAGTCTATTTCACCACGAATACGAGTCAAACTTCCCCTCAAGAGATATTTTACGTTGGTTGAAGTAATATCGAGTTTGATCGTCTTTTGTTTTCACAACCAAATAGTTAACAATGAAAGTAAATGGGGCAGTCAGCCAAACGTATCTAAATTGTCATTTTTTAACCACTAATAAAGCTCAAAATATCACTTCACTTCAGCAGTAGCATGAATAGGGTCCCTACACATAAAACAATAACATCTGGTGATGAAGGGTGTTTCAGATCAGCAGATTCATCATTTTTCACAAAGTCCTGAAAAACCACAAAGAAACAGGGATATTGAGCTTAAAAAAAAGATTTTTGTAAACCTCCACTATTAAGTGACACAAATATGACGATAGTGTTGTCAGTGTTGTTTCAACCTTGATTTGTATTTATTAAACAGCGATAGATCGGTCATGAGAGCAACATCAACTCTGTGTGGATTAATTAAAAAAGATTATTATTCCTGAATGTTCAAATACAAAAAAAAAAAAAAACACACACAATGAGAGAGTTAACAGTAAAAAAAAAAAAAAACTAGACGAAAGCAGCGAGAGCTGAGGATTTCAGTGCAACTCAACGTAACAGCTGATGATCAGTGACAGCCGTTCAACCAATCACATCACACTGACATGATCCAAGGTAATTGAGGACCTGACACCCATGAATCAGCTGCTACCCATGTCATTAGGCACAACACTACACACACACACACACACTCTAGACGACATCATTTATATATAAACAATGTATCAACTGCCATGTTCACAAGATTATTTATAATTTATTTAAGATTATGGCTGGAATATTAATATTTCTCATTTAATAACTGGATGAAGACAATGTTGTTCAAGACAGAAATGTTGTTGCAATTATAAAATTCACCATCATTTCTATGATTTATCTGCTGTTCTGAGTTTCCGCTTCAAGAAAAGACATTGTAATCAAAACAATGTGCATGTTTAGAAGAAGTCTGAATCAATATCTGTTGTCAAATACAAAATATGAAATAAAACTGGATCAACGTGTCCTGATTCAGACTCATAAACAGCAGGAGTGTGATGACACTTTAATAGACACACACACACACTCTACACATAACATGATGTCACACACCTCGACTAATCCTTGTAAATAATAACTGTTATTATTTGTGTATTGTTCTGTAATTACCTGTTCCTCTGCCTGTCAATCCTGTCTCTCTCTCTCCAGTGGGTCGTTCCTACCTGCTGACTGGGCACAGCGAACCACGGAGGAAGAGAGGAAACGACTAGAGGAAACGACTAGAGGCCACTCGGACGTTATAAACCTGCTTCTGTCCTTCTGACATTATTAAATGTTCTGTTAAATTAAAGTTATTGAGCCTATAAACCAGTCAAACCTCAGACTCTTGTTAGTATCACACAATAAACACGTAATAATAAAAACACCAGGTCTGGATCACATGCAAACTGTAAATAAATAAAGTGTTTGTTGGCTTAAAACTGCTCAGTACACAGTGTAATATAAAATATATACAGAGCAGCACATTGTCTTGAATAGACAGAGGTGAGATTTTCTGTTCAAATGTGACTTTAAAAAGTGATTTTAAATAGCTATTTTGTTATTTATTCCTTTTTAATTTTGATGTGAAATTGTTCTGTTTGATGCACAGCTCATTCCTCTTATTATTATTTATATTATATATACTTATACAATGCACATTGTCCCTTGATACTCTGATATTTTGTCTTAAATAGCATCAATTGAAGCAGGTACAAAGAAAACTTGACCTGATAATAAACAGTAAGTATGACAGCAGCCTAAAGGATTATTATTTATGTTATATTATATATATTACATATATTTATAGGTGTGTTATATTTCATATAAACCAAATAACCTGCTTTTTATTTTAACTGTAACTGAGCACATGTCAGACTGGTCGTCCTGTTATTTACTGCTGCATCTCTGCCCATTTCTATCATAATGATCTCTCTTTCACTCACACACACTGCTCCTGAACATCACTCTACTACTCTCCTTTCTCAACACATGCAAAATTGAAGAGGCCATCGACTGGCGGCTCTGGGGAGCAGGACGTCAGCCAAGATCACGACTAATGGTGGCGAAGTTATCTCGAATCATTTTCTGTGTTTGAGTGAATAATCTAAGATAATATTCTCTAGGATAATAAATCATCTGATTAAACACTAAAACTAGACTTTAACTTACTTTGTTAATATTTTCTTTAGTTTGCAAAAAGACACAAAGGTTTTGCAGCGTGAACAACACACCTCAGTCGGCCATATTGCTCACACTCGCATCCTCTTTGCCTCACTAGTCTGCCCTGCAGAGGGTCACTACTCGACGTACTATGCACTAATTCTGCTAGCGGTGCTGCTAAATGTGCTTTGTGGTAGGTGGCCGGCCCGAGCACGAGAACACCGAGTCCCCAGAGACAGACGGAGCAGCGTGGAACGTTACAGAGGAGTCTGAATATTGCTACACAAGCGTTTGGTGTCGAGGCCGTTCTGTAGCACTGAGGCGTATCAAAGAGGAGCCCTGGGCTTCTGCTGTACTTACATGGCAGGAACTGATCCTGTATCACTGTCGCTAAGGTCTGGAAACCTGTGCATGAGTGAGTGAGTGAATACACAGGTATGTGTGTGGCTAGATAGATGGATAAAGTGAGAGTGTGTGCGTGTGTGTGTGTGAGAGAAGCGAGTGCGGTGCAGGGTGGGTGTGTTTGTGCGAGTGTCCTTGCTGAAGAGCAGACGGGAAGGCGACTGCTACCTCTAGGCCGCTCAGTGACATTCAGCTTCTATCCAACAAACACGCTGCTGCTGCTGCTGCTGCTGTCGCCGTCGCACATTGATGATGTCACAGCTGTGACAACCTCCTCAGACAGAAAAGACAAAACTGGCAGCTTTTCCTAAATGAAGCCGCTGCTGTTTACAGCTTCCAAATACATGGCTTGACGATCACATGTATGAAAGTAAAAACCAACTATTGTACTTTCTTCTTGTTGCTAGTAACACTCATATATAAACTAAAGCATCATATGATTATGTAATTATACATTATCACTTCTCTATATTCTAGTTTTCTTCTCTGAGAAACAACAGCATCAAATTCTGATTTTTTAACATGTATGAGCTCCAGAAAAAAAGTATAAAACTATACTGACTGTGATTAAAACCAATGCAAATCAAACGTTTCTCTCTGCTTCTTCTTATATATTTGACACCACGGCTGTCACCGACTAATCTTCCATCTACAAGACTAAAAACATTGAATGAGGTTTAAATATTGACCTCATATAAAAACACAAAGCTTCAGGAAAACAGACAACAAGCTGCCAACTCCTCAACAAAGTAACCAACAAAACTGCACTGATCCGTGTTCAACATGACATCAACTCTGATGAAATAGCGTCTAAACAAGTGTAAACTTTAATGTAGTAGTAGCTGCTGTTACCGCAACCAGAGAAATCATGAAGATTCACTAAAACCACAGTTTCTTCTGTGTTGATGCCAAAAAGGTACAACACAGAAAACCAAAGATATAAGATATTTAAAAGCTGAAACCACAACTCAACCGCATGTAATATAATATTGCCAACAACATGGTTGTTAACTGGGTGTTTGTTTTTCACCTGGAAGCGAAGGATGATGGTCCAGATGAGGCCCAGAGTGAGGCGGTGGTTTCCATCCACGATGTCGTGGGAACCAACATTTTCCAGGTGAACTCTCTGTTCTTTGAGGAACTGCAAAGCTTTGTCGACGTTCTCCAGGCAGTGGATCCGCATACGACCTCGAGTCGGCCTTGGCTGGAGGACGACAGCGTGAAACGTTAATACGATTTATTTTATATCCCTTATTACAACTCTATTAGTACAGGAGAAGATAAATCATAAGCATATCAAAGTAAGACATCAGTCTCACTTCAAATCTAGTGTTTACATCTGAAACTAGCAGCAGCTAATAAACAAGTAGCTAGCCGTTTAAAGCTGTGCATGTATGTGTGTGTTTTCCCACCAGCAGCTCTCCACTGAGGACCTCCAACAGTCTAGTGAGCATGTATCCATCCCTCAAGTCGTTGTAGAGGTCAGCTATGCGACAGGACACTCTAGCCAGATGGGAGTTCACCCACTTGGTGAAAGTCTTCTTCTGCACTGCATCTCGTTCATCTGAGACGAATCAAACGATCAAATTTAAATCATGTAGATGTGTTTGTAGTGTTTTTAGATGTGAGTACACGTGTGTGTGACCTCTGACCTGCCAAGGCCTTGATGCGGGAACACTCGAACAGCTTGGAGCTGGTACACTCCTTATCCCAGAACCCAGAGCTGAGCGGTCGGTTGTTGTTGTTGAGCTGGCGCTGGGCTTCCGCGTTGTCCAGGTCTGGGGAGGCATTAGCCATCGCGCCCGACACCCTAAAATACACACGCAGACAAAAATAATGGTCACACATAATCGGATCAAAATTTAAATTGTGATTATGTCAAACCATCACTCATCACTGGAACTTGAAACAAACAAACAAAAAAACAGAAAGTGAGAAGCTAACACTCAGCATCTCTCACACTTAGCATCTCTAACACTTAACATCACTAACACTCAGCATTGCTAACATTCAGCGTCGCTAACATTTAGTATTGCTAACACTTAGCATCTCTAACACATAGCATCGCTGACACTTAGCATCGTAACACTCAGCATTGCTAACATTCAGTGTCGCTAACACTTAGTATTGCTAACACTTAGCATCTCTAACACATAGCATTGCTAACACTTAACATTGCTAACACTAAGCATTGCTAACACTCAGCATCACTAACACTTAGCATCGCTAACACTTTATATCGTTAACATTCAGCAGAACCACTAACACTCAGCTGCATCGCTTATGTCTAATATCATTAACACTTAACATCGCTAACACATAGCATCACTAACATTTAGCATCTCTAACACTTAACATTGCTAATCCTTAGCATTGCTAACACTTAGCATAACGCTTGTCCAAAGTTTGTACTAAACACTTGAAATTTTCAACCTGTCAAAATGACCAAAAGTGTGTGTGATTGGGAACACGACACAGAATAAGTCACACTCCCAAAGCAGAAAATGACAAAATACTAATAATCTTTTTTTTTACTTTGTTTTTCTAATCATTTATAATTGTTTATAATTCAATTAACTGAACAGACCTGAGACACAGAGTGTGTAGCAGCATTTTTACACGTATTTGTACACACGTGTCAGGTGGATGCTGCTACGTTGTCGACCATCACACATCCCTCAGGCTAAAGTCTTTTCACACTTCATAATTAAACTCTACCTGAACTCACACACCTCATCAGGCAACTTTTAACCCTTCTTTAGCCACAAAACAAATGACAAAAATCCAAGTAAAAACTTCGCTGTTAGTGGGTGTCGGAGCTTTAAACAAAAGAGAAGCTGAAAATAAAATCTCTCTGATGATTCGCTTCTCTCATCTTTTTCCACTGACAACTGAAAACCAGGAGATAAAAATAACAAAGTCACGATGAAGAGTCCCACGAAGCGCGGTGAGAGGTGAGAATGTAGAAATGATCAAAAACATTTCTGATATTACTGATAAAAGCTAAAATAAAACCTCAGCCGAGAGGATGACTTCACCTGGTGTAAACTGCACGTTTCTGCTTCAGAAAACTCAAGAGTGGACACAAAAATGAGCGAACGGAGTGAAAATGTAAACTCCTCGTTCTCACGTGGTGGAAATATGAACTTCACTGAGCTTCTGTCTTTTTTTTTTTTAGGAGCTAAAAAATTTAATTCTTGTTTAAATATAAAGTTTTTTTCTGTTTGTGATAAATAACACAAATATCATGGAGACGCATCTGAACGCATTTTGTTTTTTTGGTTTTTTTTTACCTGGTCCCTCATCGCTCTTTGGGTTGTGCACGTGACAGATGGGATGGAAAAAGAAAAAAACACACACACACACACACACACACTATGCTTTCTCCCTGTAAAGAGCAGATGTGCCCACGGGACATGACAATATGCCATTTGGTGTCTTCTCTCAGAGCTGCTGCTGAATTGTGTGCATATATACTTTTTTTTTTCTTAAAACATGAAGAGCTAAAGGACAAAAGTGACAATTTAGAAACATCGAGCAGCTTCGTTACAGTTACTTTCACGTACAAACCTCGTCTCTGGTCTCAGTTGTGTTCACCTTTCTCTGCACCCACTTGAAACCTCTGTCCTTGAAACGCCTTGTCAGATAAAAACAGACCACAGGATGAAAAATGTTCCTCTCCCTTCCCCCATCTCTCTTCCTCTCTCTCTCCTCTCTGTCCCCAACACAAAATTAATCAATCACTGACGCACAATTCATAAAATAAACACAATTTTAACTGAAATGAATGAAACTGTGCACAGTTTGTTATGTGCTTACGCTGCAGGTTTACATTCATTAAAACCGGAGCAGAAGGATTTTCATGATTCATGCATTTTGGTTGATCAATTGATTAGGATTTAAAGTGAAAGTGAGACTGAATCTGAAAGGTTTTTTTTCCTGCATCAATCTCTTTGTCTCCCATTTATCCCACTTGTTTTTTTTTCCCGTCCTCCTCCTCCTGCTCCGCTGCAACAAAAGTCCAAGCTCACAGTTGTCACTATATCTAAACCGCTGGAAAACAACGTAGCCATATCGAGTAAATGTCACAGCGTCCTGCAAGACACAGAGAGAGAGAGAGAGACACAGGCACTTAACCGCTCTCCCTGGAGAAAATCGCAGCCAAACTTTACAAAGCTTTTTTATGATGATGACGACTGCAGCACAAACCAACATGAACCGAAGAAACCACAGAGAAATCAGCTGAATTTATCAGCTAAAACTGAAAGTAATAAATAAAGTATGTGGTAATAATCCCACTGTGATATAGACTAAATAAACCAGTTTAACATTATCGTAATTAAAACAACTGTAGCTACATTTATTATATTTATATTTTACTTTGTAAATAACTCACTTGACCTTCCTGTGGTAAAGATTTTACAACAGATTCAACACTACAGAGAATAAAAAAGCAGCTGCGACCAATTAATTTTCTCACAACCCATTATCGAAAGTTATAACGATTTAATCATAAAAGATTGTGCAGTATGACACTTGTATAAATCTAACTACATAACAATCGTTTTACACTGAAACTGACGGGTCTGAAGGTGATTGTGGTGACGTTTCCTCTTGAACGTGACTGAAACTATCCGAGGATGTGTTACAACCTACCACACCAACCTGTCCTTTGGTGACAGTGTTAAATAAAAATTTAACCACTGGCAATAACAAAAACTTACACATAGCATGTTTCAGGTCTCAGATGACTGGTGTGATCTCAGGTGTTTCAAATGAACCAGCCCTAAATCCCTGCACATTTTTCACCCCGTATCCCTTGAGTGGCAAAACCCTTCGGCAGCATTTCCCTTCAGAGTGTGTGTGTGTGTGTGTGTGAGCTAAAAAAAAAAAAAAAAAGGTTGGTTGGTTGCACTGAGTCCCACTGCAGACTGAACAGAGCTGCCCGATAATTCAAACCATGAACTCAACAAAAGGTTAACGCAGATGTAACGACTCCTCCTGCCTCAGAGAGACGTGAATATCAAACCTTTTCGTTGTATCACAGACGAGAAACAAAAGCTGCACAACAACAAAAACAACAACAACAACAACAAGGCCGCATCAGCCAAACTGCCACTGTCATGTCAAAACAGTGTGTGTGAGTGTGTGTGCGTCCTCTGCTCTCCTTGCCGTGATTCTCGCCGAACCTCAACCACCTGGTGTCTCTCAATCAATCAGACTCAGAGCTCCTCGCTTCACTGCTCTGATGTGTGTGTGTGTGTGTGTGTGTGTGTTATCACCTTTATTCTAATGATCAGACTCAGCTGTTGAGGCCTGAGGCAGAGTCGACACTATATCTGACACACACACACACACACACACACTCGTGGCTATATTATCTTCTGCTCTAAAAGTAACAGCAGCAGAGATTCTTCATGATTCGCCTCCAGAACCTGAAGGAAACGAGATATAAAGAAAGAAAAAAGTGACCACGTTGACCTTTCAGACGGTTTTATGAATGAAAGCAGCATTTAAATTATGTTATATCTTTCCTATTGTTTGTCTATAAGATGTATCGCAGGTGGTGAGAGACAGACAGGCTGTCACATTAACCAACAAAAAGCTGTCATCTGTTGTGTATTTATTGTAGAAAATGTCTCATTTAAAGCTCAAATACTAATCCAACCAAACGCTTCTGCTTCTGTTCTGTCGAGACGAGGATGCATCATCATCTGCCTCCATCATTGTTTATTTAATATTCTTATTATTAATTTATTTTAAAGCTCAGGCACCGCTACACACTGTGTGGTTGACAAAATGCAGCTGCAGCCGAAAACTGACTGAGTGTATGCGTATATATATAAAATCTTTAAGTTATAATTACAGACTGGAAACATACAGGATTATTCGTCTGGTTCAGGCTTCTTCTTCTTGACAGCAGTGTCAAAAATAAAGTGCTGAGTAATGCTGCTGCCTTCACAGCAGGCTGAATGTGAAATCGGTCAGTAATCAACACCTAAAAACCACAAAAGATGCACTAAAAGCTGCTTTCACTCTGCATCGGCCGTTTATACTGCGCATAAACACAGTCCACTTCAAATAGATCTGACCGAGTATCAGCAGCGATGCAGCATCTTGTTGCATTAAATTGTTAAAATATTTCCACATTATTTCCTTTTTTTAAGGATTTTTATTGAATCTACCAGTACGAAAACCTTATATTTGTTAGTTTAAAGTAGTTAAAATAGACCAGTGGTAAATAATAATAGTAATATTTTATATGTGTCATATTTTAGGATTTTTTTTAGTTTATTTGTTTAGTGAAAAGTGACAAGAGGGGGCAACTAAATCTGGTGCAGTAAAGACACAAGATCAGGATAAAGTTTGCTCCTGGTCTCTTTACTTTACCAGATCTGGATCTGGATCTGGATCTGATCTGGGGTCTGGTCTCCACAGGGTTATAAAGTCAGTCCAGTCTACTGTTCGTACACTGATGGATCAAACATGTAAACAGCAGCAGCCGCTCTGATCTCTCCATGGAGCTGGTAAAGAGCAGGTATCACCTGTGTGTGTGTGTGTGTGTGTGTGTGTGTGTGTGTGATCTCTTTAACATCACACATGCAGTAGAAAACACACACACACACACATTGTAGCCAAACAACAGCAGTTCAGAGTTCATTTTGGACATAAATCTACATTATTCAGCCAAATTAAACGTCTGTCTGATTGATAAAATAATCAATATATCGATCAGTGATCAGAGTGCAACCGAGCTGTGATGAAACCAGACATGAAACATGCCTTCTCATCTTTTAGGACAGAATCTAGACCAGATCTTTTTAACTCCAGGTGGACCTGAACCCTGACCACGTCGTGGTTTATAGGCCAGCATCTAAAAACAAGTGTTCTACATTCAGGATGTTCGAGTACGAGTGTTTGAGTTGTTGTCAAACTGTCACAACTCTACGATCAATATCTCAATTTGTTTTTTGTTTTTTTTAATTTAAATAAACATTTTCTATTGAACAATTAGTCTTTATCAACCAGATAATAGTGAGTAAATTAACTCTCTGACTCTCTGTATTTTGGTGTAAAGATTAATTGACAATCAAATTACCACTGATTAATTTTTTTATTGATTTACTATTCAATCAATGACCTGGTAGTGTCGGCACTAGTGTGTGTGTGTGTGTGTGTGTGAAATCAGTCGTTTATGCTTTCTCCTCTAAACCACTCAGTGTTATTATTGCCCTCTCTTCCCAGATATGCTGTCTCTGTTGGTAACCACAATAAATCACAGTTACACCCGTGGTGTAATGAAAGCGTCAGCCCTGCGCCGCTCTTCTCTTTTTATATTATCCTTCACACTTTTTAAACTGCCCCCCCCTCTATTCCCACTCCTCCCTCTGTCCTCTTCACCTCCCAATCCTCTCTGTCTGGTCTCTATGACTGGTGAAAGTATAACAATACTGTTTTTAGTGCACGTAAACATCAGGCGTCCGTGAAACAAACACTTAACTCTGATTATGTTGATTTCTTAATGACACAAAAAGATTTGTTGTTAATAAAAAAAGCTAAATTTAAAATATCACAACAGATAAACAACATTAAGGGTCGATCATTTCTAACCCTTCGTCCTCGTCAGCAGGTCTATCTGTCTTGATTCTCTTCTAGATGAAGGGTGAGAGGTCGCGACCTCCAGATGAAGCTAACGAAGCTAACGAAGCTAACCCGGGACCACATTTCAAACGAAGGGGGACGAGACATTTCCCAGCATGCACCAGGACAAGGATGCAGCTGCCAAAAGAAAAGTTAGCGATTTAATTAACAAACTAATCAAAACATTTAACTTATCAAGCTAACTTATCGCTAATTAACCGCTAAACAATAACGTTCGCTAACGTTAGCGTTAGCTTAGCAGTTGTTTTTTCTTTCATCTGATAACTGGACTCTTTTCTGATGAAACGTGAGGTCAAAGTAAACAAATACCTTGTCAGTTTTTAATCAATCGCCAACTTGATCGGCACAAACGAGTGTTTCCCCACCAGGGAAATATAGAAAAAAACAAAAGCAATAAAACGAGATGAACTACACTAGATTTCCTAACATGGACCAGCTGTGCACTGACACAATGAAAATATTAAACTTAATGTGTCTTTGTTGCTAAATATGTCTCACATCCAACAGGAAAGTCACTCAATATTTCTGAAACATCCTCAAACATCCTGTGAACCTCCCACACGATTTAAGTCACGATGCTGTTTTGTTTCTTTCTTTCTCTGAGCATATTGCAGCAACTAGTGATCCAAGAATAGACCGCTGTAGATCAAGGACATCTGACTGTCCATCTCTTTTTATTTAGAGGTTAGATTTAGAGACAGACTGAGAGTTACTAAACTAGACGGGGGTGTTGCATGTAAGACGAGGGAGTTGAAGAAAAAACAAGAGAAACAGTTGGAGAGAAGAGAAAAAACGAAAGACGGGGATGTCACCAGAAAGATGAAGAACGAGAGATAAGGAGAGAGACAGCTGCCAGAGTTAATCAGTCAGTGGCAGCAGCTCTGTGTCTCTGTCTCTGAGGCTTAATGGGGACCAGGCCCTGAGTGTACTCCCACATTTATTAACCCCGAGCACTCATCAATATCATCACACTCCGATCAAAACATCTCACTGACATTCATCATAACCTCTGCTATCAAACTAATCTGTCAGCTTCATATTCACTGTTTCTATCGATTGATAAAATGATCACATCTTCATGGTCTGAAACTTTATTACTAATTAATCAAGTTAAACTTATTTGTTTCAGTACGTAACCCTCAACTTTCTTTAGAAAGTGCTGCTTTAAACTTTATTTGATGTGGATAGAAAACATAAATTAATAGATAAACCGTGTTTCTTTTAATTTGGTAAATAAAGACTAAAAACAGCAGCCAAAATAGCCCCTGTATTCGGGTTAAATGTGCTAAAAGGTGTCGGATAATAAAGCACTGAAAGACGTACGAATGTAGATGTAAATGTTAACAACAAACAAAGTTTAAAATGTGCACTAAACGCTCTAAAATCTGAACTAAACTTTTATGTAATTACTATTTTGACGTTAGCGTAGCCTCAGGTTTATTCTAAATATCTACAAACTCTTGTAGTCTTGTCACGAACTCACTCACAGACACACACACACACACACACGTTCGTTCAGTATGACGTCACACCGTACGCACTTCACACACTGCACTGAGTCACTTCCACTCACTTTCTCCCCAGTAGAGTGAAACAACATCTGTGGGCAAGAGGCAGCAGCAGCCGACGCCCAGCTCTGAGTCGACAGGACCACAAGTCTTAATCAAAACAGTCACCTTGAGGTCTGATAAACAACGGAGCAGCAGCAGCAACACAAGAGCTCCAGAGTCCCGGAAAAGGAAAAGGCCGTTGATCTTCCAGACAGAAAGAAGAGTGTCAAAAAAAAAAAAAAAAAAACTATACTGTAACAGAGCTGGCCAGAATATTGTAACGTGAGACGTACACCAATAATCATTTTTGCTACATCGGTGTATTTATAATGCTGACCTCAATAATACACTGCAGCTGTATTTAATGTTATAAAACTATAAAACTCACTCATCTATCATATTATATGATTAACACCAGGTGTAATAAAAGATAAGATGTAGTAATGAGGGAGTTTTTGAAGGCAAGGTGTCAAAATGTTGATTTATTTGTATATTATATAAAATATTAGTGATACTAGATGGTGTATTAATACTGTAAAGTGTTAATAGTTACACATCATAACCCCCTGTAGGACCATTACAGAACTTTTTTATAACATAGGTTACTATAAACTCCTAGAGGAAACTCAATAAATGTCACCAAGCTTCAATATTCTTAGTTAAACTATTAACTTGTTTGTTACATGTGCAGTTCTTCATGACGTCCAATAGGCACTGATAGTTGAAGTGAGGTTGCAGTCACTTTTCACTGCAGCTGCGATCAAACAGACCACATTAAGTCTTGACAGGCTACAGTGCATCTGCTCCTTGAGTTGCTGAAGCCAGCTCTGCTGTTGTTGGCTTCATGTCATGAAAGCATTTCAAATTAATGCAATGAATTTAGCCACACACAGGGACTCAGCAGTGACTGATATCATAAGGGGCAGAAATGCCAAAGTGAAATGAGGTCACAGACGCACTATAACTTCCTGTAAAGCAATACTTCTGAGATTTATCAAGTGGGAAGTTATGTTGCTAGTTGCAATGTGTCACATTTTAACCGAAGGACAACAGAGGCCGATGTAGCCATCAGTAATTTAAAGTTGCAGATGATAAATAAGCCAAAACTGAGCCGGTGTAACATACAGCAACATGACACAGCCCCACACACTAGGCCGCTATTCTGCACCTTTAACCCATTTCTCCTCTAAAATTGGACACTCAGCTCTATGGTGTAATTATAATCACTTTAACATGCATGCATCATGTCACACATGGAGGTAGGGAGATGAAAAAGGACATGAAACATGCGCGTCCCCCCCACTAGATCACTGCAGTACCCTGCACCCAAATGCAGGCCAGCGTCCCTGCAAAAACACACACACACACACACACACACACACACACACACACACACCGTGCACCTCGACTCTTAGCTCTTACACAAACTAAAAACGACATCCCGTGAAGAAATGAAACATCTTATCGTCATTCAATCGGTCTTACCTTCAGCTTCAGTGTCAGTTTTTTTGGAGGGGGGGTTGGTTTTGTCCTCCTCTTACACCAAGACGTCGTTGGGTTGAATCGATGAGAAGAGCGGTTTCTCAATGGAGGAGACGGTCGCTCCGCTTTTATTCCAGCTGAGTCTTTCCTCGTTTAGTCCTTATTAGTATTATTATCAAGAAGAAGAAGACGCTTTGCTTGTCTGTGTAATCAGCCTACAGATGCAGTCCTGAGAGTCTGCACCGTGGAAATACAAAGCGTTGGCGCATGTAAAGCGCGCTGCGTGCCTGCAGCGGTTACCGCCGGCCGGGAGATGCTGTCTGTGCTGAGGATGCGAGCCGGTGGAGGGTGAGGGTGGTGGTGGTGGTGGTGGTGATGATATCCATAGAGGTCCCCGTTTCCACCTGACACAACCTCTCCTTCCTCCTCCTCCGCCTCCTCCTCTCCGCTGGTGATGCTGGAGAGAAATATCAGCATCAGTGCGGCGAGCGGAGAGAGAGAGAGAGGGAGGGAGGGAGGGAGGGAGGGAGAAGAGGGAGGAGAGAGACAAGCTGAAGCTGCCGGTGATAAATTTTTAGCAAGAAGCCACAAGAGGCCGTGTTTTACAGCCATTATTGAGCAACAAAGTAGTCAAACGGCTAAAAACACAAGCTACTTTAGCATTAGCGTTAGCTTCAACTAGCTACGCAAATATTAGCCACGTCAACGCCGACATGCTATTTTTAATAACTTAAATTTAAAACAGTCGTTATTATCGTCAAAGTGGTCGTTAAATTACTTAGCTAATTAACCGATTAATTAATTAATCAATTAATTTGCTAACTTACTTACAACATAACTAGCGACTTGGCTAACCGACAACCAAGCTAATTAGCTAACGGTTTTCTCTCCCGCTAGCATTCACCGTTTTTTAAGTGGGCGTGGCCTAACGCTTATTAACCAATCAAAACCCTCCAATCAAGTATTTAAATTTGCCACTTATCCAATCATTTCCTGTTTTCAAATCATGCTCTTTATTTAACTGATAACGAGGGAAATTTTGATAAATTATCAACCTTATTGATTGTTTTTAAGTGAAATTAATACAGCAATTACAGTTGTTTTACAAAATTTAGGTAATTAATTCATAGAAAAGTGGGATTATTTCCCTAAATAGTGCAAATATAACACATAAAAGAGGAAACTGAAACTCTCTATACCAATATTTACTAAAAGCTTTTAACCATTTTGAATCTGTTAGGAAAAATGTGACCCACTCACTTCATTTCATTTACTCTGATACATACATAAAATATAATCCAAAATGTATCCCAGGCTTTACATAGTAGTCTATTGACATCAAACAAAAAAGTATGATACATTATAAAACAGCACTTTAAAATGAAGCTGATGTGGCTTTGTTTTTATGATGTGACGTCACAATCAAACTAGTCAAATGGTTTGCTTGTGACACTGTTCTGACAAAACATCCTACTTGTGCGAAACGTCCTACCGGAGGCTGAATTTACAGTCGTATCCGTTGATCTGTGCTACTGCGCCCGAAAATACTACCACTGCACTTTCAGTCTCAGCTTTTTGCTGTCATAGATTGTTTCTAAGGGGTATCCAAAACTACACAAGGTCTGATAATAATGCTTCACAATATGCTTCTACATTAATATGAGCAGTTAGGACATTCTAACAATTAAAATTACCCCATCAGAATATGCTTCAAAGTCCTTTTACAAGAAAGTCTCTGGATGTATGTATCTATATGTTTGTTAGGACAAATCTCTCACCACATGCCGCAAGAATTGACATATTTGTGTTGTGCGCATGCGCCCTGAGCCTTGGTAGGAAATAATGTCAGAACATCGGCATGATTTCAGGGAAGTTGCACCAAACATCAGCTCAATCTCTGATGCAAATGTCCTGCAGTCAGTTGAGAAAATGAAACTGAAAAAAGGCCAGTTCCTACAGCCTGGACAGTGATCCAGAACAGGCTACTTCAAGCATCACTGCCAGGGATATAGTCAGGAGGTGATAAAACTCTTAAAAAAAAACTGCAGATGCAATGCAGATCATTTCATTTACAGCGCACATCAGCCACAGAGTCAGTTTACATACTAAAATATATGAACATCACACATAAATGTATGAAAGCTCATAGAACAATAGGTTGTCATTTGGCTTCAATTTAAGTTCAAAACTCCATTAATGCCACTTCAGCATGTGGACAAACCACATGTCTTGAACTTTCAAAACTTGCCATTTTTCTTCAATAGCTGTGTCTCCATCTAAAAAGACAGAAGTTCAATGGGAGGAAAGGAAGGGCAAGAGCTAAGTGCACTTGAGTCCTTTGAAGAGTGGGTCTGGTTTGGACACTTCAACAAGATGTATTGGAAAAAAAAAAAAAAAGAAGAGGAAGTGATAAAAACCAGGTGGTTCTGCACAATTATCACACTCATACAGACACAATCATTCATTCCTGAGCTTCACACACTCATGATAATTAATACATACTTTTAGTTTATGGTTTCATCTGTTCCTTCACTGTCAGTCTCCATTTAGATTTAGAGGCAATATATTTAATATATACACACACAAAAAAAAAAAAAAAAAACACTGTTACAGCATTAGTCAATAATTAAATAATGGAAAAAGACACAAATTATTAAGACACAATATGGGAAAAATATAGAAATTATTTGTTGTAAAGTAGTATATCTATCTATCTATCTATCTATCTATCTATCTATCTATCTATCTATCTGTCTGTCTGTCTGTCTGTCTGTCTGTCTGTCTCTATCTATCTATCTATCTATCTATCTATCTATCTATCTATCTATCTATCGATCCTGTAACAGTGTAGTTGTAGTTCCCATAAATAACCAGCAGGGGTCCTTTGACTCCGAGTGGGCGTGGCCTAAATAGCGGAAGTGCTTCTCTTCCGGTCATATGTCAAAAAGAGGCGTTTCTCTTTCTCTCTCCTTCATGTAAACTATGATCCTTAAGTGAAAGTCCGATCGTTTCATTTTTTCAGTTCATTCGACTCTTTCACCGTCAAGCTGCAGTTTCTCTGTCGAGTTCACTCTCGTTTATTTCAAACCATGTCGGACTCCATCAAAAACGTCGCGATATTTGGAGCCACGGGAATGACCGGACAGACGACCCTGTCTCAGGCTGTGTCTGCAGGTGAGAACAACATTAACAATATAGAAAACAATAGAAATCAATAGTTTACATAATGTCTGATCAGATGTGTGTGTGTGCTTATTGTAAAGGTTAATAAAAAGCTCAAGGCCAAGTTTCATTATCTCAAATTGTGGACGTAACCTGCAATAATACGTAATAATACGTAATAAGTAATATAATATTAATAGTTTTATGAAACTAGATGATGCAATAGTTGTTGTTAAGTTTGCATAAAGTTATAAAGTTAAATTAGAGGAAGTTTAAATGTTTCATAAAAGCATTACTCTTTTATTACATAATTAAAACTATGGTTTATCAGATATAATTACCTTGACACATTTAAACTAATATGTTTTCTAAATATAAATTAACATAAATTACTTATTTTACAAGTACTAATCTGATGTTTCTTCCTTTAAAAAAAAAAACAGTCACACCTACAAATACACAATCACAAAATATCATAAGATGAATTTGATTTAGCAGCATTTTCATTTCCCTCTTCTCCCGTTGAGTCATGTTAAAAACTTAAACGAAGAAAAATGCAGATTCATGTCAGACGTTGTGCTGAGTCACAGCAGGTTGTGACACACATGAGCTGATAGTGGAAAATGTTCATTATCACTTCTGTCCAGGGAGAGGGCGGGAACACCTTCATGACGCCTCTAGAAAAGACTCTTAACTCTGCGTCCAGTTTAAAGACATTAAAGTCACTGTTATTTTCTTACATAAAGTAAAAATATAAGCTCTTTTATAGTGTCAAAGAAATGGACGTCCATCTGTCTGGGTCTCTTATCAGGTTACTGGTTTATTATCACAAGACTGACAAATAAGAACACACACCTACAAGCAATTTAGAGTCGTCCATTAACCTTCTTCACTTTAGGAGGAATCTGGAGTCTTGAAAGAAGCATAAATGATGTAAAAGTTCATCCCCAAAACAAGCTGAAAGTCCAGTACTGATTTTAGGGAGTTTAAAAAAAAATATATTGACATATCAGCTGATTGCTCTTTTTGTAAACAGTTTGTCATGTTTACAAAAGGTTTTAAACTCGTTTAAACTTTACAAATGAGTTGGAGAAGTTTGTGCCTCTTTCTCTTTTTCATTACCTTGATAGCACATGTTGTTTTATATATTTATATATATATATATATATATATATATATATATATATATTAGATTTGAAGCAGAAATCCTGTCGACCTGCATTAATGTTAGTTGTTGATGTGACAACACGTTTACCTTTGTCCTCCCTCAGGATACAACGTGACAGTGCTGGTTCGAGACTCTTCCAGACTTTCCGGCGACCACAAGGCGTCCAGAGTGGTGGTGGTGGGAGACGTGCTGAATAAAGAGGATGTGAAGAAGACTTTGGAGGGGCAGGATGCTGTTATCATCATCCTGGGCACCAGGAACGACCTCAGTAAGACGCCAGTGTTTCTACAAACAAATGAAAACTCACATTTATTATGTTTGTTACTGTTGTTGTTACACCACCTGGTCAATGAATGATTTCTTCTTATTTTGTCTGACATAACTGATAGTGGTCACTGAAGCTTATAATAGTGTAGTAGCATGAAGTATTAACTAGATGGTGCCATAAGATTGACTCAATCTGAAAGACTAAGTGTATAAAAGAGTATTAATTGTAGTTTAATGAAGCTGCACTGAAAGCAAGTTACAAGATGAGATTCAAGAAAAAAAGGAATTATTTCCATTTTAAATGATTTATACATTAACTTGTAATATTATTAGTCCTGTAAACAACCACTTAATAGAACTAAAGTTAATGTTTTTATGTAAAATATTTAAATGTTTCCTCTGATGTGCGTTTTCAGGTCCGACCACTGTGATGTCTGAAGGCACCAAGAACATCGTGGAGGTCATGAAGGCTCGTGGGATCCGCAAAGTTGTCGGCTGCATGTCAGGTACAAAAAATTAGTAAAATAAAAGTTGTAGATTAAACAAACAAGTATATTTTTCATCTCATGAATATGTGTTAACGTCAAGACACAACTGGAGTCATCTCCAGTCACACAATTTTGTTTTTCCCCTGATTTAATTGCACCCTTCTTTTCTTTCCTTCTGCTTCTTCATGCAAACTATTTTTTCCACATGTTTTTCCATCTTCATCCTCCTCCTTTCCAGCTTTCCTGCTGTGGGATCGCTCCAAAGTCCCGCCCCGTCTGGTTCCTGTGACCGAGGATCATGACAGGATGTACACTATACTGAAAACCTCCGGGCTGGACTACGTGGCCGTCATGCCTCCTCACATCGCCGGTCAGTAGGAAGCAGAAAATTAAGGATTTACTGCAAAAGAAAAAAGCAGAAGAAAGTAGCAAATCTGATAATAATAATGGAAATAATTGATTCCAGGTTTCAAGCACTTCCTGTCACACAAGTTTAGAAACTATTTGATCTTTATAAGTGCTGTTAACTGCACTCATATGTTAAGTTTTATTGAATATATTGTGTTTGTCTCGCTCTCTCCAGACGACCTCCCTCTGACGGAGAAATACTCGGTGGCGGAAAACATGCTGAGAGGACGAGCCATCTCCAAACACGACCTGGGACATTTCTTTGTCAAGTGTCTTTCCACGACAGAGTGGGACGGGAAGACCGTCGGCCTGTGGGGAGATTATTCCAAATAAAAACACTGAATGCTGAGAACATATTGTTGTTAGATAAATGAGAGATTAATGGAAAGAAATGAAGGATGTTGCTAAAGTTTTAATTTTTTCGATTTGATAAGTTACGTGTGTTATTTTCCCGACATTTAACATTTCATCATATGATGTCTACTGTTGCCTTTCAGACTGAAACCAGTGCCATTTTTTTTTATAGCTGTTGAAAATAAAAGACTTTATTGTACAAGTGGTTATGGTGAAAGTATCATGTGAACAAGCCAGAGGCTACTCTTCTTTGTACACCCAAGAATTATGGTTTATATTACTATGATAAACACTCATTTAACAGCATATTTAAGTGAATATTTCTATTATTATCACTTTTTCTTAAATTGGGCATGTTGTTTAAATACACACAAGGAATGAAAAGTTGTTTCTGTGCATAAATATGAATAATAAGTTCATTAAATGCGTTTTTAATTGGGTTTTAGTTACTTTTGAAGTTATTTTAAGGAACCACTGGTGTGACCTGCTGTTCTCTCATGTGAATGTGTCCCTTTGAAAGTCAGATGATTGGCATGTGTTGCTGTTGAGCAACTCCTGTCTAAGAAAAAAATGTGTCAAGTGAACTGAGATCACCGGAAATGTCAGATATCTGCCTTTAAACGTAAAAACTTTACATAGAAATAAAGATGCGTTTTAACTTTTATATCGTTTTGTTAACTTTTTATGCAATAAATTGTTATTTTATAGAAATATAACATTTCATGTTACACATAAAAGCTTTTATTTTCTATATTAAAACTAGATGCGCTTTTATTTTGAAGGAAATTACAGGAAGTTGTTTAATATTGTGTTAACTTGATGTTATTTTCCTGTCTTGTCCAATGCTCAAACTGAGGAGGAGCTTAAGACGTTTTTTGTTTTTTTCAAAGTTGACTCGTTTCTTTACTTCTTCTTCTTCTTGTGGAGGAATTTGAAGTGAAACGGAAAAAAGAAAGAAAACATCTGACAAGTTGATGATTTAGGACAAGAGAAGTTGAGTTTACTTACCACCGCAGCTTTAAGGTAAATAAAACGAAACTGATTTTTTCTCTTTCTTTCTTTAAACGTATGCACTTATTTTTAAATTAAAGTTACAGTCCCTGCTGCTGTGGACGTGTGCATGTGTGTATGTCGCATCATAACGCGCTAATTTTTGAAAAATCTCAAACTATTTCCGCCTTTAACTTTATTTAGGCGTTAAATAAAGTACGTTTAATACACATGTTGTGGTATTTAATGTTTAAAGGTTGTAAAATGAGGATGAAGATGAGGATGAGGATCCTCTTCGGTGTTGATGTAATCACTTAGGAATTACTGCTATGCAAATTACACAATAAGGAGCTCGCCAATCCAGTTTATCTGACAATTAATTGGAGTGTAAGTGATTTTTAAGTTGTATATTCTATATATCATGTGATTGTTTTATTTATGTTTGCAATTAAATCTGTTTAGGGCGTTTTTAAAGCGGATTTATAGTGAGAAATAGCGTATATACAGATAAAACTACATTACCCATAATGCTTAAAGCGTACGTGACTTAAACGACATTACCCATGATGCCTTTCGTCGCCTCCAGCCCCCAACTGGAATCTTTTGGCGTGAAACTCAAATCACAGGCGGGAGAAGCACCGATTCAGTCGGTTAGCGAAAGTTAGCCGCGACGTTTTCTAGTTTTAAAGTCAATAAATAGTTTTTAAACGCTTCTTAAACCGTCGATTTGTTTTCTGAATGAGTTGAACGGAACACGCGACGTTAAATTAGTTTCTGTTTTTGGTCGAAAAGGAAGCGGGAAACGAAAGTTTCGACTCAACGAGCAGAAGAGAGACGGGAAGTGATTCAACAGGTCGGTTCGTTTAAATATAAACTGGTTTTTTAAAGACGTTAACACGGTTCTGATTTCTTGTAAACGTGTTTTGTTTTTAATCGATGGTAATTTAAATAAATTAAAGTTAAGTTACTTTAAACGCCTTGGTGGAAAAGTTTTGTGTTTCCCTCCTACACGATGAAAGTAACGTAACAACCCCCATCTCTCTGTATGACTCACTGAAAATATATTTACTTTACCTTTATACCTTTTAAAATTCATAATATCAATTACAGATTTAATCTTTTTAAATAGATATATTTTAAAAAAAATTGTTACATTCATAAAAACTGAAGATGAGCCGATCTGTTTACGCCTAAAAATATTTTTATTTAATAATATTATTTTTATTTAAACTACTGTTTTGCATCTGTCTATAGTGATAAATTTTTATATTTAAAATTATTTTATTTACACATAATTAAACTTAAAGTTATATTTTGAAACAAGTAATCTAACCAATAAATAAGTAAATGATTTAATTAAATAAGAAAAGTCGCAACTGTAGACAGCAACTTTTCTTATTTAATTTAATTTTTAAATCATCACATGCTATATAGGAATTTGCTTATTTGTGTAAATAATTATTTATAGTTTTAAGTAATAATTTACACAAATAAACAACAATGCTTTGCTTTCTTTAAAGTTATATTTACAGTATTTTAGGCTCAAGTGATCTCATTTAAAAAATAATTAAATACCGTAAATAAAAGTCACAGATGGATACGATATATATTTTTTTTTAGATTAGATGACTTGTGCCTCAAAGTGATGAGCACTAATTAAAATAAAAATAGAGAAAATTGTTTGTTTCCCCTTTAATGAGGGTAATTTTAATGTTTTGTTCTTTTTTTTTTAACAGTTAAACAGTAAAAATGATCATGAAGGGGCAGAAGCGTAAATTTCCTCCGGAGGACGTGGACGTTTCGGACCGGAGCAGTCCGACCTGGGAGAGCCAGCGTCAGTTTGTGTTTTCCGTCTCTCTCAGCAAGTATCAACGTGGTCAGGAGCTTCCTGAACCGAGCCTACGGAGGTCGGTGCTGATCGCCAACACGCTGCGTCAGATCAGCCTGGAGGCCTGCAGGTCTCCCTTCGCAGACGACGAAGTGTCACCTTGCACCTCTTCGCCTGCGCCGCCGGTGAAAGAATGGGAGGATGCTTTCTCTGGTGTCGCTGCAGCGAAACATCACTCCGCGGTAGAAGTTACTAACAGCGCCTCAGCACTTTCCAGCTGTCCTCTGGTTTCTACAAGTCACATGTCACATTGTGTTACAAGCAGGTGTCCGGGAAGCTGCCACTCGAATGCGTCAAGCGTTGCTCTGTCTGTCGGAGATGACGATGAGGAGGACTGGGGATCCATGTCCACAGACCCAGATTTCTCCCTCTCAGCCGCCATCTCCTCCATCCTCACCGCGCTGGACTCCACCATCGACGGGAGCGGCTGCCCGCAGGCGGCGCCGCCTCGTACGCCGCTGAGGTCGTTGGAGAACCTGTCGCGGGCTCCTGAGGGCAGCGCGGCGTGGGTGAAGCAGGGGGGCAGAGGTTATGGAGGCGGCTGGGAGCAGCAGCAGGAGAGCAACATGGAGGCGATGAGGTCCAGCTACCTCAGCGATCTCACCGTAGAGGATCTGTTTCAGGATATAGACACGTCCCTGTTGGAGAGGGACATGGGGGTGCTCGGGCTCAGAGGCAGCGGAGGTGGATACACAGCCGGGGATGATCTCCTCCGCTACCTTCCTCCTTTCTCTCCTTCCTCCTCCTCCCTCTCTTTCAACCAGAATCTAAAGTGTCTTCCTTCGTTTTCCTCTTTCTGCCCACTCTCCTCTTCATCATCATCTTCTCTAATTTCACCACCTTCTCCCTTCTCTGGTCAAAATCACGTGAGAGACGGACTTGAGCTGGAGCATCTGATGGAGATCCTGGTGGAGTCCTGATCAAACCACTAACAAACTGGACAAAAAGAAACTGAATCTTTAAGACAAAGAGCTGGACTGTGAAACACGTCAAATACTCTTTGTTGTTTTGCTCGAGAAACTTGTGTATTATGTTATGGGTATTTTAGGAAGTAGCGAGAAAGTGATTAGAAAAGTAGAAATTGTTGATGTCGAAGACAGAAAAGAAGAAAAGTAGCTGCGATGCATCTGGCAGCTTTTACAGCAACAGGAAGGTTTTGTGTTTCTGGCAAAATGGAGGTTGAGTCAAAAAGAGAAGAGAAAAAAAATTGATGTGGGCGGTGAGATAAAGAAGTGACTCAGTTCATGTTTAACTGCCGGGGACATTTTAACACAGTGACTCAAGATAATTAGATGAATGAAGACGTTGCCTTAAAGGTTGTCGACGGCGTCGCAGCTTCAGTTAAATCCTGCGTTCACATTGAACGTCCCGGAGTTAACGAGAAAGTTCAGACGAAGAAACAAAAAAAAAAAAGGACGTGTGATTTGTCGCTGGTGTTGGAACGAGAAGCAGTTGAAACACTAATCTCATAGGTCAAATCTTCTGTGAAGAAATCCTTTAACCTCATATTTATCAAGTGTATATTGATATCTGATGCTAAGAGATCAGGTCAGGGTTTTAAAACAGTAGAAAATGTGCATTTATAGTTGCATGTTTGATCTCATCGTGGTTCGACTAGAAGAAGAAGAAGAAGAGAAGCGATTCCTGTCATATTTCACTAACAGTTGTTACATTTCTGTCAAATTATGTTGATGAACATCTTGAAGAAGAGGAAAAAGTGAAACTTAAAGGTGTTTCCTGACACGTTTCGCCTGAGTGACGTTCAGGAAACAGCAGCATCGTGTTTTTTTTTTTGTTTGTTTGTTTGTTTGTTTTCAGCTCAGACGTATTTAAAGTCGTTACAGAACTGTGATTGTAAACGAGAGTTTGTCACGTTATTTAAAAAACAAAAAGACGACACAACCACTACGCAGCTTCTGTAGTTGCACCGATCGACCACATTGGCCGACGGGAGCTGGAGTTCAACCCTGTGAATAATTATTAACCCTTTCCAGCCGGTCCGTTTCTGTCTAAACAGAGTTCACGTTTTTGTTTCGTCTGGTTTACTGAATCTGAATCGTTGCACTTTTGTTAATAATATGCATTTAACACGTCTCAGTCGAGTGGTTCATGTTTTACTCTGTATTTATTAAGCAGTAAAATTACAGGTAAAATTTCACCATAATTATTATTATTATTATTTTTTTATTTTTTTATTATTTTGAGTTTAAAAACTGTAATTTAACATCATTTAAACCAGACACGAGAAGCTCTGAGATCAAATCGTAAACGACATTTTTTCTTTTTTTTTTTTTTTTTTTTTAACAAGATGAGTAATTTAATGTGATACCATATTTGATTTGAATTCACTAATGGTATAATTAATTTACTGTCATGGCAGTTATTTTATTTTATTTTATTTTTTACAAATATTTTAATGGTTATGTTTTAAATTGATAAGATTATGTATTTAGACTTTTTTTTATTATTATTATTATTTTATTTCTAAAGAAAGCAAATGTTTGTTTACCTGTTCTGAAGTTTTTAATAAAATTTTAAAAAATTATGTTTTGTTTTGAATTGTTTTTTTTTTTTTTAAACAATAAACTACAAATGTCGCTTAAATTAGAGGGAAAAAAAGCAGAAAAAGATGAGAACATGATACAAGAAAAGTTTTTTTTTTTTTTTAATTTACGTCAAATAGGAAAAAAAAAAAAAAAAAAAACACGATACGACTAAACTACAACACGGACAGAGACGACTTCAGGTACAGTATCAGGATGTAATTAACCTGTTTGTTTGTCTACAACTGATGGTAAATGAACATTAAAGTGCATTTCAAGTGTTCATTATCTGTGACACTAAATCACAAACAAAACCAGCAAAAATTAAGATGTTTTTAAGCCCTAAATCACCATAATGAAACACTCATTTACCGTCCTTTTAAACCCTTTTTAATTCTGCTTACCACTCCCATGTAGACAGCAGGGGGCGACCTCGTAAAGGAAGCGAACGCAGCGCTTCCTCTGTAGTTTGACCCAGACAAAAGCAAAAAAAAAAAAAAAAAAACAAGTCATTACTTCAGTTTAACAACAGGAAATCTGATTAAACAAACAGATTCCAGTTTAACGTCCTTGGTGATTGAAAATGTTCGGCTTCGGTGCGACGGTCGGATCTTAACGTGAGGAAGTGAGATAAAGTTAAGTTGTAACAGTTTGTGAAGTAGAGGTTGTGGATTATGGGCTGTAAAAATATTAATAATAGTAATAATAATAATAATAATAATAATAATAATAGGGAAAAAAAGCCGAACAATGCACCAAAAAATAAAAACAAAAGACAGTTAAACATGTATAAAGATGAAATCAAGACAATATTTCAAACTAGAAACCCACACCTACATATAAGGCAAAAAAAAACAAACAAAAAAAAGCAGAAACGTGATTAAAAAATAAGACAGAAAAGTGATGAAAATAACCAAACGTGCTGGAGGTTTTTGGTTTAAGGCCGAGTGTGTGTGGAGGCTCAACACACCACAGTTACACCAGTGTTTAAGTGTCTTTTTGTTTTGTTTTGTTATGTTTTGGCCCACACGGGCTCCCGTACGTCAGTTTGTCCTCTTACATGTGCAGAAAGTGATGGTATGACCACTTACACGAAGTGTTTGGCGTTCCTCGCACAACGGCTGAATCTCAAATCTCGTCATCGTCGATTATTATCGTTATTAGACAAGAATTCAGATTCAGCCAACGAGTCCGGGTGTCAAGACCGAGGCGTCGCCAGAGGTAGAGTCTCCGTTTTTTTCTTTTCTTTTTCCCCCTCACCTCCTCGCAGCTTTAGCCTTTATTGATGGTGTTGTACGTCTGCTGCGATCCCGGCTCCAGAGGTTTACAGGCGGCCGTCTCCGTCAGGTAAGGAGGCGACGTCGTCGTCGTCTCGACTTCCTGTTTCCCGTCAACGATGGGCTCCCGGTCCTCGTCCTGGTCCGTCTCCTCGCAGCGCGGCAGCTGCAGGAAGGTGGTCAAACCGTGAAGGTCGGCCATTTTGTGGAAGGTGCGAAGCAGGAGGTACATCATCATCAGACCCACGAACAGATAGACTGGAGGGAAATACAGTAAAAAATAATGAAGTTAGCTCATTTTAAGTATGAAATGGAAACACTGTAAAGGTTCAAAATGCAAGTCTGGTCACCTGGTCACTTCTATGAAGCTTCTCCTGCAGTCTACAAAGTAAGGCCAAGTTCAAGAAGCATGATATGTATCTAAATGTTTAATTCAACAGAAACAAAGACGCTAAATGTCCTGTAATGTGACGCCAACCTTACAACTACTTATGGACGCTTTTGAAATGAACCAGAGTCTATTTCACCATGAATATGAGTCAAACTCCCCCTCAACAGATAATTTACGTTGGTTGAAGTAATATCCAGTTTGACCGTCTTTTGTTTTCAAAACCAAATAGTTAACAATGAGTAAATGGGGCAGTCAGCCAAACGTATCTAAATTGTCATTTTTTAACCACTAATAAAGCTCAAAATATCACTTCACTTCAGCAGTAGCATGAATAGGGTCCCTACACATAAACTGAAGTTTCAGATCAGCAGATTCATCATTTTCCAGCCGATGTGTTTATGAAGAATGAGAAAAATGATGAATCTGCTGATCTGAAACACTCTTCATCACCATTTTTAAAATCTCATGTTTTCCTGCGTCTTCCAAAGGAAACAAGGAACTCAGTTCACTGACGTATGGATCAACTCTCATATTATTTTATTTTTAAAGTGTAAATACATTTTCCTCGTCTGTAGCTATAGGTAGTCACCAGTCAAAGACCTGAGGATTATCAACAATAACTGGTTGAATTTGTGTTAATAGTTGTGATCTCACAACACATATTAGGGGTGTTTCAGATCAGCAGATTCATCATTTTTCTCATTCTTTATCAACACATCGGCCTGTTGTTGAGGAAAATGATGAATCTGCTGATGTGGAACATCCTTCACCACCAGTTGTTATAAAACCAGACGTTGGGTAAGTCTTGTAAAACAGTGTTTTTAATAAACTCTGGGTTCACTTACTAAGTTATCAGTACTTCAGTTTATGTGTAGGGACCCTATTCATGCTACTGCTGAAGTGAAGTGACCTCAAGACCTTTAAGAAGATTTTGTTTCATTGTGGAAACTATGAAATAACCACATAAGAGAAGAGAAATTAACTGGACTAAATCTAATTTCCCTAAATAAAGGTCAACAAAAGTGAAAAAAAATCTCTGCTCCGATTGTTGAGAGAAACAAAAAAAAGTGCCTGTAAGTTCAGGTCTCACTGCAAGTAGCCAAAAAAAAAAAAAAAGAAAAAGTAAGAAAAAGAAAAAAGCAGTGTAGGATTACAGCTCCAGAGCTGCTTCACTGTAACTGAGATGTTTACAGGAAATGGTGCAGCAGCAGCAGCAAAGCACCTGCAGGTTACAATGTTTTCATATCTGCTCTCTAATTTATTCTTCACGTGGTAAACTCAGCAAACGTTGACTGTCCAAACTCCAAACTCCATCCTGTAATATTTGCTCTTCAGCAAGTTTTAGTTAAAAAAAAAACCTTAAAACAGCAGTTTTAGTCGTTTCTTTTCTTGCTTCAACTTTGCAAAGTCAGGAATACGTGGCATAACTTCAGACTCTGAACACGTTTTAGACAAAGATAATGAGTTCAGCTTCAAAATAGAAGCTGAAACTTTCACTTCCTCTTTAAAAAAAAATATATCTGGTTATAAATTAACTGAAGTGTGTGTGAAAATGTTAAAATTAGTCGTCACTTTACTTTGTATTCACTTCACTTCACTTCCATTGTTCTAGTTTGTGGTCAGAAAACAAGGAACTGTTGGAAGATTATTTGTACAACATCAATTTTATCAATTGTTTCATGCTCTAGACATTTAAAAAAAAACCTACAGGAATCAGGCTGAGAGAACGACAACACCACATGCATGTGGGTCACTAATCCGCGTCAGTACCCACAGGAAGGTTTTTGTGTTAATCTGACTCAACCTGCATGGTTATTATTACATAACACGATCCGCAGGACGTGAAAACAACACGGCTGCTCTGCTGTGTGAACCGAGCCTCCGCCAAGTCTCTAGTCGAAGGATTAAACTAGAGCTGGACTCAGGAGGACGGCGCCTCTGACCGTCACAGTGTCAAAGTCGTAAAGGTGCAGAAGTTAACTGAACACTTGGCTGCCAAATGCTACAGGTTATGAAAAACACGCGGCTCAGAGAGACTCTGCACAGACTTTACAATCAGATAAACACAGTTAAAAGTTGCATGAGGCCACGTTTCTCTTCAACGAGCTGCTCTGAAACAAAAACACAGCGTTGCTACTTTTAGACAAAGCGGTCTTTTCTTTCCAACCCTGATTTAATTACAGAGAAAAACACTCAAGATGGCAACAGGAAAAAAAAAAAAAAACAACAGCACAGCTATGAAAACAACCTCCGTCATGTGATGACGATATCTTCATCTGAAACCAGAACAAAGACCCACTGAGATCCAGCGTCAGGGTTAATAAAGACACAACATCCACGTCATTATATTAGAAATCAGATTTACTGCTCTTCCTTCTGGTTTGGTCTTTTAATTAATAACATTACACCTTAATCCAGATCATCCGCTTTCAAGTTTTATGAATTTTAAATGAATGACAAGCTCCTAGAGGAGGTGCTACTTCTCACCATCGGAGGTGTGAGTAAACAGAACAACTATCCTGGGAACACCAGCGTTAAATCTTAACGTCGTGATGTTTGTTCGCTTTGTGTTTCAGGTTTGAACTAAACTATCGGGACACGATTAACGACCCGGTCCCATCCTCATCTGACACCTCTGGAGGAATGTGTCGTCTGTGTGTGACCGACCAGACTCGACGTCGCGACAAAAATCACAAGAGCAGAGGAGCTTTTAGTTTTTAGTCGGATGAAATAACAATCACAGGAACGTTATTCATGATTTTCTTTTCATCGAAGAAGCAACATTTAGTCAGAAGCACGTTCATTTCCATGTTTAAACACATTTCCTCCTGATGTTTGCGTCTCTACAGATTTGAACTTGTGTGCTTTACTTGTAGGCAAACAAAAGTTATATTTACATTCAGTCTTACTCACCACAGCGTGTGTGTCCTCCAGGTCTAAATATATAGCGAATACAACCCTGAATCGTTTGTCTTCGTCTTGATAAAAATGAAACCATTGACGAGTTAAGTCAAGTTTGCGTGTGTTTTCATTTTTTTCTGTTGCACGAGACAAACACAACAGAAACACACTCATGACTGAAGCTGAACATCGATTAGTCGCAGGAGAAAAACAGTTTTCTGCAGGTTAATTAAATCAGACACAGACCGCTGACGGCACGCTACCTGGTTGATGATTTATCAGCTGAAATTACCTAAAAATAAAGAGGTAATTTTGAGATTTGTTGTTATTTTAATAAAATAATACACAACGTTTTGGTTTGTTTTAACTAAATTCAGTCAAACGCAGGAGAAAACACAGACTCAGTCCTGCTTCTTCTTCAGAAACTGAAAGTGCTGTTAGTAAACGTTCAGTAAACACAGATGTGGACGTCAGTGCGTGATGGATCACGATGAGACTACACCTTCTTGTCAAACATACAGTTATACTGCCCACAACCGAGCCTTAAAAGAGGATGTGGGCGAGACTGGCAGTGAAACCTGCGTTTAGAAACGTCAGAGATAAAACACCCAAAAGTGGCGAAACACAGACAATAAATTTACACATGATCAGAAAAAACTGGCTCCAGTTGTTGTAAATAAAAGACACAATACCCATTTCTTCTCTTACTCGACTTTGTTCATGTGACTTCTTAATTAATTTGTCGCTCACCCATGACTGAGATCTGGTACAGCTGTCGATACGGCTGCTCAGGCCTCATCCCGGGAACGAAATCCCCGAGTCCGATGGTGCACAGCGAGATGAAGGAGAAGTAGATCCCGTCCAAGAACGACCAGGAGACCTCCACGGTGCTGAACACCGCCGCCGGAGCCACGAAAAAGCACAGCACCACCAGGATGAGCAGCAGCACGAAGTGGACGACGGTGGCGGGTCGAGGGTCGATGCCGGATCGTTGCAGGAGGCCGACCGGCGCCAGGACCAGAGGATACATGAGCCTCTGGACGCAGGCGGTGAGGACCAGCATGGTGAACGGGACGCCAATCAGAGCGTAGAGGATGGAGAAGGCCTTACCGCCGTCAGACAGGGGGGTGGTGTGGCCATAACCTGCAGGAACATTTATTATTATTATTATAACAACTGAGTAACAAGATGAGTTTGATTCTCAGTTGTTTCTTTTCCTTTGTTCATGTTCATCCTCGAACGTTTCTGATAAAATAATTTGCAAAATGAACGTGTATCAACTCTGAGCTTCTTTTATCTGCATCACAATGACTGTAGACTTTAGTTGAAACATTTCCTCATCTGAGTTTTCTGACATTTGTGACCAAAAAACAGGAAACTAACAACGTTGAGAGGAAGAAAAATATAACAATTCATTGAATATCTTCCTCTGAAACTTCCTCTGTAACTGTAACTGCACCTCAGCTCAGTCTTACACAAAAAGCTCGATTGATGCAAATTTTAGAGAATAAATAACTCAAATATTGACATTTGGATCAATTTTCTCGTTGTTTTAAGTTGTTTTTCTACCTTTAGTGGAGATATTTAGTTCTGCTCCGTTATAGAAATCGATCAGAAACATTTGTGACATCAGTCACATCATTCAAGTGTCACAAGTGGTTCGGTTTCACTGTGGATGGATTAAACTGTGCAAATCTATAATAAATTAAACTGAGACTAATCAATCAGCCTAGAAACTGTTTCTCCTCTTTTGCGTCAACAACTTTGGACATGGTGAAGTTTCAGTCGCCGTGGAGACGTGGAGGATGACATAATGTCCCAATTTACTGATTGTAAACTTTTATAATCTAATTTTACAGAACGACTTTATGTTCCCACACATACAGTTGTTATTATTATTATAATAACTGACATCACAGGTAAGAAAAACACCTGTGGTTCATTTACATTCAAAACTCTTTCTCTTTGTTTTCCTGCACTTTAACTTTGATAATAATAATAAAAACAAATCAAATCAGGTTAAAATGTTTAGGGAAGTTGTCTGGTCAGAAAACACATGGTTGATTGTGAAAGAAATTCATGCATCACACTGAGGAAACAAACATCTCCTGGACACAAAGGTCACTTCTGCTTCACGCATCGATTTGCATTTCCTCACCGGCCATGTGAGCGTCTGTTAACAGCAGCGAGTCTGTGAGAGCAGCTAGTTTTCATAGTCGTTTGCTTAGATAGTGACAGTAACGGTTGAGAAAAAAAAAAAAAAGCTTTGATGTTAAGACGCTGCAGCTTAAAACTTTCACTTTACATCCAAGTCAAAAGGTTTGAAACAAGAAGAACAACGAAGCAGCTTTTTACAGACGATTCATTTACTTTTTTTTTATCCAAACATCAACTGTAATTTAAACCACAAACTGGATAAATAAACTTTTCATCCTCTGGATTTTTTTTTTTTTACTTTTTAAAAGAAAATAAATAAGAGAAACAGAAACAAAACTTTAAACTGGTCTTGGAGACATGACAACAAGGATCTATATTGATCATAAACAGCTTTATCAATTTCATTTTCCACCACTAAAATATTATAAACTGTCCATCTTCTGAATGTCTGACCTGTCAAACAGGAGGTGAATGTAGTTCGTGACATGATTAAACTGTGACACTGATGTTTTTTATTTCCTCTAAGGTCTGTTGATTTATTTTCCTGCGTCTTCATTAGTTTACAAAGATGCTGTGGTTTAAATATGAACAAGATATCATCAGAGTTCAGCTTCACTTCCTCTGACAACCACTTTTCACCTTCTCTTCTCAACTCATCAACATTGTCTTATAATTTCACAATAAAAGCCCCATTGAATCTCCCGATGAGGCCCTTAGAGACTGTGGGGGATTTTTATTATTATTATTATCATTATTATTATTATTTTCCCTCAAGGCAATGAAGTGACTTCCCCCTCTGATCTTTATGAGTTTAGCATTTCTGAACTGACTTCATGTGAAAGTTGCACAGCTGCAGCTTGTCTTGTAAAATCTCTTGACACGTGGCAAAATAAAACTATTACCAACACTTATTTCCAATCAAAAGACAAGATAATTAAAGTTTTAAATGAGTTATATCAAGTTCTATCAGTGTCTTAGATTGGATGTTTTTCGTGATGCGTCATGCGTAAAGACGCCACCTTTTCTTTCTTTCTTTTCCTATTAAATCAAACTTTGTGTTTAGTTTGGTTTAGTTTGTGACTCACCGACGGTTGTGACCAAAGTGTTGGCGAAGAACATGGAGGACGCCAGGTCCCAGTTGGAGCGAGCGGAGGCGTTTCTGAGGACGGAGACGCCGTACTTGTTGGCCGTCAATACTTCGATCAGAAAGCGCTCGAGAGACGCGGCGTTGACGCAGCTTTGGTTCAGAAACTCCTGCTTCAGAGCCTCCATGTCGCGTCGCAGCTTGTCCTCCACCGGTCGCTCGATGTTGGAGAAAACCAGCGCCCCGAACAGCAGGTAGATGATATAAAACAGGATGAAACCTGTGAGCAGCAGCCACGACTTGCCGACTGAATGCATGTCTGTGGAGCTGCGGAGCGCAGATTCCCCCTCTCTGCTTCTCTGTCTACTTTCCTTTCTTCTCTGTGTGGGAACTACTTTTTTTTAGGGGGCTGTCCTAATTGAACTCGAACCCCTCCTTGTCACCGCATCCTCCTCCCACATCAGCACAGGAGGGAGTGTTCAGACTGAGTCCTGGAGCTGCATCCTGGTCCTGAGATCCTGCTGGATTCTGCTGGACTAAACCTCATCCTACAAACCTGATGATGACCTCTTTAGTTTAAGTTTTATGTGCGTAAAAAAAGAAGCGTTTAATGCGTAATTTGGCACCTTTTCTTCCACAGTTTAAACAGGCGTTTAGATCATTTTACGCAAAGTTATGACACAAAAAAACAAAATTAAAGGAACTCTACAAACCTCCAGCGGTTCAGTAAAAGCATCAAAAATCTTGTTAACAGTATCATCACCATCTTAAAGCATGGAGGTCACTATGGCAACAAACAAACAAACAGGAAGATGCAGTTTTCTTGAACAAGAGTTTACACATGCAGCTTTTATTCCTGCTTTTATTTTTTGAATTAAAAATTTAAATTTTTAAAGAAAGTTGGAGTTTTCTTTCTTTAAGTGAAAATAAATAATAAAGTTTTATTAGTTTTATTCATCTTTACTTGTCTTATATTTGAAGTAAAACATGTTATGTTTTAAGTTATTAAGTTATTTATCTTTACTGTGCATCTGTGTTTTACTCTTTGGTTTTCTTCTCTGGTCCAGATGTGGTTGCATTAATCTAGGTCTGTCTATATTATATATGTATGTATATAACCTGAATTATTTATATTTGTGTAACTCTGAGCCTCAGTGGAAAATTTGATGAAGTTCATGAGACTTTAACCTAGAAACTAAAGTAAAACTGAATGAAACAGTTAAAAACTTAAACCAAAGTTTCCACTTTCTCTAACGTCATTGACGGGAAAATGTTGACATTAAAATGGTTAAATTAACATGTTCGAGAACAAACAGGCTTTTATATCAGATGTTAAACTGCAGCATCAGTTTGAGGAAATGAGGAAATCCCAAGTCTGTTTCTTTTTAAACATTTTGGGAAAATTAGACGAGGAGATTTGATGCTGCTGTCACATCTGTGAGATTAGAGCAAACATAAAGACTGAAAACAGAGATAAACATCTGTCTGAAAGTAGCAACATCTGTATCATTAATCTGTGCAAAAAAAAAAAAAAAAAAAACCCCAACTTCTAATCCTGAGCTTCTTGAACGAAACCTAAAGTTAAAAACTCTGAAGTTTAGATGTGAACTCTTGATGTGACGGACAGTAACCGACAACATCTCTCTGTTAACTGATCCTGAAACTAATCTCTGTCTTGTTTGTGTCTTTTATGACAAAGTGAGGTCGTCTGAGGTCGAGACGACCTCTCAGCTGCAGGGCCTGTTTTCTGCCTCGTCTGTTATCGCAGCGCTGCAGGCAGCTGCTCTGACTCAGCAAATATACAAAAAAAAAAGATAATAAAAACCTCCCTCTGGAGCAACGCAGACTCGCAGGATAATCACTGTCTTTTTATTGAAACCTGAGGTCTTTGATCTGTGATAAAGTGTTGATTGTTCATCTCATGATACGTGTTGTCACAGACAACGTCTCTACTCTTTATGAAACATGTTGTTTTGTGAAAAGATGTCACACTTTGCCCGATTTGTCAGGAGGTGCTGGTGGTTTTTAACCCACGAGCTAAAAAGTTTAAGCATGTGATCAAGTAGATGAGTGTTTTTTTTTTTTTTTTTTTTAAACCACAACTCTTATTTTTGGTTCTCGGGAGGTAAAACCTCAAAAAGTCAAAATGTGAAAAGTGAAACACTCAGGAAGTGGTCGTCACGCATCACGCAGTATCATTTTATTACATCAGTTAACAAGGCGACATCTCCTCCTTCCTCGTTTGAACAGATCAGAAAATATTCATCTTTTATCTTTTTCAGGAATTTGTAGTTTGTACAAATGGTAGATTCACACACACACACACACACACACACACACACACACATGATTTGATTCTGAATCTCATCACAAATGATTCAGTGGACGAGTGACAAACAAAAGCGACAAACGAACTCTCTGAGGTGATGAGATGTGATTCTGTGTCTAAATTAATTAAAATAATTAACGATAATCGTGTTAATTGGCAGCTCGGTTCAAGTTTTGACCTTGAAGTGGACTCAACACAGTCAGACAGAAACACAAAAACAAAAACTAAAACATCACATGCCTGATTTTTTTTTTCATTTTTTTTTAGTTTTTTTTTTTTTTTTTTTTACAGTTTGAGTCCTCCTCCTCCTCCTCCTCCTCCTCCTCCTCCTCCTCCTCCTCCTCCTCCTCCTCCTCCTCCTCCTCCTCGTCAACGTTGGCACTTTGACTTGTGATCCTGTTGGCACTAACTGGAAGACAAACTTGTTTCTTTATAATTAAATTCTCATCATCATCTTTTTTTTTGTTTTGTTTTGTTTTGTAGCTATTACACAATGAAAGCACATGCATCACTTTGCCAAAAAAAAAAAAAAAAAAATGAAACAGAAAAAATTAAAACGTCATCACATCTGGATCCAACTTCAACACTTTACATCTGTTTCTTCCGTCACAAAAAAAAAAAAAAAACAATAAAAGGGTTGAAAATGAGCTTCAAAGATCTGAGTTTTGATTCAAGATTAACAGCAGCTACAAGGGTCAAACCACTAAAGGGTTTTCCTTCACAATTAAAAATATAATTAACTTGTTACGTCTCAGAGCTGCTAAAGATGAAGAAATAATCTCATCGGTTGGATTTGGTGCCATTTTATCTTTTGCAAACGGCCAAAAATGACCAGAACTTGCATGACACAGGATCCTGGCTGACTACGCATGTTCAAACCTTCTTGCTAATCATTATTTTTGTTGGGATCAAGAAGTGGACGATGCAAACAGGAAGCAATTTTGCACCACTGGCGTCTGCACAGTAGCGATAAATCTGCCTGATCGATTCTTTTTTCGTCATCAAATAACGAATTAAAATCACACCGATCGGAAAAAATGACGACCTTATGACCAAGATGCTTCGGCAACATCCTCTGTCTTTGTGTATTTGTCAATTTATTCAGCTAATTAGATCATTTCTGACATAGCAGCAGATGTGTTTCTGTCAAAGTAAACATAAATGTAAATCCTCCGTTGGTGGCGAGAGCCTCGTAACCGCAGGTCGCCGCTCAGGACGTCGTTCTGGTTTCAGGGTCGATAAGGTGAAAATCAAAATGGGAGGTTTGGTGTCGGTGGTGAAAACACGGTGGCACATGTTTAATGAAATCACTCCACCAGTAACATCAACGTCGCTCCACGGTCATGAGGTTTGAAAAACCAGGAAGTGAGTCGAAAGAGTCAAAAACGGGTCAGTCAGTCAGTGTTTGACCAGTCTGGATCTGCTGCGGTTAAAAGAGAGTTACTCCGTGACGTTTCTGTTGTAGTCGTACGACAGCCGGCGTTTGGCCGCTGCGTTCTGAGCGTGCTGATTGGCCGACGGGAGGCCGGGGGAGAGGCGGCGGTGGGCGGTCCACGGAGCAGGTCGACTTTCCTGGAAAAAAAAGAAACAAAGTCGCAATGAGACGTGAGACTTTACTGTCAGAAACACAAATAAAACAGAAATACTGAGGTGATTAGTCTTTGAATTAATTAATGGAACAAAAGCATATGCAGCTTTTTGCACATGACAAGTCACAGAAATCTGATCACATCTGATCACATCAGTTGTCGTCAGAGCCGTGGTTACAATTTTAATTTAAAGTGACAGTTCAGAGTCACATGAACCAGAGTCTATTTCACCATGAATATGAGTCAAACTCCCCTCAACAGATATTTTACGTTGGTTGAAGTAATATCCAGTTTGACCGTCTTTTGTTTTCACAACCAAATAGTTAACAATGAAAGTAAATGGGGCAGTCAGCCAAACGTATCTAAATTGTCATTTTTTTAACCACTAATAAAGCTCAAAATATCACTTCACTTCAGCAGTAGCATGAATAGGGTCCCTACACATAAACTGAAGATAAGGGTGTTACAGATCAGCAGATTCATCTTTTTTTTTTTTTTTTTGACTCTTCACGGACACATCGTCCTGTCGTTCAGTAAAATGATGAATCTGCTGATGTGGAACAACCTTCATCACCAGTTGTTATAAAACCAGACATTGGGTAAGTCTTGTAAAACAGTGTTTTTAATAAACTCTGGGTTCACTTACTAAGTTATCAGTACTTCAGTTTATGTGTAGGGACCCTATTCATGCTACTGCTGAAATGAAGTGATATTTTGAGCTTTATTAGTGGTTAAAAAATGACAATTTAGATACGTTTGGCTGACTGCCCCATTTACTTTCATTGTTAACTATTTGCTTGTGAAAACAAAAGACGGTCAAACTCAATGTTACTTCAACCAACGTAAAATATCTCCTGAGTTTGACTCGTATTCATGGTGAAATAGACTCTGGTTCATGTTGCTCTGAACCATCACTTTAAAAACCCTGAAGCTTCACAAATAAAAATCAAACAATTAGATCTACATTAATTCCTCTGCATGAAATTACACATAGGAAACACATGAACTGTAAAACTAGATGTGTTTTTTCTACAGTCACTTCCCAGTGTTGACTCACAGTCTGCTGCTGCTGCTGCGGCGGCGGCTGCAGGTGTAAAGTTTTCAGCAGCAGGTCACGAGAGACGCCGCTGGCTCTCTTATATCTCTGGACGATCATTTTGTTCAAGTCATGGAAACTGTCCAACAGCCTGCAGTGATGGAAACACACATCCACTGTCAAGGTGCAGTTCAACACTTTTACCACTTGGTGGCCACAAAACATCATATCTGGGTTTTTAAACGAAACGTTTCATTTGGTTCTGGTTTTATTGATAAAACACAATTATTAATTAATAAGCAACTTTAAACTTTGAATTTAAAAGCTCTAAAAGATCATGGAGGATTTTTTGATTTTTATTTGTTACAAATTTAAAGGGATGAGTCGACTCACCCCTGGTTCTGGTCGACTCGGCCGCCGAGGAGCTGCGTCAGAGTGGGAACGCCGTCCGGGTCAGGCGACGCGGCGGGTGGAGAAGGGAAGGGGAAGGCTTCGGCGAAGACTGACGCCTACGAGAGAGCGAGAGAGAGATGAGGCGATGATGTGATGCATCTATAATCTGCAGCTCATCACATTTAAAGTTTAACAACTCATTAAAAAGCAAACAGTCTCCTGCACTGCAGCTAAACTTTCATCTGCATCTTTTCATCCACAGGGAGCATCATCATCCTCCTCCTCCTCTTCTTCTTCTTTTTATTTTCCTCAACAGAAAAACCCTGACAGCTCAGACTGAGAAAATGTAAGAGAAATTAAACAAACGGACACAAATACTGACTAATTTCAAGTCGCCCGACTCTCTTGGGGCTGTGTCAGGACGAGATGTGTTTCCAAGGTAACGATGCGTCATAATTATCCTCCGCTGACTGGTTGTTATTTGTTTTAAATATAACAAACTTGTGGTTTTGATCAATTAAAAAAAAAAAAGAAAAAAGAAAAAGGAACGTCTTTGTCACTGCATTAATGATAATGAGAATAATAAACAGTTCAGCTCAGTCTGATGGGTGTTTTTTTATCACGGCAGGAGGTGGAAGAAAATAAAACACCTTTAATATTTAACCGTGTCTACAGGAAGGTTTGTAGCTGATGTCTCTTCGTCCTCTATCGGCATCAGTCGCTTCCTTTTCTTCTTCATAGTCAAGATGATAAAAACAAAATCCCACAAAGACAGAATCAGCCGTGAAGTGTTTAAAGTCTTATCTGAGTTGACTGATGTCAACAACTGATCCTTCATTCTGGTAAAAAAAAAAAAAAATACTTTCTCTGCTTCTTTATTGATCTCACCGAGAACCGAGTCGATGCAAGTTTGTGTGTAGAAAAAAAAACAAAAACAAAAAAAAAAGATGCAAAGTGGTCACAGATTAAACGATGCATCAAAGTCTGACTAAATAATAATTAACTGAAATAATTCATGACCGGTGTTTTCTCGCCCCAGAAACATATTCCCTGTGCGTCGAGTTGTGTGAGCTGCAGTGATGACGACTTTCACAGCTTTGAGTCAAATCCTTTTTATTTTCTGTGCAGAGGAAGTCACATTAAAACGCCAACGCCGCGTTCAACACACACTTTATTAAAAAAGACTCTTAAAGTAATAATTTACTCGGATACGACAGATTTCTTCTGTCGCCGACGTCTGGGAGCTGCAGGTAACAGCGGCACTTTGGTTTTTTTTCGATTTTCTGTCTGAATATCAGTGATTGCAGTTTGGTCTGAGTCATGCTTTAAATAGAGAAGCTCACAGTGGAGCGAACAATGTCATCACAGCGCCGTGTCGCAACCGCTGTTATTACTGAGAGAATTTATTACAACTATGTACAAAGACAAGTCCACTTTCCTCCAACACATCTGGATTATTATCTCAATTAATCTGCACCAAACTGTGCAAACTCACAGACCTCAACGCCATAAATACGACTGTTTCAGACGTATTCACGTGTTGGAAACTCGGTTACGTCTGATCAATCAGGAACATCGTCCTCATGAACATTCATGTCAGACAAAACAGGGGAAACAAGGACGACGAAAAAGTTTGTTATAGATGTGGAAACATCCAAAATAGCATCACGAAGAAGGAAATTAGGAAGATTTAAAACAAGTTAATACTGAAATTGCACCTTTAAGTCAAAGTAAGAGAGAAGAGATGACGTCTTTTCCCTGAGCTACGATCCTTCACAGTCCGACATATCCCAAGATTCATTGCAGCACAAGAGACATTTGCAATAAGTTGACACTAGGACACGACGTAAACAGGAAATGCTCTGTGGGTTAAATCATCTCATTTCTTTCGGCTTTTCACGGCTATTGTCACTGCCAGGACCATAGTGACCTTTGACCTCTGTCACCAAACTCTTATTAGTTTATCCTTGAGTCCAAGTTAATGTTTGTGCCAAACTTGAAAGGATTCCCTTGAGATATTGTGTTCACAAGAACAGGACGGGCGCCACCGAAACAAATGTCAACATTAGTATTAGAAAAATGATGCTAATTAAGGTGATTTAAGCAGCTAAAACAATGCACCAATATGTTGATGAAACATCAACAAAACAACACAGATACTGGATGATGACACATCATCCAGAAGGTATAACTGTGAGATAAATGGGTGTGTTGTAAAACCCTACCAGGCTCTGATTGGCCGTCAGCCGGCGCGTCCTGTCTTCCACGGCGCTGGTCGGCCACCACTGTCCCGTCACGTCCTGACCTCCTTCGTCTGATGAGTCCTGAGGAAAGGCCGTCCAGCTGTCGTCTGACGCGTCCGTCCATCCCGACGTCCAGGAGGTCGACTCCTCCGTGACGGCGACGGCTGTTTTCAGACACAGACACACAGAAGGTCGGCGGTGAACTGCTGCCATGTTTCCAGCTTCGACCTCTTTCTGATGACCTGAATGGACGACTCAATAAACCCAGATAGCGTCGCGGCTGATTTTAAACTGTGTTTTGTAAAGACTTGGACGGTTGTGTTGTTGTAGGAACATTGTGGCTTCCTTTGTATATAACGTCCATCACTCTTCACTCGTCTTTCTGTATGTGTCTTTACACCCGTTGCCCCATAACCTCAGGCTAACAGGACCCACGAGTCCCTCTTCTCTCTCTTCTCCCACCTCTGAATGATTAATACCATGTAGCAGCGAGGAATCCAGGTCAGGACACACATGAGTCTTATTTCCACTGAGAGAATAAATGCTGCTTACAAAGGGGATTTAATAACATTTCTAGTCAGTTATTATATATCTAATATTTTACTTAAAAGCAGTATTTTTTCTAGATTCTTAGATACACTAACACAGACTCAAACAGGTTAAATAACTCTGCTACGAAATGTTTTCTCCTCCAATTCCTTGAAAACCTGTTTTCTCAATCACCTTCCAAAATAAAGGCGACTTTTCTGCCAAAAAATAGAACAGGCTGTAAAATAAAAAATGGACGACACGCCTCCACTTCCTCCCACTGCGCTTCAATGAAGCCAAAATATCTCAGATACAAGTGACGTCCTCTGGAAACTGTTGAGTCTGCACAGGAAGTGGAAACAGGAAGTGCAGCTACGGTATCGTAGGATGGATTCACACCTAAAAAGTCCAGTTCTTTCTAGAAAATGGAAACAAAAAGTCTGGTGGAAATGCTGCGATGCTATTTATCAGGACTCAACAGGGTTGGAGTGAAACCATATTGGAGAAACATTAATTTCAACATGTCCAATGTCTCCAAAGAGATTATGAACTACCCTGCTCAGCCACCAGGGGGCAGGATTTACGATGTTTTGACGTCACGTTTGTGGGAGTTATAATGTCGTCTATATATGCAGTTTGAGTAATTTGTAATTTTGTCCTTGTTTTAGAAATAATTTAATCTGTACATGATAAAGTTGTGTCTTAAGTGTTAAACTATTTATATTTCAGATATAAAACCATTTTGTTTTGTTTTCACAAGCTTTAACAACCTCTCCTGTGAGCTGACATTTACTCTACGATGCAATTATTCTTCCAAAATATCTCTAGAAGAAGATTAGCGCTGATGTGAAGTTTACACGAGTTGCACTGCCTCTTTAAAACAGAGTGAATGTAGGTGCATTCCTGAAACTGTACAAAAGGTTAAAAATGTGTTAATACTCTGAGGGAGCGAGTTGTTATTCAAGCACCAAAACAAAGAACATGGAAGCTTTTTGTTGTTTTGTTGTTTTTTTTTTTCTTGTTCATTTTCATCTCATCAACTTTAACCAAAAGATCTTGTCACATGTCTAAAGAGAAAAGAAACAACCAGGAGACTCACCGACGCTCTCTCTGCTTCCACAAGGCACTGAGGCGGACATGCTCCATGCCGGTTCTCCCTCCGCCTGCATGAACACCCCAAACTCATCTTCCTCCTCCTCCTCCTCCTCCTCCCTCCTTGCTGCAGTGTCCACGGTGGAGCCCCTCTCCTCCTCCTCTTCCTCTTCCTCCAGCTCTCTCCCGTGCCTCTTCTTCTCTTCTTCTCTTGCTGTTGCTCCAAGGCGCCCTTCCTCCTCCTCCTCCTCCTCCTCCTCCTCCTTCAGACAGGGCGGGCCAGTTGCCATGGATCCCAGGGGGGGCAGAGAGGGGTCAGGATTAGCCGGGGAGATCTGGAGCAAGGTGGAGGGATCAGCACTACCAACATTAGAAGCGTTAGCGCCGGTTTCTCTGACGCTTGTGTTGCTGCAGGCGTCTTCATCGTCTTCATCTTTACAAGAATTTATCTGGTGTCGTTGTTTGTCATCATCATCGCCACCGTCCAGCTCGACGCAGGTGAACTCCTCTTCTTCCTCCTCCGACTCCACAACGTCTGTCCGACCGTCGCAGCTGTTTTCTGTCACGTTCTTCACGTGTGTCTCAGAAGTGGAAGAATCTCGGCATCTCAGAGGTGAAGATGCATCTTCTTTCTCTTCTGTTACTTCATTTTCAGAGAAAAGTTGAGGTTTCACAGTGTTTTCCTCATCGGCTGCACAGTTTGATTCTTGGAGATCAAACCTGCTGACATCCACTTCTTCTTTACCCATAATCCTTGGGTTTACCTCAAGGTGATCTTGCTCTGTCTCAACCCAACGAGCGTTGTGATCATTACTGCAGACGCTGCCCTCTACAGGAGCGGAGGACTCATCAGGGATCTGATTGACACTCTTCTCATCGTCAACATCTGCTCTTTCCATCTCTTTCTCTGATTCTTCATCCACTTCAACGCAGGAAAATCCGTTTACATCCTCGCTGTGATCTTCAGTCGCCTTTCTGTTGTTGTGTCTTGATTTAAAGTCGTCAGTCAGAACCTCCGCGTCCAAAAAGTTGTCAGTTTGTGTCTTTATCTCCTCGCTGCTGTCGTCTCCTCTGATCTCGTCACCGTCAGAGCTACTGGAGGATTGTAGGTCAGGATTTGAAGACTCACAGAGGCCTCCATCCCCGTCCTTTCTCATTCCTTTCACGTCTTCATTCAGCCGGTTTGGGACGCCCTCGCCTTCATCCTGACTTTCCCTTCTCTGCACACTCTTTCCACACTGGTCGCAAGTCTTTGTAGAAACATTATGGCAGCACCTGGGGCTTCTGCACACTCCGTCATCCTCTGGTCTAACTCTCCTGCCGTCCTGCTGCAGGCTTCTTTTGTCTTGCACTTCCTGTCTTTCTCCTGCAGGATCCTCCCTGCTCCTCTGATGGCTCTCTCGGCTCATGCCTGTTTTCTCACGGCTCGCCGCGTTCCCGGACTTCCTCCATCTCCGGCCTGATCGCACTCTAACCCGGTTTGCTCCGGTTTGTGCCGGCAGACTCCTCCCAGTTGAAGCGTCTCTGCCTCCTGTCTTCCCTCTCAACCATCCTCCAACCACGCTGGACGCCGTGCTGGTCGATGCAGCAGAACCAGGTTTAGCTGTTGAGTACAAACAACTTCCCTTCTCAGTCCTGAGGAAGAGGCACTGAGTCTGGGTTTTCCCGCTGCCCTCTGAGGTCTTCAGAGTTGCAACCGTCACCAGCGCTCCAATCCCAGCCTGTCTGGCGTCCATGCCTAAGGGGAGCCCGTACCCCATGCGACCCCACTCCTCACTCAGATACACATCAGCAGGTCTGGGGCAGGAAGTCGAACTCCCACGATTGGAGTTTGGAGGAGCCGTGGGAGCTTGTCCTCCACCGAGGAGTCCTCCGGCCTTGCAACGGTTCTTGGAGCACAGGGCCCAAGCTCGGAGGCCCCGGATCAGCGGCAGGTCCCCCAGACCCAGCTCCAGTCTGCTGGGGAAAGGCAGAGACGCTCTGGAGCACTTCTGGAGCATCTCGCGTGTCGAGCCCGACACATTCAGACAGGGGTAGTTGTTGTTGTTATTCTGCTGGAGCATGACGCCTGTTGTTGGCCTCATCTATGTTTTATTGGTTTGTCCTCGCTTATCCTTTATTAAAATGCTGCCCTGTCAGGTCGAGCTGAATTCTCATTTGCAGGAGAGGGAACGTCGCCGCTATCAGGAGACTACTCTCGATTCAGGAGATGACGACGCAGAGTTGAAAAGATCATAATTTGGAAAAAATACGCCGTGCATTATGAGACGGCTGAAATCCTCTGAAGAGTTTCTCACTGATTCGTTCTGACGGAGGAGAAAATAAAAGCGCTGACTCTCTGCTAATCTCACATCAACATCAGAGTCGGTTGTTTTTTCCGACAGCGAGCTGGACTCATGCTTTTCTGTTTCTATTTATTGCTCTTTAACTCAGATGGGAGAAATGAAAACGAGCAGGTCAGACAATCAGGAAGTTTGTTTTCTCTCTCCGGGTTGACGTCTTCAGAGCTTCAATGCTTTTCACCTCTGTCAGAGAAACCTGCAGTGGAAATGAAACAAAACGAGGAGAATTTAAGATTTGGAGCTGAAAAAAAAGAAAAAAAAACTGGTTATTTCCTGCTTTTATCTGATAATTTACATAAAGATTTAGATAAATGCAAAGAAAATATCAATTAAAAACTTAAAATATTCAATAATTTTAACACAAATCAATGTTTTTGTTTCACTTTGATTTGGCAAAGTGGATGTGAATCAGTCAAAGGTCAAACATTTCCTTATTTTCCTGCACAAACAGGCCATCTTTCTATATCTTAACGGTGCTAATTAGATATATTGTTGCATCAGCCGCATACAATCCAAAAAAAAAAAAAAAAAGAAAGATGAAACTCAGATGGACACGGAGGCATAAATTCACTCTTCATGTCTGAGGGATTCACACAAAGTGACTCAATGAGCGTAAAAACAGGGTTGAATCACGCACATCACGCGTCAAACCACACACCGAACCAGTAAAACCAGTATCCACAGCCAATATTTCCTAAAATTGATCAAAGATGTCAGTGTTTCTCACCTCAGCGTGTCAGGTTCAGGCTAAAGAAGAAGAAGAAGTGTCCTTTACTCCTTGTTGTTTACAGACGAAGCGTCTTCATCTTCCTCTGGCTGCGGAGCATCTTTCAGCGGGATCAGCGCCACCACATCCCTCCAGTCGGCCTGCACCACCACAAATCAAATCAAATACGACTCCAGCTCCGTCCCATTTCTTTTATAATAAAGCCTCAAACATCACATCACAAGCTTCATCCTTTTTCTTCTTCCTCTTCTATTATTATTATTATTATGTCGCTTCACGTCTCATCCGGTCGCTCGGCCGCTGCGCATCATCTCATCCGCCGCGGCTCGAGCATCGTGCGTCGCCGCATCTTACCGCAGTAGCCTCCGGTGCGCTCAGCGAGCAGGATGACGGAGAGCTCATTAGACTTGCAGCCCACTCACCGATAGGAGGCGTGATCAGTGCCACACAGAGGCAGGGAGAGGTGAGGCGAGCGGAAGTGTATGAGGGGTTGTTGGTGCCACGAACAGGAACAAAAAAACAAACAAATAAATAAATCATTTTAAATGAGCAGCAGATAGAAGAAAAACAGGTAGTCATTTAATATATCTGTGTTTATGAAAAGAGATAATTCTATTATTTATATGCTGTTATTGTCAGGTTGTAGTTACAGTAAATGACCAGCAGGTGTCAGTGTTTCTACATGTTTCTACACGTAGTTTAGTAGTTTTATTATCAAATATATTCACATTATGAAGAAAATATTCATTTTAAAGAAGTCAGAAAAGGTTCATGATGATAAATATGATCTATAAAAAACAATATTTGTTCAAAAAGTCCTTGTGTGTCCAAAAAATAATAATAATAAAATAAAACAACTCACAGACGCTGGTGACGATCCGACAAATAAACTCTGGAGAAAGGGAAGATACATATATAGGGAAGAGTAAAACATGGCAGGAAGTAGAATATTAATGTCATTAATGCTTTTAAATTGATATATAATAATATTAATAATTTTAAACTTAAAGGATAAAAAGGACTAAATAATGTTCTTGGTTCATGAGAACATCAGACATGAAACTGCAGCTTCTTGCTTCAGTCGGTGGCACTTTTCACTCCTCATACAGAGTTAATCTCCCCTCATGTACACTCACCCTTGTTGCCTACGTAGCACAGCATCATCACAGCAGCAGATGAGTAGATACACACACACACACACACACACACACACACACACACACACACACAATGTGAAGACGTCATACATCCAGTTGATCACTCTCTCCTCATCCTCCACATCCTCATTCTCATCATCTCTCTGTATATTTTTACAAACACCAAGTGAAATGAAGTGAAGTGAAGTGAAGTGAAGTGAAGTGAAGTGAAGCAACTGTGATTTCTCAACATTAACAAGTAAGAACAATCAGTTTTTTACCCTTCTAGTGACCCCAGTAAACGTCTAACAATGCTGTTGATCACAATCTGCTCGAGGATGACAACTAAATAAATGTCCCCTTTCAGAATAAAAGCCCGTTACCGCCAGGATATGACAAATGAGACATCAGTGAACAATCACAATCACATTTCATTTGTGTGAATACTATTTTATTGATGTAACATTGTATCTAACTTTCTCTCCAATGCAGCTTTGACAAAAACACTTGGCACTGAAACCCTCATTGTCTAAAAAGGAAATCTGAAGACTTGATTAAACCAGAAAAGTAAAAATCTCTATACACATAAATGCTACGATGCTACGTTGCTACTCAGTGTGTGTCACCTCGACTATCGTCCCCTGGTTTGTAAAAATCTATGTTATTTTCATGTGTTAAAAGTTGTTAATGTAAAAAAACAAAACAAAACAAAACAAAACAAAAACATGTGGGAGTGGATTTGTCAAGATGTCGTCATGCATTTTATCACACAGTTTCATTCCTTCTACTGAGTAAAGTAAGAAAAACCAACTCAAATTAAAAAGTTTCCATTCTCAAATCTTCACGTCCATTTAAATAACAGCTCGTTTGTGAAAAATCTGAATTTTACTTCATCCTACGATTACTGTATAGTCTTTTTTATATATAAATATATAATTTTAATTGAATGCAGAAGCTGTTTTTTATTCAAATGGAAAACAAGTTTCTGAATTTGTGAATGGAACTAAAAAAAAATACAAACTTATAAAATAAATATATTTTTTAAAAGACAGCACAAGGCTTTTCACCTCTGCAATTTATATTTTAAATTAAAGACACACTTTTTGGAAATAAAATAATAATAATAATAATAAGGGGTTGTGGTTTTCATTAATCTGATAATGTGAGTGTCAGATTTATAAAAACATTTTAATAATTTAATTATATGAGATCAAGGCCCGCCACTCTTTAGCTAGCAGTCTGTCATTGTAGCAGCCTTATTGCAATATATTGCAATATGTTATTATTATTATTTCTTAAGGGGTCATGAAGTCAAAAATACCTTCAAATCAAATGTGTCCCCATCTAAGTATCATAAAAAATATACAGCGGTGTCATTATTTTGTGGCAGTGTACAGTAAAAACATAAATATAAAATAGATTAGCAGCAGGTTGGCCTAAACGTTCGAGAGCAACCTGGAACCGAAAGGTTGCAGGTTCGATCCCCACAGCAGATAAAAAGTCCCAGAGTGACCTCTGGCTAACAGCACCAGCTAAATGCTTAAAATATAAAACTATGGCAGATGCATGATCACACTTTTTTTTTCCTTCAAGACAAACAAAAGTCAGTTATTAGGTCAAAAAATATAATTTCTACTCCTGGTGAATATGAAAATACTTACATTTCTGGATTTAAGGGCTACTGCTTCAAAAAAGCAATGATATAGTTATATATTTACATAAATAATACTCTGGCCTGTACTGTTTTGGTTCAAAATTGATTATTCTGAACTGATAATAAAATCACGGTCAAACCCATGACACTGATGTGAGTAAACGACTCATTCCAGCACTTTTCAAACAGACAAACAACAATAAATAATGAAGCAAATTTAACAAGTTTACATTCAGAGTGAAACCAAACAAAATCAAAAGATAAATAATTAAACTAAACAAACGAAACTCAAAGGATAGTAACAAAAAATAGCCACATTGAAAATGAAAAAAAAGCATTTATTACTTTGTTGCTGTAATAATGACGATATTGCTGGTTGATGAAATCATGACATTCATACTTCACCTGTTGAAAAATAAAAAATAAAGACTTTTTTTTCCTTAAGAGAGGTTTGCCACGTTTTAGGCGTTTTTGATTACGACAACACTGCAACCTCACCAAAGAAAAAAACAAAACAAAAATAAAATTAAAAGACATTTAAGATTTCGTTACAGCATCTTCAGTGGTCGAAATCAGACAGCTGTCGAGTTGTCGTCGTCGTCGTGGTTGACGAAGATTCACCCGTTCGCGTTTCTGTGGTAACCATGCGATGGGTGATTCTGGCGGTCTTGGTCACCATGGTGACAGTTCCCTCCTCGGCGGAGGAGACCTGGTGCTCCTCCCCTGACATCTCCTGGGTGGTGTAGTTGAGCCCTGAGGTGTGGAGGCAGAAAGATCCCAAGACGTCAACGTCACCTCCCATCTCCCCTCTGCGCTGGGCCTGAGGAGAACCCTCCGGGGTTATCTGGAGGAAACCTGGAGGAGGAAGAGGAGGAGAAACGAGGAAAGGGCAAGTAGAGGAAAGGAAACAAGGAGAGGAGGAGAGGAGGAGAAATGAAGATGAGACAGTGTGACGGAAAAGAAGCTTAGCCTTGTGCAGCAGAGACAAAACAGAAGATATGTTATTATCGTTTATAGAATAAAAACAAAACATCAAAAGTAACAGAAAGAATGATTACGTATAATGTTGTGCATTTATGTAAAATATAATATAGAATAAAAGGCTCTTCTACAAAGTCTGGGGAAATGAAAAAAATGGGAATAGTTCTTAATATAAATCCCACACGTCTCATAATACAACTAATAAGCAGATACACACACTGTATCTGCTTATTAGTTGTCTTTAATTCTAGTTTATAAAGTTCTCCAGTGATATCTAAATGGTCTGAACTTAAGAATAAAATCAGCATTGATGTTTTCTGCATCCTTACCTGTGGAGTGTGGCTTCAGGGAGAACTTGGGGACCCTGAACCAGGAGGAAGACTCTCTTTCTTCAGACTCTCTGCTTTGCATCTCTGTCCAGGCCTGAAGCCTTGTTGAGCTGAACTCCATACTAGAACCGAGCGGAGACTCTGAACTGTCTCGGTCCAGCATATCTGTTCTAGCATGAGATGACACCACGTCCTTTGAAGTATCCTCTCTGAAACCTGAGACGACCATTTTGCTTGATTTTATTTCAAATCCTTTAACATCTCCTGCAGCTTCTGCCGTTGATGAACCCTTTCCCAGTTTCACACTTGTTTCTGTGTCTTCCTCTGCCGCAGACATCTTGCCATATGGACTGGTTAACTCCAACTTTGGAAGCTTGATTTTTGCACCAAATGATGCTTTATCATCCTTGGAGCTCTTCTGAGGACTTGCATTTTTTTCACCATTAACACCTGAACTTCCACCTTCTGCTTTGAGAGCAACATCAACCGACCCTGATTTACTAGAGGAAAATGACACTTTGGGCATTTTCATCTTCCCGCCCTTTGACTTCTCCTCTCCCTTGGGCAGTTTCATTTTGACATCCCCTGTCTCAGCCTCAGCTGTCATCTGGTCTTCTGTTAGTCCTGTGCATGGAGTTGGTTGATCTGTTTCTGAGGGATCTACCAAAACAAAAACAGCCTTCTTTACTTTGGGCATTTTTGGGCCCTCGTAATGAACTTCTGGCCCATACATTCTACCCTCAGGAGAGGAAATGGAGGGTAATGGGACACCAAACTTAGGGATTTTGATTTTTTTGCCTTTTTGTGTTTTGTCATCATCTTCATCTTGTGATGTACCGATGTCAAAATCTATGTCTGGGATCCTGGGGACCTTAATTTCTCCACTCGATGATGAGGGGCCAGACTCTCCCCCCTTTTTTTACATCTGGTAATGTAATTTCTGGCACAGGGATATTAATGTGACCTTTGCCCTCTTTTTGTCCATTGTGAGTTTCAACTTCAACTTCATACTCAAATCTTTCTTTATCTATGCATTTGTGTTTGTTTTGACCACTTAACTTCTCGCCGCAGGTATTGCACATCATCACACCCACTGTTACATCTTTTCCAGGTTTCTTCTTTGGCATTCCTATCTTGAATTTCTTTCCTTTGACTTTACCCCCCTTTGCTTTGTTGCTGGTCTCTGCTGTCTTGAGATCTAAGTCAGGTAATTCAACTTTTTTCTTGTCTTTCTTTCCCTCTCCTCTGTGAAGTCCCATATCAAGCTCCACGTCTCCTTTTGGACCTTTAATATCGAGAGTGGGCATCTTTAGTTTCAGACCTTTGTGCTCTCCCTCCACATGCAAGTCAGCTTTTCCGTGAGCTTCTATGTCTTGTTTAGGTTTACTAGTTGTCATACTGATGTCCAGATCTGGTGATGTCACACCACCTCCCCCTGTGAGCTCCATTTCTGGACCGTCAATCTTTCCTTTGGGAAGTAAGATATCAACATTTGGCATTTTCATGTGAGGCATTTTGAACTTTCCTCCAGCACCTCCCTCCATTTCAACATCTGGGCCTTCAATCTTTCCTTTGGGCAGTGAGATATCAACATTTGGCATTTTCATGTGAGGCATTTTGAACTTTCCTCCAGCACCTCCCTCCATTTCAACATTTGGTCCTTCAATCTTTCCTTTTGGCAGTGAGATATCAACATCTGGGCCTTCAATCTTTCCTTTGGGCAGTGAAATATCAATAGAGGGCATGCTGAGGTGTGGCATCTTGAATTTTCCACCTTCTCCTTTGAGCTCTACATCTGGTCCTTCAATCTTTCCTTTGGGAAGTGAAATATCAACATCTGGGCCTTGAATCTTTCCTTTAGGCAGTGAGATATCAACATTTGGCAATTTCATGTGAGGCATTTTGAACTTTCCTCCAGTGCCTCCCTCCATTTCAACATCTGGTCCTTCAATCTTTCCTTTTGGAAGTGAGATATCAACATCTGACCCTTCAATCTTTCCTTTAGGCAGTGAGATATCAACATTTGGCATTTTTACATGAGGCATTTTGAACTTTCCTTCAGTACCTCCCTCCATTTCAACATCTGGACCTTCAATTTTTCCTTTGGGAAGTGAAATATCAATAGAGGGCATGCTGAGGTGAGGCATCTTGAATTTTCCACCTTCTCCTTTGAGCTCGACATCTGGTCCTTCAATCTTTCCTTTGGGAAGTGAGATATCAACATCTGGGCCTTCGATCTTTCCTTTGGGCACTGAGATGTCAACATCTGGGCTTTGAATCTTTCCTTTTGGCAGTGAGATATCAACCTTTGGCAATTTCATGTGAGGCATTTTGAACTTTCCTCCAGTGCCTCCCTCCATTTCAACATCTGGTCCTTCAATCTTTCCTTTGGTAAGTGAGATATCAACATCCGGACCTTCAATCTTTCCTTTGGGCAGAGATATGTCAACATCTGGGCCTTGTATCTTTCCTTTAGGCAGTGAGATATCTGGCATTTTCATGTGAGGCATTTTGAATTTTCCTCTAGTACCTCCTTCCATTCCAACATCTGGTCCTTCAATCTTTCCTTTGGGCACTGAGATGTCAACATCTGGGCCTTCAATCTTTCCTTTAGGCAGTGAGATATCAACCTTTGGCATTTTCATGTGAGGCATTTTGAATTTTCCTCCAGAACCTCCCTCCATTTCGACATCTGGACCTTCAATCTTTCCTTTGGGCAGTGAGATATCAACATCTGGGCCTTCAATCTTTCCTTTGGGCAATGAAATATCAATAGAGGGCATGCTGAGATGTGGCATCTTGAATTTTCCACCTTCTCCTTTGAGCTCTACATCTGGGCCTTCAATTTTTCCTTTAGGCAGTGAGATATCTGGGCCTTCCAGTGCCTCCTTCCATTTCAACATCTGGACCTTCAATCTTTCCTTTGGGCAGTGATATGTCAACATCTGGGCCTTCAATCTTTCCTTTGGGCAGTGAGATATCAACCTTTGGCATTTTCATGTGAGGCATTTTGAACTTTCCTCCAGTACCTCCTTCCATTTCAAAATCTGGATTCTGGACCTCTGGGCCTCTCTTTCCTTTGGGCAGTGAACATCTGGGCCTTCATCTTTCCTTTGGGCAGTGAGATCAACATCTGGGCCTTCAATCTTTCCTTTGGGCAGTGAGAACATCAATCTTTCCTTTGGGCTTTGGGGCAGTGAGATATCAACCTTTGGCATTTTCATGTGAGGCATTTTGAACTTTCCTCCAGTACCTCCTTCCATTTCAAAATCTGGACCTTCAGTCTTTCCTTTGGGCAATGAAATATCAATAGAGGGCATGCTGAGATGTGGCATCTTGAATTTTCCACCTTCTCCTTTGAGCTCTACATCTGGGCCTTCAATCTTTCCTTTGGGAAGCGATATATCAACATCCGGACCTTGAATCTTTCCTTTAGGCAGTGAGATATCTGGCATTTTCAGGTGAGGCATTTTGAATTTTCCTCCAGTACCTCCTTCCATTTCAACATCTGGACCTTCAATCTTTCCTTTGGGCAGTGAGATATCAACATCTGGGCCTTCAATCTTTCCTTTAGGCAGTGAGATATCTGGCATTTTCATGTGAGGCATTTTGAATTTTCCTCCAGAACCTCCTTCCATTTCAACATCTGGGCCTTCAATCTTTCCTTTGGGCAGTGAGATGTCAACATCTGGGCCTTGAATCTTTCCTTTAGGCAGTGAGATATCAACCTTTGGCATTTTCATGTGAGGCATTTTGAATTTTCCTCCAGAACCTCCTTCCATTTCAACATCTGGTCCTTCAATCTTTCCTTTGGGCAGTGAGATGTCAACATCTGGGCCTTGAATCTTTCCTTTGGGAAGTGAAATATCAATAGAGGGCATGCTGAGATGTGGCATCTTGAATTTTCCACCTTCTCCTTTGAGCTCTACATCTGGGCCTTCAATCTTTCCTTTGGGAAGTGATATATCAACATCCGGACCTTCAATCTTTCCTTTGGGCAGAGATATGTCAACATCTGGGCCTTGAATCTTTCCTTTAGGCAGTGAGATATCTGGCATTTTCATGTGAGGCATTTTGAATTTTCCCCCAGTACCCCCTTCCATTTCAACATCTGGTCCTTCAATCTTTCCTTTGGGCACTGAGATGTCAACATCTGGGCTTTGAATCTTTCCTTTAGGCAGTGAGATATCAACCTTTGGCATTTTCATGTGAGGCATTTTGAATTTTCCTCCAGAACCTCCCTCCATTTCAACATCTAGACCTTCAATCTTTCCTTTGGGCAGTGAGATATCAACATCTGGGCCTTCAATCTTTCCTTTGGGAAGTGAAATATCAATAGAGGGCATGCTGAGATGTGGCATCTTGAATTTTCCACCTTCTCCTTTGAGCTCTACGTCTGGTCCTTCAATTTTTCCTTTAGGCAGTGAGATATCTGGCATTTTCATGTGAGGCATTTTAAACTTTCCTCCAGTACCTCCCTCCATTTCAACATCTGGTCCTTCAATTTTTCCTTTGGGCAGAGATATGTCAACATCTGGGCCTTGAATCTTTCCTTTAGGCAGTGAGATATCTGGCATTTTCATGTGAGGCATTTTGAATTTTCCTCCAGTACCTCCTTCCATTTCAACATCTGGTCCTTCAATCTTTCCTTTGGGCAGTGAGATGTCAACATCTGGCCCTTGAATCTTTCCTTTAGGCAGTGAGATATCAACCTTTGGCATTTTCATGTGAGGCATTTTGAATTTTCCTCCAGAACCTCCTTCCATTTCAACATCTGGTCCTTCAATCTTTCCTTTGGGCAGTGAGATGTCAACATCTGGGCCTTGAATCTTTCCTTTGGGCTGTGAGATATCAACCTTTGGCATTTTCATGTGAGGCATTTTGAATTTTCCTCCAGTACCTCCCTCCATTTCAACATCTGGGCCTTCAATCTTTCCTTTGGGCAATGAAATATCAATAGAGGGCATGCTGAGATGTGGCATCTTGAATTTTCCACCTTCTCCTTTGAGCTCTACATCTGGGCCTTCAATCTTTCCTTTGGGAAGTGAGATATCAACATCTGGGACCTTCAATCTTTCCTTTGGGCAGAGATATGTCAACATCTGGGCCTTCAATCTTTCCTTTAGGCAGTGAGATATCAACCTTTGGCATTTTCATGTGAGGCATTTTGAATTTTCCTCCAGAACCTCCTTCCATTTCAACATCTGGTCCTTCAATCTTTCCTTTGGGCAGTGAGATATCAACATCTGGGCCTTCAATCTTTCCTTTAGGAAGTGAAATATCAATAGAGGGCATGCTGAGATGTGGCATCTTGAATTTTCCACCTTCTCCTTTGAGCTCTACATCTGGGCCTTCAATTTTTCCTTTAGGCAGTGAGATATCTGGCATTTTCACGTGAGGCATTTTAAACTTTCCTCCAGTGCCTCCTTCCATTTCAACATCTGGTCCTTCAATTTTTCCTTTAGGCAGTGAGATATCTGGCATTTTCATGTGAGGCATTTTAAACTTTCCTCCAGTACCTCCTTCCATTTCAACATCTGGTCCTTCAATTTTTCCTTTGGTAAGTGAGATATTAACATCTGGACCTTCAATCTTTCCTTTGGGCAGAGATATGTCAACATCTGGGCCTTGAATCTTTCCTTTAGGCAGTGAGATATCTGGCATTTTCATGTGAGGCATTTTGAATTTTCCTCCAGTGCCTCCTTCCATTTCAACATCTGGACCTTCAATCTTTCCTTTGGGCAGTGAGAAGTCAACATCTGGGCCTTGAATCTTTCCTTTGGGCAGTGAGATATCAACCTTTGGCATTTTCATGTGAGGCATTTTGAACTTTCCTCCAGTACCTCCTTCCATTTCAAAATCTGGACCTTCAATCTTTCCTTTGGGCAGTGAGATGTCAACATCTGGGCCTTCAATCTTTCCTTTGGGCAGTGAAATATCGACCTTTGGCATTTTCATGTGAGGCATTTTGAATTTTCCACCAGCACCTCCTTCCATTTCAACATCTGGTCCTTCAATCTTTCCTTTGGGAAGTGAGATGTCAATATCTGGGCCCTCAATCTTTCCTTTGGGAAGTGAGATATCAACGTCTGGGCCTTGAATCTTTCCTTTGGGAAGTGAAATATCAATAGAGGGCATGCTGAGATGTGGCATCTTGAATTTTCCACCTTCTCCTTTGAGCTCTACATCTGGGCCTTCAATCTTTCCTTTAGGCACTGAGATGTCAACATCTGGGCCTTGAATCTTTCCTTTAGGCAGTGAGATATTTGGCATTTTCAGGTGAGGCATTTTGAATTTTCCACCAGCACCTCCTTCCATTTCAACATCTGGTCCTTCAATCTTTCCTTTGGGAAGTGAGATATCAACATCTGGGCCTTGAATTTTTCCTTTAGGCAGTGAGATATCAACCTTTGGCAATTTCATGTGAGGCATTTTGAATTTTCCACCAGCACCTCCTTCCATTTCAACATCTGGTCCTTCAATCTTTCCTTTGGGCAGTGAGATATCAACATCTGGGCCTTCAATCTTTCCTTTAGGCAGTGAGATATCTGGCATTTTCAGGTGAGGCATTTTGAATTTTCCTCCAGAACCTCCTTCCATTTCAACATCTGGGCCTTCAATCTTTCCTTTAGGCAGTGAGATATCTGGCAATTTCATGTGAGGCAATTTGAACTTTCCTCCAGTACCTCCCTCCATTTCAACATCTGGGCCTTCAATCTTTCCTTTGGGAAGTGAGATATCAACATCTGGGCCTTCGATCTTTCCTTCGGGCAGAGAGAAGTCAACATCTGGGCCTTGAATCTTTCCTTTAGGCAGTGAGATATCTGGCATTTTCAGGTGAGGCATTTTGAATTTTCCACCAGCACCTCCTTCCATTTCAACATCTGGACCTTCAATCTTTCCTTTGGGAAGTGAGATATCAACATCTGGGCCTTGAATTTTTCCTTTAGGCAGTGAGATATCTGGCAATTTCATGTGAGGCATTTTGAATTTTCCACCAGCACCTCCTTCCATTTCAACATCTGGACCTTCAATCTTTCCTTTGGGAAGTGAGATATCAACATCTGGGCCTTGAATCTTTCCTTTGGGCAGTGAGATATCAACCTTTGGCAATTTCATGTGAGGCATTTTAAACTTTCCTCCAGTACCTCCTTCCATTTCAACATCTGGTCCTTCAATCTTTCCTTTGGGAAGTAAGATATCGATATCTGGGCCTTCGATCTTTCCTTTAGGCACTGAGATATCAACATCTGGGCCTTCGATCTTTCCTCTGGGCAGAGAGATGTCAACATCTGGGCCTTGAATCTTTCCTTTAGGCAGTGAGATATCTGGCATTTTCAGGTGAGGCATTTTGAACTTTCCTCCAGCACCTCCCTCCATTTCAACATCTGGGCCTTCAATCTTCCCTTTGGGAAGTGAAATGTCAACATCTGGGCCTTGAATCTTTCCTTTAGGCAGTGAGATATCTGGCATTTTCAGGTGAGGCATTTTGAACTTTCCACCAGCACCTCCTTCCATTTCAACATCTGGACCTTCAATCTTTCCTTTGGGCAGTGAGATGTCAACATCTGGGTCTTCAATCTTTCCTTTGGGCAGTGAGATATCAACCTTTGGCAATTTCATGTGAGGCATTTTGAATTTTCCCCCAGCACCTCCCTCCATTTCAACATCTGGTCCTTCAATCTTCCCTTTGGGCAGTAAATGTCAACATCTGGGCCTTCAATCTTTCCTTTGGGAAGAGTAATGTCGACATCTGGGCCTTCAATCTTTCCTTTAGGCAGTGAGATATCTGGCATTTTCAGGTGAGGCATTTTGAACTTTCCTCCAGTACCTCCTTCCATTTCAACATCTGGTCCTTCAATCTTTCCTTTGGGCAGTAAGATGTCAACATCTGGGCCTTGAATCTTTCCTTTAGGCAGTGAGATATCTGGCATTTTCAGGTGAGGCATTTTGAACTTTCCTCCAGTGCCTCCTTCCATTTCAACATTTGGTCCTTCAATCTTTCCTTTGGGAAGTGAGATATCAACATCTGGGCCTTCGATCTTTCCTTTAGGCACTGAGATGTCAACATCTGGGCCTTGAATCTTTCCTTTGGGCAGTGAGATATCAACCTTTGGCAATTTCATGTGAGGCATTTTGAACTTTCCTCCAGTACCTCCCTCCATTTCAACATCTGGTCCTTCAATCTTTCCTTTGGGAAGTGAGATATCAACATCTGGGCCTTCGATCTTTCCTTTGGGCAAAGAGATGTCAACATCTGGGCCTTGAATCTTTCCTTTAGGCAGTGAGATATCTGGCATTTTCATGTGAGGCATTTTGAACTTTCCTCCAGTGCCTCCCTCCATTTCAACATCTGGGCCTTCAATCTTTCCTTTGGGAAGTGAGATATCAAATTCTGGGCCTTCGATCTTTCCTTTAGGCAGAGAGATATCTGGCATTTTCAGGTGAGGCATTTTGAATTTTCCTCCAGTACTTCCTTCCATTTCAACATCTGGACCTTCGATCTTTCCTTTAGGCAGTGAGATATCAACATCTGGGCCTTCAATCTTTGTAGACTTTCCTTTTGGCAGGGATACATCCAGGTCTAGTTTAGGAATGGAAATGTCAATTGTTGGCATTTTGGGAATTTTAAGGTTTCCCTCATAGCCTTTGATATCAGCCTCTGAAATATCAACTTCTGCTTTGGGGAGAAGAACCTCAGTCTCTGATGTTCTAGCCGCTGGTAGTGACAGCTCAACAGAGGGCATCTTAACCTTGGCCTTAGTTTCAAGGTCACCCTTTGGCTTACCTAAATCTTTTTCTTTGGAACCAAATCCTGGCATTGAAAACTTTGGTAGTTTGAGAGTGACATCAGGTGCATGGAAACCACCTTTCCCTTCCACATCTGCTTCTAGTTTACCATCAACCTCTCCTTCTGGCAGTTGACCTTTTGGTGATGATATGTGAAATTTAGGGAATTTCACTTTGTATTTTGATTTATCATCTGGGATGTCAACATTCATTTCTGGTTTGGGAATGTCAGTTTTCCCTTTTTTCACTTTTACATCCACATCAGGGCAAGACACAGATACATCTGCATCTTTTTTGGATAGTCCAAATGAGGGAAACTTGATTTTAGGCTTTTTCACCTTGACTTTCCCATCTCCATCAAACTCTACTGATGGTGCTCTAATCTCTCCTTCCATGTGTGGTGGGCTGATAGAAACATTTCCTTTGGGACCTTGTCCTGATATGTCCATTTCACCACTTTTGGACTTTCCACCAAACCGGGGAAAAGTAAAGCTGGGGACTTTGAGATCGAAGCTTCCCCCTGAAGAAGGCCTGCCTCCCTCTGCTTTCAGAAGTTCCACTTCCACATCATCTCTTTTAGGTTTTGTGAGGCCAAAGTCTAAATCTACCTTTGGAGCTGAGATGTCAACTGTTGGTAATTTGACAGAAGGAAGTTTGAGGGATGCACCTGGACCTTCTATATCACCCGTCTCAATGCCTGCGCCCTTAATATTCAACTTGCCTGGTTTAATATCTCCCTTGAGATCAGACATCTCCAAATCCCCTGATACAGCAGGACAAGTGGTGTCTACTTTGAGGTTTTTGTCTTTTCTACCAGAGGGGAGGCTAAGGTCAAAGTCAAATTTAGGGAGATTTACGTCAATAGTTGGCATGTGAAGTCCACCACCTTTTTTACCGTGCAGGTCAGTTTTTGGTACTACAAACTTTCCTTCTCCAGATGGTCCTTCAATATTAAGGTCTCCTTCTACTTTTCCCACTGGAACTGATATGTCAATAGAAGGCATTTCCTTTCCTACATTAACATCAGGACCCTGCAGTTTGGCACTGCCCTCTGGCAGGTTCACCTTTGGAAGTGAAATGTCAAATTTGGGCATTTTTAATTTTCCTCCTTTTACTTCAGGACCTTCAATACTTAGATCAGCACCAGTTTTTCCTTTGGGGAGTGAAAGATCAATGTCAGGCATGTTGATTTTTCCACCCTTAAGTTCAGGACCTTCTATGCTGACATCTGGTCCTTTAGCTTTCATTTTAGGAAGAGAGATATCAATAGAGGGCATGTGGAACTTGCCTCCTTTACCTCCAATTTCAATGTCTCCCTCTGCTTTTCCTTTGGGGAGTGAAATATCAATGTCTGGCATCTCAATCTTCTTGCCCTTGATGTCTGGCCCTTTAAGTTTGACATCGCCCTCTGGGAGACTCACTTTTGGCAAAGAGACATCAAATTTCGGCATTTTAAACTTAGCTCCCTTCAGCTCAGGACCTTCAAGATCAATGTCACTTTCAATTTTACCCTTAGGGAGTGAAACATCAACAGACGGCATCTTAATCTCTCCTCCTTTAATATCAGGGCCCTCAACACTGACATCTACCTCTGGAGACTTAATTTTAGGGAGTGACATGCCGCCTTTGATGTCAGGTCCTTGAATATCAACGTCAACTCCCTTTCCTTTCATCTTAGGAAGAGAAATATCAACACTGGGCATTTCAATTTTTCCTTTCATGTCTGGTCCTTCCACATTGGCATCAACCTTTGGGAGACTCACTTTTGGTAGAGAAATATCAAACTTAGGCATTTTGAATTTCCCCCCTTTCATCTCAGGGCCTTCAACATTTATGTCTCCCTCAATGTTTCCTTTAGGAAGTGAAATGTCAAGAGTTGGGATGTTCACCTTTCCTCCTTTAACATCAGGACCTTCCAGGCTGACATCAACATCAGGAGATTTTATTTTGGGTAGAGAAACATCAACTGATGGCATATTTAGTTTTCCACCTTTAATGTCAGGGCCTTCAACATTTATCTCTGGTCCCTTAGCCTTCATTTTAGGAAGAGAGATATCAATAGAGGGCATGTGGAACTTGCCTCCTTTTCCTTCAATTTCAACATCACCTCCTGCTTTTCCTTTGGGAAGTGAAATATCAATGTCTGGCATCTCAGCCTTCCCTCCCTTGATATCTGGGCCTTTCAGTTTGACACCACCCTCTGGGAGATTCACCTTTGGCATTGATATATCAAATGTTGGCATTTTAAATTTGCCCCCTTTTACATCAGGGCCTTCGACATTAAGGTCACCTTCAACTTTTCCTTTTGGAAGTGAAATGTCACCTTTAAGTTCAGGTCCTTCAATATCTACATCACCTCCCCTTGTTTTTATTTTAGGAAGAGATATGTCAAATGTGGGCATCTGGAACTTTCCTCCTTTACCACCATGGCCCTCAATGTCAACATCCCCCTTTACTTTGCCTTTTGGGAGTGAAATATCAACTGTTGGCATTTCCATCTTTCCTTTAACATCAGGTCCTTCTACTTTGGTGCTACCCTCTGGCAGGTTTACTTTTGGAAGTGAAATGTCAAATTTGGGCATTTTCAATTTTCCTCCTTTTACTTCAGGACCCTCAATACTGACGTCAGCATCAGCCTTTCCTTTAGGGAGTGAAAGGTCAATGTCAGGCATGTTTATTTTTCCACCTTTAAGTTCAGGACCTTCTATGTCGATCTCTGGTCCTTTAGCCTTCATTTTAGGAAGAGAGATATCAATAGAGGGCATGTGAAACTTGCCTGCTTTTCCAGCATGTCCACCAATTTCAATGTCTCCCTCTGCTTTTCCTTTGGGGAGTGAAAGATCAATGTCTGGCATTTCAACCTTCCCTTTCTTTAAGTCTGGTCCTTTAAGTTTGACACCGCCCTCTGGGAGACTCACTTTTGGCAAAGACACATCAAATTTCGGCATTTTAAACTTAGCTCCCTTCAGCTCAGGACCTTCAAGATCAATGTCACCTTCAACTTTACCTTTAGGGAGTGAAACATCAACAGACGGCATCTTAAATTTTCCTCCTTTAATATCAGGGCCCTCAAGGCTAACATCTACCTCTGGAGACTTAATTTTAGGGAGTGACATGTCGCCTTTGATGTCAGGTCCTTGAATATCAACGTCAACTCCCTTTCCTTTCATCTTAGGAAGAGAAATATCAACACTGGGCATTTCAATTTTTCCTTTCATGTCTGGTCCTTCCACATTGGCATCAACCTTTGGGAGACTCACTTTTGGTAGAGAAATATCAAACTTAGGCATTTTGAATTTCCCCCCTTTCATCTCAGGGCCTTCAACATTTATGTCTCCCTCAACGTTTCCTTTAGGAAGTGAAATGTCAAGAGTTGGGATGTTCACCTTTCCTCCTTTAACATCTGGACCTTCCAGGCTGACATCAACATCAGGAGATTTTATTTTGGGTAGAGAAACATCAACTGATGGCATATTTAGTTTTCCACCTTTAATGTCAGGGCCTTCAACATTTATCTCTGGTCCCTTAGCCTTCATTTTAGGAAGAGAGATGTCAACAGAGGGCATGTGGAACTTGCCTCCCTTTCCAGCATGTCCACCAATTTCAATGTCTCCCTCTGCTTTTCCTTTGGGGAGTGAAATATCAATGTCTGGCATCTCAATCTTCTTGCCCTTGATATCCGGCCCTTTAAGTTTGACACCGCCCTCTGGGAGACTCACTTTTGGCAAAGACACATCAAATTTCGGCATTTTAAACTTAGCTCCCTTCAGCTCAGGACCTTCAAGATCAATGTCACTTTCAATTTTACCCTTAGGGAGTGAAACATCAACAGACGGCATCTTAATCTCTCCTCCTTTAATATCAGGGCCCTCAACACTAACATCTACCTCTGGAGACTTAATTTTAGGGAGTGACATGCCGCCTTTGATGTCAGGTCCTTGAATATCAACGTCAACTCCCTTTCCTTTCATCTTAGGAAGAGAAATATCAACACTGGGCATTTCAATTTTTCCTTTCATGTCTGGTCCTTCCACATTGGCATCAACCTTTGGGAGACTCACTTTTGGTAGAGAAATATCAAACTTAGGCATTTTGAATTTCCCCCCTTTCATCTCAGGGCCTTCAATATTTATGTCTCCCTCAATGTTTCCTTTAGGAAGTGAAATGTCAAGAGTTGGGATGTTCACCTTTCCTCCTTTAACATCAGGACCTTCCAGGCTGACATCAACATCAGGAGATTTTATTTTGGGTAGAGAAACATCAACTGATGGCATATTTAGTTTTCCACCTTTAATGTCAGGGCCTTCAACATTTATCTCTGGTCCCTTAGCCTTCATTTTGGGAAGAGAGATATCAATAGAGGGCATGTGGAACTTGCCTCCTTTTCCAGCATGTCCTTCAATTTCAACATCACCTCCTGCTTTTCCTTTGGGAAGTGAAATATCAATGTCTGGCATCTCAGCCTTCCCTCCCTTGATATCTGGGCCTTTCAGTTTGACACCACCCTCTGGGAGATTCACCTTTGGCATTGATATATCAAATGTTGGCATTTTAAATTTGCCCCCTTTTACATCAGGGCCTTCGACATTAAGGTCACCTTCAACTTTTCCTTTTGGAAGTGAAATGTCACCTTTAAGTTCAGGTCCTTCAATATCTACATCACCTCCCCTTGTTTTTATTTTAGGAAGAGATATGTCAAATGTGGGCATCTGGAACTTTCCTCCTTTACCACCATGGCCCTCAATGTCAACATCCCCCTTTACTTTGCCTTTTGGGAGTGAAATATCAACTGTTGGCATTTCCATCTTTCCTTTAACATCAGGTCCTTCTACTTTGGTGCTACCCTCTGGCAGGTTTACTTTTGGAAGTGAAATGTCAAATTTGGGCATTTTCAATTTTCCTCCTTTTACTTCAGGGCCTTCAATACTGACATCAGCATCAACCTTTCCTTTGGGGAGTGAAAGGTCAATGTCAGGCATGTTTATTTTTCCACCTTTAAGTTCAGGACCTTCTATGTCGATCTCTGGTCCTTTAGCCTTCATTTTAGGAAGAGAGATATCAATAGAGGGCATGTGAAACTTGCCTCCTTTACCTCCAATTTCAATGTCTCCCTCTGCTTTTCCTTTGGGGAGTGAAAGATCAATGTCTGGCATTTCAATTTTCTTTCCCTTGATGTCTGGCCCTGTCAATTTGACATCACTCTCAGGAAAATTTACCTTTGGTAAGGAAATATCAAATTTTGGCATCATTACCTTTGCCCCTTTCCCTTCAGGACCTTCAACATTTATGTCACCTGTGACTTTTCCCTTAGGTATTTCAATGCTCCCACCTTTTCCAGAATGAATGTCAATATCAATATCAATGTCTCCCTGTGCTTTACCTTTGGGAAGTGAGACATCAATTTTTGGCATTTCAAACTTCCCACCTTTAACCTTTGGACCTTGAAAATTCGCATCTCCTTCAGGAAATTTTACTGTGGGGAGGGTGAAGTCTACAGATGGCAAGTTAAATTTGCCTCCTTTTCCTTTTCCTTCAACACCGAGATCACTTTCTAATGATCCTTGAGGGGGTGAGATGTCAATAGTTGGACCTTTGATTTCTGGTACCTCAATATTGATGTCACCTCCCTTTGATTTCATTTTGGGTAGGGAAACATCAATTGAGGGCATATTAAAATGTCCTCCTTTACCTTTAGCCTCAATGTCACCCTCAGTTTTTCCTTTGGGAATAGAGATATCAAAAGAGGGTCCCTCAATACTACCCTCAGGCATCTTCATTTTTGGTAGGGATACACCAAACGTTGGCATCTTAAACTTGTCTCCTTTTCCAGAGGGTCCTTCAATATCTACTTTACCCTCTACTTTTCCTTTTGGAAGAGAGACATCAACTGTAGGCATGTTAATTTGACCTCCTTTAATCTCACTTCCTTTGAGATCTATATCAGCCTTTGGCAACTTAACCTTAAACTCGGGAGCTTCGATGTCAATATCACTTCCCTGTGACTTCATCTTTGGTAGTGACACATCCAAAGAGGGCACCTGGAATTTTCCTCCTTTGATTTCAGGACCCTCAATTTTTACATCTCCTTCTGGTGATTTCACTTTGGGGAGAGAAATGTCCATTGATGGTGTGTTAAACTTTGCTCCTCCTTTGACTTCAGGTCCTTCAATGTCAATCTCTCCCTCCTTGGTTTTCATCTTTGGAACTGAGACGTCAAAACTTGGCACCTTGAATTTTGCTCCACTACCACCACAGCCCTCAAGCTCCATTTTGGCCTCTAACTTTGCCAACTTTTCCTCTAACTTTGGAATTGTAATGTCAACATTTAGTAGCTCAGGGCCTTCTAGTTTGATGTCACCCTTAGGTCGCTTCATTTTTGGAAGTGAGATATCTACAGAAGGCATGCTGAATTTTCCTCCTTTTACTTCACCTCCACCAACCTTAAAATCTCCTTTTAGATTTCCTTGGGGAACAGTGATATCAGCTGTAGGCATCTTGACCTTTCCCTTGTCAATTTTGCCTTTAGATTTTCCTTTTGGTAGAGAAATGTCTACTGGTGGCACTTCAATTTTCCCTCCTTTTATCTCAGGTCCTTGCAGGTCAACATCAACTCCTGGTGTCTCTATCTTAGGGGGTTTGACATCAAGTGAGGGTATTTTGAATTTTCCTCCTTTTCCAGATGGGCCCTCTATTTCAATGTCACCTTCAAACTTTCCTTTTGGTAAAGATATATCAACATCTGGCAACTGGATCTTACCTTCACCCTTTAATTCAGGCCCTTCTATGTTCATGTCACACTCTGGTTGTTTCACCTTTGGTAAAGATACATCAAATGTAGGCATTTTGAATTTTCCTCCTTTCCCAGCATGCCCTTCTACTTCAATGTTTCCCTCCATTTTGCCTTTGGGCAGAGATACATCGGGTGTGGCCATTTTCAATTTACCTCCTTTCACTTCAGGAGCTTCAATGTCAATGTCCACCTCACCTGTCTTCATTTTTGGCAGAGATATGTCAAAGTTGGGCATTTTGAACCCATCACCACCAATATAATAGTCCATATCTACATCTCCACCCTCTGTTTTAACCTTCGGTGGAGAGATGTCAACAGATGGGAGACTGATTTTGCCTCCACCCTGTGGGCATGCAACTTCCACATCAGGTGATCCCATCTTTGGTAATGAGATGTCAACTTTTGGCATGGAGACTTTGGGGCCTTTATAAGTGCCCTCCACTTCATCAGAAATTCTCCGTCCAGTGTCTATTTGCAAATCACCCTCAGCCACAATGATGTCAGACTTTCCTTTTACTTTTGGTAAAGAAATATCAACAGAGGGTAATTGAACAGATGCAGATTTTCCTGAGAGATGACCCTCCACCTCTGGTTTTGTCAGGTTTGCTTCAGGAAGATGAATGTCTGCATCTCCTTTGATTTCAACTTTTGCAGGTTTTATGTCAGTATGAGGTATTTTCACCTCTCCAGCTTTTATCTTGAAATCACCATCTATTTCATCTGAAAGACGTGCAAGTCTAACTTTGGGTAATTTCAACTTTGGCATTTTGAGTTTTGCATCTCCTTTGCCTGGATCTACATCAACTTTTCCTTCAGCTGCACCAACTCCTCCCTTGACATCAATTTTAGGACCTTTGATTTCTGCCTTTCCTTTTGCAGTTGATATCTCATGTTTTCCTAAAGGGTTTCCAAACTCCACATCAGGTGCATGAAACTTATGCCCTCCTTTCTCTACATTCAGGTTTTTATCACCAGTCAAACTGAACTCCACTGACGGTGACTGGATGTTACCTTCCAAAGCTGAGCCTGACTTTGTGTGTTTGGTTTTAGGAAAGTTGATTCCAAACTTGTGTCCTTTGTCTTTGGTTTTCACTTTAGGTCCGGATATCTCCGCGGGAGAAATATTCACCTGTCCCTCAAGTTGTCCTGTTTCCATTTTTCCTCCTTTTTCTTTCATATGGGGAAACCTGGGAGGGGAGTGTATAAAAAAGAAAATTAGCTCTTTTGAACTACTGTCATAGTGTTCGTCCACCTCCTTGTATGTTGTTAAATTCCAACATGAAAAACAAAGACAAGAAAAAGAGAAACAGAAAGACCAACCTGATCCTCCTCTTTGCCTTCCCCACGGCTGTAACCTCTGCCTTCCCACTTCGACCCTGTTTGATTTTGGGAATAGAAAACTCAACGTCCACGTCGCTCATCTCCAGCCTGGGTGGTGTTCCCTCTACCACCAGCTCCTCTCTGCGCTTCTCTTTCAGCCTCTTCAGACCAAAACGACCACCTCTTTTCTTCTTGACCTTAAATGGTTTGGTGCCCTTTACACTCTGAAGTAACATAAGGATGAAGTTGATTAAACCATATAAAAGTTACTATTTCGTTTGAGTTCAAAGAAACTGTATACCATGTATAAATATAGTATATTGTTTACCATTTTGGCCAGCTTGGCTTTGGGACCTTTGACCTCCATGCTGGGAATTCGAGGCCGTACGCTGACCTCTGTTCCCGTGATGGTCCTCTTTAGTTGGAAGCTGACTTTATACGGTTCCGCACACTGAAGGATTTTCAGAGCATCCTCATACTTTACGTTGTCGAAGTAGACCTTAGCACTCAGCAGCTGGTCACCTTTACACAGAAAAAAACACATCATGAATTAATGAGTCTGGTAGAATAAGCATTTGGTATCCTCCACATTTCCTTTTGGGGTATGGTGATGCAATAGGTACCTTGCTGCAGACTCAGATGTTTGGCAGCTGGAGAGTCTTTGAGGACGTCTTTAACAAAGATTCCTCGCTCTCCTCCGCCGGTTACACTGTAACCACTGGCTCCAGCCTCTGCCCCCGTCTCCACCACGATTTCCACCAACTCAGAGGCATCATCTGCACTCTAAAACACACACATGAAAGTTTTTATCTCCTAGTTGCATTGGTGTCATTATTAATTGTTGTTTAAACAATGTAATGTCCTTTAGATTGGCATGTGTGTTAAACCCATGGATGTTTAAAACATTTGATAATAAATTTGATAATAAATATCATACGTTTTCAGAAACAGTGCACATAAAGGATGCAAACTCTGTTTTTCCCATGTTCCTGCAGCATAATATCATCAGTCAGGGACAAATGAAACAAGACGTCTAAGGCTTCTCAGCAGAAGAACATGGATGTTATTTCTGCTGCAGTTCATCTGCATTACAAAGTGAAGCGGCAAGAAAACTGCGCTGGAGATTTAACCCTGTTTCTCAGAATAATAAGTGATGAATTTCAAATAATATTTCTCTTGCTGCTGAGATCAATACCGTTTTCTGCAAGTCGATGACATGCAAGGTCACATTCTGCAGCTTTCAGAATAACATCACATGAAACATGAAATAATGATTATCTTTCTGTCTTGGATTTAACTTTTTCCTCAGCTGTATAGCTTAAGAATAGTTTTCAGTGCTCTGACACAGCCTTATATATGGTTTCACTTGCTTCAGTGAGTGTAGAATTTAGTGTTTGGTTATTCGTCACTTCACACTTCACTTCTAAATCCATTTTATCCATTAAACTGTCATGGAGGAAAGGTCACTTTACTCCTGGACTACATCCACTTTTTAGAGCACAAATGAAATAACCTGCAGACGATGCACAAAGGAAAAAGTGACTCATGTACTTTATCAGCTGCAGGACTGAACTCATCTACGACGTGTAGGATTCACATACAAAGAGTCCAACTCACTGTCTGCTCGTCTGTGGGATCTGACTCCATCTCTGGTTGGGCCAGTTGACAGGCCGATTCTCTGAAGCGACTTCTCTTCTGACTTAAGACCTGTTTCAGCTCCGCATGAAGTTTCTCCTTCTGCACCTGGAGGCAACATGAGGAGGCAACATTTATTAACTTTGTTGCCAAATTTGTCAAAAAATGAATGTACAACTTGTTGAAAATGTATTTAGTATTATTTGTAACCGTTTTACATTTTTTATAAGGTTCACAAGACATAATTAGGTAATAAGTAATAACAGATTTTGTTTAAAACCTTCACTTGCTGAAGTTCTAGTTTAAAACCAGCAGGTGTCGCTGTCTCTCACTGAGCAACCCTACGGTTTTGTCTCACTAAAGTTCGCTAAAATTGCTAACGTGCTACATTTTATCTCATGAATGTGGGTCAGAGTATTTACAGGCAGTTGCCAACACCTGCGGCCGGTTTTAGACTCGCCACATTCATGACGCTTTTTTTGTTTTGTTTTGTTTTTTTTTAGCTCGTGGTCGTGGTCTCCTGCTGCTGCTGCAGCATGAAAAGGCCTCGACAGGCATCTCGTCTGTGCTGAGCTGGGAGAAATGAAAGGTTGTTTATGTGACTGACAATGACCTCAGCAGAACGGACCTAGACCATTGTGGTCTGGTTTGTATGGATCCGGCAGCTGCTGAGGTCAGGAGGTCATCATAACGCTAACGTTCACGTTTCCAAATAGAACAATATTATGATCTTTTCTGTTTGTGACTGGCGTTAGACGTCAGTGTCTTGGGTGCAAATAAAGGTGAGTGTGTATCTCACCACTCTTTCGGGGCTCTCCTGTTCGTCTGTGCCGCTGTGGTGAGGGTTGCGATGTGGGCCGGTGGGGGATCTGTTCGTCGGGGGCGACCGCCTTTTGTCTCTTACCTGCCCACAGAGAAGAAGACTGTGTTTGAAATGATTCATGCAGCAGCAGCTTTCATCTGGTTTTTACCCTTTAACTCAACTAACTGCAGATTACTGCAGCTTGTGGGAGACTCAGCTGGGAAAATATCTAAAGAACATGGTGTTCGTGATGTGAATTCACAGTTGTGCTGTGAAACCTCCACTGCTGCAGTGAAGCTGCTCAACAAAAGGAAACTGGCTGCAATGGAAAAAACAGATCCTCCTCCACTTTGCAATATTTGTGTTTTATTCCTTAATTCCTGCGTAACTGAACTGGCAACGTGTTGTTCGTTTCCTTCTTTAAAAAGGAAACATGTCATGACCTCGACTCCTGTGTCTCCTTCCTCTTCTCGCTCTCAAATAGTTAAAAACATCCTGCTCAAACACTTCACCTGCTGTCAGGCTGCTCTGACCTCACACATTTCTGGTTTTCACATAGTGATCGCATCAGTCTCTGAGCAGAAATTAATTTTTTTTTTTTAAATATGTAAACTAACATTCAGCAGCTGGTAAAACACCAAAACAAAACGCCTGAATGATTCAATCCCCTGTTGATGAGATGCAAGTTCCTTCATAAAGTGTAATAATTCACTTCATTAGATCAGAACAGCATCATGTCAGTTCATTAAAGTCTAACTGCACTGAGCCTCATTGTAGCGTGCTGTTACATTGCATGTAGCATCTTCTTCGACATCTCCTCAGTGAATACTGATGTTAATGTGTTTGTGTTTACTCACGGCTGGATCTCCGGTCTGACTGGAAACATGGCCGTCCTCTGGATCTCTGTCAGAGTCTGAAACAAACAAACAAACAACACATAATTTTAAGAGACTTTTTGTAGAAACTTCAGTCTGGACATTAAATGACTTAAAGCTCTGTCCATTTGCAGGACGCCAGCCGCCCACACCATGACATGCCATCTGAACACGACTGTATCACATAACAGTAAACTGGCATTCTTCAGAAAGTGTAGCATCAGGTGTTCATGTCAAACTCAGTCATACAGAGTTTAAGCGTCTGATATAGTGTCATGGACGGCGGTCTTAAGATTCTTTCCGTGGTCGATCCGCCCGTCTACATACAAAACCCACAGTGACACACTTTCAGGAAAACCAACATGACAACCAACTGGGACAGGTCATATATAAAAAGAAAAATGTGGAATTTGGTGTCAAATTTTGTGATAATTTTATGTTTTATACTAAAGTTTAGCTGCTCACCAGGGGACAGAAAGTGAATCGAAGAAGAGTCAAACATCTTGGCAGCAGTAAATTGCAAAGAGCAGGAACCAGTCAGCTGTATCTTGAACTAAATCTCTGAGTCAAACTACGAAGAACATGAGGCCACAAAGTCTCAAAAGCTGGTGAAAGTTACTAGTTTCAGGAGAGAACAAGTAGTTTAATATTAATCTTTGAGGAATTAAGAACTTGTTTGAGTTTTTTTTTCTTTAGTTTGTGTTCAGAGATATTCACATTCTGAGTAAAACTTTGATTTAATCACCTAATAAACTGTTCTGATTGGCTGCTGAGAAAAAGAGGGAGAAATTTTGAAGCGGCCAATTAAAACACAGCCTCATATCACATGATCTGCAAGCGGGAAGTATATGAGAAGTAAACGTATTCATATAAAGTTTAAATATGTACAGTTTAAAAACATGTTACATTGATGGATGAATACAGGCTGAAGGACGAGGAGACACTGATTTATTTATGATTCATATAATCTGAATTTGATGGGGACAACACCCCAGCTTCACTATTGACAGTGAAGCATCTTTGCAAAAGCAAGTTTAGTATTTCCTGAAGCAATCTATAGTAATGGCATCACGTTTTCCAATAGTTAAATTAGCATAAATTAAAAAATATATAACAATATTCCTCCTGCATGTCTGTGAGACCAAACAGCAGCATCTGGTGGTTGAATATGTCATTGCACCAATTGATCAACTGCTGCCAAACATCGGACGTACGACATCGTTATCATCTGACATTTAGCCTCTAAACAAGCTCAGATAATTAATAATCTAAACTTTAAACAAAATACCAGAATTTCTGTCACATTTGACGACTGCACTGATGCTGCAGCATGAGTTTGAGTAAACGACCAGTGAAGACTAGAAACAGAGGAAGCAACGTCGCCGCTAAACACCAACTTAATGAGAAACATAAGAGACAATTGTGGGAATTTGGAAAGTAAAAGTTTAAGTCGAGAGTTCGTCGTCTCTCTGCTTGTTTGTGAACCACTTGCCGTTCGGTCACGGTGGCCTCCCGCAATGTCATTCCTCACAGTCCTGCCATCATGTGATCACTTCTTTAACAACCTTAGCTGTGTGTGTGTGTGCGTGCAGAGGAAAGCCCATCTGTGTGTGTAACTTTGTATATGTGTGTATGTGAGTGTGTGTATTTGTAGCAGTGTAGGCGTGGATGCCGTGCCTGTTTGGGTGGGTTGGAGGTGTCCGGTGTCTCACAGGTCACAGTAACACATAACACACATTCACTGCTGCCCAACCTTCGCTGAGGCTCTGGAGACACTTTATACATGAAGTGATGCACTCCCTCATCAAGAGACGGACGGTATCAAAACTTTACTTGAGCCTCTCGAAGATCCTTCGTTCTGCGTCTGCAGCGATAATGTGACGATCGACTGACGAGAAGATAATCGTTTATCTATTTAACGGCACAATAATAATCTGATTTTAGTTTGCAGGTTCAGTTTCATCAAACACTTTGCTGCGTTTAGGTCAAAGGTTTCAAACTTTTATCAGATCCAGCAGGTGCAACAGAAACACAAAGCTGCACGAAAGACATTTATCAAGCCCTTAAGTTTAAGTTTTTAAATAAAATTACGATTAAACAAGTGTCAGTTTGTACCTGACGGCAGCTTTAAGCAGCAGACGGACAGCAGCAGGTGGAGGAGGTGGCACTCCCTGGACGGAGTGAAGGAATGGAGGCACGGCACAGGAGGAGGAGGAGGAGGAGGAGGAGGAGGAGGAGGTGAAGATTTGAAATGCCTCGCGGCCCGGGTCTTATTTTAGATCAGACTCACATCTGCAGGCCTGCACACGCCTGCTCTGATCAACACGGACCCTCAACGTCCTGCATCGGTGCAGAGTCGTCGAGTCTTTTGAATTACCGCCTCGTGGATTTACGCCTCAAAGTCTGTCCAGTCTGGAATATTTAATGTATTTTATCACAATTTTAGAGTTTTAACAAGGTCACAGTCACCTTGACCTTTGACTATTAACCCAACTTAAAATTTAATAGGTTCATTTTTGAGCAGTTTTGAGAACATTTGACGACATAACTGCTCAATGTTCCCAGAATATTGTGGTCACATGTACAGACGCCCTGAAAAAACATATATATTATTATTATCATTATTATGATGGACGTCATTCTGAAAGGAGTCAGGTGATGACACAGGAAGTAAGACACAAGACGATGCTCAACTTCAAAATAAAACAGTAAAGAGTCAAAACACTAAAATAAGCATCAAACTAAACGACACAACCTGACGTCAGGAAGTCGTGTACGGCAACAATATGTTCAATCATTAAACATTGCAACTCATAGAGAAACTCAACTTAATTTTAACGAGCAGACGCTCATATGTGACATCAATAGTTTTGGCTTCACTTTGTCGTCCATCTTTATTTACATGTGCATCCGAGAGCTTTGTACAATATAAAATCATTCATCTCTGAAAACATTTGTTGATGCACTCTGAGGTTGTCAGTTTTCTTGTGTGTTGCACATGTTGCACATCCAGGCTGAAGTGTGTTTATTGTCTCTGGAGGCTAAACGCTGCGCTAATGTCCTGAAAGACCTGTGAGATCTGAGTCGACAGAAAAATATCCAGGAGGCCACATTTAAATGCTTCCTGTGGTGAACGCTACCAACGCTACGATATTTAACTGTCCAACTTTTATAAAAGTTTAAGTTTCTAACCATAATTCAGCTTAAAGAGGCAGAACAACCCGACTAATGAGATTAATGAGTCTGTCTGCTCTCACATTGAGCAGTGAGTCTGAAGATCAGAGGACGAAACACGCAGCGAAAGCATTTTGTTATTGCTGTCGGACGCTCTGCGGTTTGTCTAACAGAAGCTGGATTAAGTTGTCGGAGGTAGCGTTGATTACAACGAGCCAGTTTCCGAGGTCACAGAGTTTAAAAGACACTTTAAATTACAAACTAACGCTTTTAAACTAAAGCCAAGTTCGTGCTAAAAGAACTACAGGTTTCCCAACTTTTACTGATAGATACATGACCCCATCATGACCCAAAACACTGGAAAAACAAAGCCAGATGATAGAAGATCAACACCAGTATCAGACTTAATAAACTGGATCAAAGGTGAAAGTGATGAAAAACTACAAGTGCAACATTTCTGCAACAAAGTTTGGATTATTTCTCAACAATATCAATGATCATCGCTCTGCTAAGACACAACAATCAGGTCTGAGGACAGTTTCTTTAAAAGCTCGACTTGATAACTGATCCCTCGCGGTGCTTCAGGCATCTGTCGCTGAGTACGATGGCGTGATGCGAGCTGAACAGTTTCTTACAGCAGCAGGTTTGCGAAACCGACCCTGTCGCTCTAATCCGGATCAGGACGGACAAGTTAATGATGTTATCTTTGGCTTGGTGGCGACAGAACTCAGGAGGAGCATCAGGTGTCACCACCAATCTGACGTTTAAAAAAAAAAAAAAAAAGTAAAAAAAGTAAAGTGATAACTTGTGTTCGACGTAACGACACAGAGGTGATGCAGCGCGTGAGAAACAGCTGAGGATGTGAAGCTTCGATTTATTTGTGGACGGAGGTTTTATCAGCAGAGGCCAGACATGAACAAAAATAGGTTTTCTCTTCACACACACGGTTACATAAGAGGACTCAGACACACACACACACACACACACACACACACCGGAGGAAATACCGCAACACTTCTCCACAATCGGTGGCAAACTGAGCACAAATACGAATTAATTCCATCTAATTTTACGGACAATAACAAGGTCAGAAAAGGGAAAATGAGCCTGTTACAGCCTCAACTGTGACTGCAAATATTTCAACAAATATCAATTTAAAAAAGAGAAAAATACACTGATAGCGAAGAACCTCTGACTTTAACGTCTGGGAGGTTAAAAACATTGATAATACGAGCTGAAAATTAAGTTTACATGTGGAGAAAAGCATAAAACACACAGAAGACGCTATGTTTGTTTTTTGTTAACTCTATATTGTTGGTTGCACACTTGTTTATTCCATAGTACTACAACTACAACTCTTACAAACACAATTAAAATACCAAAAATTTACAGTCTATCTGAAAGAATCAACCACCAGCAGCTGATTAGTTTCAGGGAAACAGGAACAAAGTCTGGATCTGATTGTCTGATTGGACACATATGATGCTGTGAGGATTTGTGAATGAGAGAAACTGACTGAAAGACAGTTAAAAGAGAAAGTAGAAGAAATAAATGTTAAAAAGGCGATTTTTGCTGCAAAACCTGCAAATATTTCCTATTTATTCTCTGTCACGTCATCATTTTCGTTGCAAACATCACAGACAAAACGAATCAGCCTCAATAATATCAGAATAAAAGGCTCCAATAAAACACAGACCTGCTGCTTCTGATATTTCAAAATATGATGTTTTTGCCGCAGTGACAACGTGATCGCGTCCGAATCATTGAGGAGACACTGAGACATCGGACGCAGCAGCAGGCGTTAGCTGCTTGGACAGGAAATGCCTCAACGTAAACAGGAAGCAGAGATGTTTTCAACCAATTTACACGACCACATGGTCAAACACACGTCTGACACACACACGATAACAGTTGCAGCGCTGCAGTTTTAGGGAATGAATATGAATCTATTTCTATTTATCACATCTCATATTAAACTTCATGTTCTGCCAAAATCGACCTTCTCGTCTCTCGTCTCTGTTTGTGTGTGGACGCCGGGGGAAGTTCACCTCCTGATCGTACGTCAGACGGTGTTTCCTCATGAGGTTCGAGCCGCCCAATCGACTCTTGACCCTGCTTCCTGGTCTAAAATTAACCACACCCACAAACGCGACCACCTCCGCCCAAAGTCTGACGCCAGGAAACTGCTATCGCCATCTATCACTTCATTTATGACGTCATTTACTCGACACACACATAATTTACACCTGCTACTCTTTAAAAAAACAGTAATTTCTACACGTCTTCCAGAGCAACAGCAACAACGTCGCCTTAAAATAAAACCGATCCTGATTTCTCACAGCGTCCACAATAACAAAATGCCACAAGAGTTTGAAGAGTTTGACACCTGAGACTTTATTTGTAGCATCAACGATGATCCTAGTGACTGTCTGTACCCACTGAATTAAAAAAAAAAAAAAAACAGAGTCCGGTTACCGTCGTGGCGTCCGTGTGATCGAGTCCAGCTGATGACAAATTAAACTGGACGCTCGGGACGATTAGAAAAAAATCTGCACCTGCAGCCAAGCTGGTTCACGAACGTTAAACATGTGAAAGATTTAAACGTTTGTTACGTATCGGAGGATTTTCAGGCGGGAAATGAAAGAAATTCTTCACCTTTGACCCGAAAGTTTCACAAAACATTAAATGTAAACGTATAAGAGGCCTTTTCAGGCTGAATCAACCATTTAGAAGTTGCCTGAAAGTGAAGTAGTATACGAATTATAGAAAAAGACGTGAAATATTACGATGTTTGTTACGTATTACGGATTTTAAATCTGGAAATTAAAAATTAAAATTCATTATCTTTGACCCCAAATAAGCTGTACATTCTCGATTTGAATCATTGAATTAACCAGAAAGTTGTCCGAAAGTGAACCAGTCCATGAATTACGCCACACGAGTCACGGCGTGGGTGTGTTTTGGCGCAAGCGACCTCTGTACCTACTTTAAGCCAACACACATACCAGGCCGGTGGGGCGAGCTCCGCGGTGGAGCTGGAGCTGGAGCTGAGGTGGGGTTGAGGCGGTGGCGGGGGTGGTGGTGAACAGATCCTGTGACCATCACACTGCAGCTGTCGCTGTGGTGTAACACTAAGACACGGGGGCTATTTGACATGAACGCGTACGCCCACCGACCGTCACTCGTCATAAAAAAAAAAAAAAAGAAAAGAAATTTAATTATTCTCGTGAAAAATTCAGAGTTTAAATCGTCCAACGTCTTGTTATAAAACACTGTTATAAACTTGGAGTCGTAGTGACATTCCTGGTTGCAGACAGTTAAGTGTTTGTATCAAGCAACTGGCATGTTGGAATAAACAGAAGCTGCAGCTGTTTCACTAAAACTGTCTTTGCATTTAAACAGCGTGCTATTGTTACGCTGTCCAGAGTCAGCAATGTGTGTGAGTCTGCAGGCTGAGACAAACTCTCCTGCAGCTGCTGAGCCGACAAACGCTAAAGTGGATAATATTTTCAGAAAAATAAAACTAAATTATACAAAAAAATGCACAAAGCAGCACAAAGGCCATAAACACAAACAACTTCTCCTGCAGGAATCAGCCTCCTTCAGCTCCAGTGACTTCAAACACCTGCAGTTTAAACCATAAACCTCTGGAGACGCAGCCTCAGGTATCAGCACTTTATTAAACCGCATCCATCCAGCTTACCTTAATTCCCAGCCTCAGTGTTTCTCCTGCGGCGGTTCAAAGGTTGACAGACCTCCACTTTTAATCTCAGCTATGACTCTGACTCTGTCCTCAGCTGCTCTCTCTTTCTCTCTCTTACTTCACGTTTTTTGTTTTGGTTTTTTTTTTCAGTCTCGTCTCTTTTCTGGTTCTGTCTTCGAGCCTTTGCCCCTTTTGCCACCAGCCAGGCTGTTGCTCCCCTCACTGAAACCTCAGGCCTGAACCGGGACCCATGGCATCTCTAGACCGGTTGCAACCAGCCGCCCTGATTGGCCGGAGGGGCAGAGAGATGCCCCATATTAGGGAAACAAGGAGGCGGGGTTGTACAACTAATAAAGGAGGGAGGAGAAGAAGATAAAAAGTCTGTTGGACTGATTCTGAGATTTCTGCACTGATATTAAACAACGTAAGGAAATCTTTACAAATAAACCTGGGTGCATCTGCAATATTGAAAAGATAAATCATTTCTAAAGCTTTGATTTAAGGCTTTAAAATAAAAGCTCAGAGTTTTGGATAATTCTCCTTCCAGCTGCTGAATTTGCATGAAGTGTTTTAAAGCTGTTGAACATCTGAGCTTCAAACCTTGAAGCAAAAATAAACAACAAAAACAAAACACACACACAAACACACACAGTCTTTAAATGCTTGGATGAACTTTCCAACAAATGATGTTGTTACGAAGTTATTTTTATCCCGATCGTCTGAAAATAGGAACGAGAGGCCTTGGATGTCGGTTTAGAGAAAGTGAGCAGCTGCTGTTGTGCTGAACGATTAGTGTGTGTGTGTGTGTGTGTGTGTGTGTTGAGTTTCCTGCTTGTGTTGTGTATTGTGTACCTCATTGTGTACCTGAGTATTTGTGTGTGTGTGTTTCCTCTCCTGGTATTTATAGATGATCTGTAGTAAACCATCTGGCTGCAGAGCTGAAGTAAAGATGGTTTGATTCAGAATCGCACGCAAGGAAACTTTTTTTTAACTCGTTCAACCACGTTCACGTGTCTTATCGAGGGTCAGGTCTCGATCGCAGGTCAACAAGGTCATTCAGGTGTTTCTCGTCCTTCCAGCTCCTAGTAGAAGATCCTGAGGCGTCTCCAGACTAAATGAGGTATAATCTCCTCAAACAATGTCCTAAAACTGGAGTGTTTCCTTCATTTCATTCATTAAATCCTTTATGTGTCAGCAGATGTTGTTTGGTCACATAAACATTCAGGATTTGCTCATTCTGCAGCTAAAGAAAAATAGAGTCGTTATGTGTAATGATGTTAAACATCTGGCAGCTTTTTGTTCAACAGCAGCCGTGATAGGAAGTAAAGTCACTTTCATGACTGAAACATGAATCCTGCTTATTGTAAATCCTCTTTGATGACTGTTACTCACTCTACTCTACAGTCTCATACTCACTAAGACAGAAATATGAGATGTGACATATTATTGATATAAATAGAAAAATTACTCATCTCGTTAGTGTATTTCCAATATTGGACTTCTTGGAAGTTTTGTTTCCGTTTCAACTTCAGTTTCAGTTTAATTCCCAAGATTAAACCATTAAAAAAAAAGATCTCAACATTTTCTAAAACCAACTCCTGTGAACATGTGAACACATGAATATTTTAAGCGTTGGGTCCACTAATGTCCAGACGTAGGATGTGGACGTTGTATCACGGAAAATAGAAGACAGTTAATCAACTTTGGACGCGTCTGCATAGATGTAGAAGCTAACAACTCGTCACAATCATCATCTCAGGACAAACTGACGAACATCTGGATTCACAGCAGCTGCATGGAAACACAAAGATGCTCAGAGCTGCTCGTGTCAGTGCAGCATCTTTTTCGATCATCACCTGAAGCTAATTTTAACAGCAGCTTGAAGTGAACTCTCATCTCTATTATTAGTCGGAGCAGAGGTCACGTCAGAAACGCAGAGGGAGGAAGTGGACATTGTGTCGGTGACTGTTTAGTTTACGTATCTGCAGCAACAATGTCGCTCTTATCTGCACATGTATCTGTCAATAACAGGGAATGAAACGACGTCCAGGAGGTCGGTGGAAGAAGATAAAAACTCAACAACTCTCAGTCAAAGTTCAGCTTTGATCCTACACATTTGTAGCTACGTCGTATTTTCTTTTTGCTTTTTGTTTGTCGTTGAAACGAAACTCAAACCTTCACAAGTAACATGATACTTGTTGTGACTGTAACAGTGAGTCAGTATCAGTCGGTATCAGTGTCCATGAAGTGATGTGAGTAATCGTTGGTGGTTATCCTCCCCCTCTGACACCACACGTGATTATTTTTTTACCGTAACACACACACACACACACACCCACACACACACTCACACACACACTCACACAGCCTGATCCAGTTTCTTGGCTCATCTAAGCGCTGACGATGGCAGAGCTGTGGTCTGATGGGACTTTGACTTTGTGCCCGGTGCCTCAACTCCCCTCACTCGTCAACACCCGCTCCACCTCCTCCACCCTCAACAACCTGACCCTCTTCGATCCTCCTTTCACTTTCCCCTGATCTGTCTCTTCAAGAAAATGTAAAAAGTTCCCAGATGTCTTAGAGAAGTTTACGTCGACAATTTGGTCTTTTATTTTACAACATATTCTTGTTGTTATTCATCATATTTCTGTCGATCTGAATTTATAAACATCCTCTAAAGACTGTGACGATATTTCTAATGTTCCTGTTGCACCTGACAGAGCCAGACGACTGACACTTTTATAATTATCATCATCATTATCATTATAATTACTGTCCATTAATGTTGCTGGGTCTTGTCAGGTCGTCAGAAGAGGAAACATAATGAGGCTGAATTCAAATTTATAGCTATAACACACATTTATTTTTTTGGACTTTTTAATGATGTTTTAAGGTGGAATCTAAACATGTGTTTCTGCTTTTCTTCAACATTGGACTCAGTCTTTGCTTTAGTGACATTTTGAGTTTTCTCAAAGTCACAACACCACACTGACAGACTGTGTCATCAGGACAAAGACTATAATTTACAACAAAAGCCAAAGACATGAGCTCTCAATGTTTTTTTTATTCACGACTCTCTCTCTGCTACAGAGGCTGAGGCAAATTAAGGACAAGAAAACTGCTGACGTTTTGGACTCCAACTAGAGGTTGAAACGGAAACAAAACTTCCCAATAAGTCTAATTTTGGACCGTGAGTACAGTTTTCTATTTATATCAATACTATGTAATGTTTCATATTTCTGTACCAGTGAGTATGAGACTGATGTAAGAATGAATAGAGCGAGTAACAGTCATCAAAGAGGATTTACAAGAAGCAGGATTCATGTTTGAAAGTGACTGATCATCAAAAAGTCCCCAAACGTCAAATTTAGAATATAAAAAATTATACAAACACTAACTTTAAGTCTCAGTGTTTCATCTTTATAACAACAAGTAACTAAACCAAAACCAAACCGTTTATTAAATCGCTGATAAACTTTTATTTGTGTATTTTATGTGATGTTTTAGTTTCTATCTCCTAATATGGACGACGGTGGGGGCGGGGTTTGGTTTATGAGCTGTACTGCAGCCCGCCACCAGGGGGCCATTGACATGTTCTTACTTCCTGTTTTTTCCAAACAGTTGTCATGCATCATAAAGACGTTGTTATAAAATAGTTTCAGGGTAAAACACTCAAGAGAAAGTGGTATGAGACTGGAAAGATAAGTATTAAGATTTGTAAGAGAAGCAGACAGTTTTTTTTCTTTCTGGGGTTAGAGTAGAAGAGTTATTGATCCTGACCTGCATCGGTGGAAGGCGTGAAGGTGACTCTGAATAATCCACGTAGACACTCACACATGGTCGACAGCAGAAAACACAGCGATGACGAGAAGCCCACGTGCGAAGCCGTGGAGCTGATGGAGGCAGGTGGACGAGCGTCTCAGGCGATCCAGAGGTCGGTTTGATGCTTCGGGAGACCGAGCTACAGTGTCAGTGTGAACCTCGAGTAGAAAGTAAGCAACAGAGAGAGTTGGATCCTGTAGCTGGGCGAGAGAGCGGCTGTGTCATCAGTGTGTGTACATCAACATATGGACCAGTGAACTTTCTTTTTCTTCTGCAGACCACCACAGAGTGAGGGTGTGTGTGTGAGGACAGGCGACAGCAGCGAGACACGACAGAATAGGGGTGTATTAACACGAGTGGACAGTCAGCAGTTTGCTGCGACCCTCTGTAAAGCCCCGCTCCATTGTTTGCGGTGCTGGAGGCTTTAGCTGTGGCCCAGCGGGGCCTTGTTACTGGGCTTAGAGGGGCTGGACACTGGATACCAGTCAGACACAACCGCTACTGAAATGGGGAAACACGTCCTCTGTTTGTGGTTGTTTGTCACGGAGTGATTAGAAAATTGATTTAAAGGTTGAGGTTGGTTTTATTCTGGAGTTTTCCACAAACATCACTCAAAGGAAAGTAACGCATATATAAAGGTCTATTTTTATTTTTATAGAATTAATGCAAATTAGGTTTAAGTGGTTGATTTAGAAGCAGAAAGACGTTTAAAGGACCAAGTCAAAAATAAACAGCGTTTACAGCGTCAACAATCGTTAAACCAATTTAAAGATTTCTGGTCAACTTGGAATCATTACTCCACTGTGGTTTCTTTTATCCTTTTATATATTTAAAAAAACAAACAAACAAACAAACATACGTATGTTTTTATCACGTAGGCGACCTACCTCACTTTCTACCTCCAGGACACTAGGGGGCAGCGGTGAGCTTGATTTTGACGTTTGCGGAGCGACAGGAGAAGTCTGTGTTATTTATTGTAACAATTTCTACAATAATATACCTTCAATGTGTCTAAGTTATGACGGTTTTTATGTAAATTAACGTAAATATCCTAGGGACGTAAACAACGTAAACAGGTAATGCTTCATGGGCTACACTGTCTCGTTTTGTTCGGCTGTAACTGACAAAGATCCAGGACGATGATCCCTTGATTTGGGACACAGACGTAGTATCCAACAGTGTTTGATCTAAGGAAACTGGACTGTTGTAGAGTCTGTTGCTGAGTCTTTGACCTTTGTCCTGGTCTGAGGCAGAAAACTGAAGTCGTCAAAAAAACAGTTGTCCCATTGTGACCTCAGGTGACTTTAACGAGCATCGTTACAATAACGAGCAGCTCCCAGTGACTGTTAGTGACCCTGACAAGCACCGTTCAAACTACCTGAGCTCCACAATAAAAATATTATTTCTAATAACAATAAAGATATAAAGTCAGTTTTCTATTTTCTAGCATATAGTCGACAACCAACCACAACAAACCCACAAACAGTCAGAATCATTTAACATCATCTTTGTTACAATGTGACACCTCGTGAGTTAATCTAACGTCCTATTTTCCTTCAAAATTTCTGCATCAAACACGTTTAGAGAGAAGAGCAACTGTTCATAAGGTCTGTTGGTGATAAATGTAGTTTCTGTTCTCATTAGGGACGATGTTTGTCTGCCACATGCCTCAGTTAATCCCTACAAAGTGCAGAGTAGTTGAGAGCTGAGTCATCGAGGATGGAGCCAGCACACACACACACACACACACACACACACACACAGTAAAAACCCCTGTGAATCCTATGGGTTTAACAGGAAGCGACTGAGAAGGATCACACCGGTTTTCTCCTCCTGATGCCCACTCACAGCTCAGATCTTAAAGCTTAAAAGTTTCTTCGACGGCACTTCCTCTTCTTTCCCACCATTCAGACTGATGAATAATTTATTTTGACTCATGAATTGTCAGTTTAATGACACGACTGGAGAAGAGACGGAAAGTAAAAATGAACCAGGGCAACATTTGTGGAAAAACAGCTTCTATAGTTTATGGTCTGCCCTCAGTTTGACTTTCCAGTGAAGTTATTTCCTATTTTATTTTGAAAAATTCTTAAACTTCAAGCTACAAACACAGCTAGCTGTGTTATTGTGCAGCAGTTTTTTTTTTCTTTATATTTCATGGCTCGATTTGTGTTGTACAATATTAAATTTCCAAAGCTTGAAAGTAGCAACATAAATAAATCGTTCTCCATTCCACATACAAAAATCTTGTTTTATTTTTATTTATTTATTTGCCTGGATTTGTTTGTGTGTTTGGATCCTCTCCTCTGTTTTGACCTCTGGCTGTCTCGACATCCCATCAGCCTTTTTGTTTAGAAAAAAACCACCAGACTGCATCAAATCTGCCTCAGCGTCATTTTTATTCTTTTATAATTTCCTTTTTTTTCATTTAAGCATTTGTAAAGGAAATAAGTTGGTTTAAATCAAATTTATTTAAATGTCTCATTTCAATGTGTGTTGAATTAATGTTATGTTATGACCCGGGGGCTTCATCACATCAAATCAAATGATTTTATTCCAACTCAAGCTGAGCAGTATCTTTCTTTATCTGAAAAGAGATCATTGATCTCACATTTCCATTTTTATTACTTTGTTCATTTGTATCTTTTTGGGATGAATGATTCTTTTTAACATTTAAATTGAAGAAGTTTTGCAAAAACACGACTCAATACAGTCGCCTAAACAGAATTTGCAAAAACTTTATAAGTGACTTTATACAAAGCATGAACAAAGATGAATTGATTCACATTTTGACATTTTAAAAAAGTAGATGGAGATGAGTATCGACTGGTCTGAAAGCAGGAAATCCCCAAAAATACATCTGAATATTTATCTTTTACTTAATCAGGACCAGTATTGTTTTGGTGCCACGTTCACTGTGAGGACCAGATTTTATTTTATTTTAAGTGTTTTTTCTGTTTTCTCTCTGACCCAGTGGAGCAGGTTGGCGTCAGTCCTTCAGATCCATTAATGGCCCATTAAACTTAATCTAATCACACAGGAGACAACTGAGAAATGATCTAAATTGGTTGATTACATTCGGGGGCACGAGTGGGAACTAAAAAAGTGAAAACTTTATTTTTTTTTTCCACCACAAAGGTTTCTGACACTTTATATGTGAATAACAATGACAGGAAGTCTCTGGGTGTAGAAAAATAAATACAATCCTTTAATGTTTTTTCATGAAAACTTTAAACGATAGTAATAGAAACCTATGAAATTGATGCAGAGCTTCTCTTGGCTCCTCAGTTTGTTTGTTTATAGTCGACCTCACCTGAAGGAGAAAAGAGGGAAAGTCGTTCAGTTAATATCGATAAAGAAACGGCACAGAGATGATACTGACATTAAAGTGACGGTTCAGAGTCACATGAACCAGAGTCTATTTCACCACTAAAACAAGTCAAACTCTCCCTCAAGAGATATTTTACGTTGGTTGAAGTAATATCCAGTTTGACCGTCTTTTGTTTTCACAACCAAATCACTTCACTTCAGCAGTAGCATGAATAGGGTCCCTACACATAAACATAAACATAAGAGTGTTACAGATCAGCAGTTTCATCATTTTTCTCGTCTCTTCACGGACACATTGGTCAATTATTCAGGAAAATGATGAATCTGCTGATGTGGAACAACCTTCATCACCAGTTGTTATAAAACCAGACGTTGGGTAAGTCTTGTAAAACAGTGTTTTTAATAAACTCTGGGTTCACTTACTAAGTTATCAGTACTTCAGTTTATGTGTAGGGACCCTATTCATGCTACTGCTGAAGTGAAGTGATATTTTGAGCTTTATTAGTGGTTAAAAAATGACAATTTAGATACGTTTGGCTGACTGCCCCATTTACTTTCATTGTTAACTATTTGGTTGTGAAAACAAAAGACGATCAAACTGGATATTACTTCAACCAACGTAACATATCTGTTGAGGGGAGTTTGACTCGAATTCATGGTGAAATAGACTCTGGTTCATGTTGCTCTGGTTCGTCACTTTAATATTATATTTATTTGCAGACGTTAACACACAACAACTCTACACTTGTCTGATCGCTGTTTAATTGCTTCTGTCCATGTTTGCTCCAGTTTTTTTTTCCTTTTACTCTCAAACTGATACAAATTTCTATCTGTTATGTTCAGTTCATCCTCAACCTCAGAGATTATTCACCTTTTTAATGATCCAACTTTTATAAAGTGTTAATGAGACAAGTAAATACCTAATGGTTTCATTCATGTTAAATATGTTTTTGGTTGTTCTGTAGATTAATGATAATCCACAAGCAGAGAGTAGTAGATCATAAATTATATTAATTCCTGTTTCTCTTTGACTATAGATCTTTTATTCATGCAGGATGATCCCCCAGCGAGCCACGAGCAGAGAACGCAGACCAAAATCAAACACTAACATCACACATTTTCAGACGCAGCTTTATATTTTATGTATTTTTTTTTCCTTCTTCTTCTGGCTCAGCACCATCCTGACGACTTATTAAAGCGAGACGCTACGGGCAAACATATTATTTCTTCATGCGCTGGTGAACGACTTCTTTCACTAATATAAAGAAAAAGCTCCGAAGTACAAATTTGAATGTCTGTTTTAATTTCTTTTTGTCTATTTGACTGTAGATGTTAAGTCAAATATAATCAAAGGCTGTTTAATCAATGGTTTGGTTTTACTCAAATATGATTTATGGATCTGATTTTGTTTTCATGTTTTATACATCCAGTTTTTCTATATTCTGAAAGTTTTTACAGAGTTTACTCACATATCTGATTTATGTTACATTTTTATCCTTAAAAACATGTTGAAAATGTATCTTTTATAGCAAAAAATACATATATACTTTATAATAACTCTGATTTATTTAAACATCAGTTCAGTTCTGTAAATTAACAGTAATAGTAACAAATTTAGTCTTATTTACATGTTTACACATAGAATTTAATAAAACAAATATTAATTTTCTCACTTCTTCGCTCTTAAACAGTATGATCTTATTTGTGGAGTTCCTCAAAGCTCCGTCTTGGGCTTGTTATTGTTTTTTTTCTCCTTTTTTTGTGTATAAACCTTCATATTTCATAAATGTTTGATCCTTTTCTGAAGGATTTTGTAGAGAAGAGTTGTATAAATAAATCTGTTCCACTTTCACTCGCCAGATTTTGATATTTTGTTTCTATTTGTTTGTGTCTGAAGTAAAAATGACTTAATCTAACGATTATATTTACTGTTTTGTTTTTCCTTAAAATAGTTAATTATCTTTAATATTAGTGGCTCATTACTCATTAGAGCTAATTGATGGATTATTATCAGGAATATATTGAGATTTTCTCGTCTGATGTTTCTGTTTACAGTCCAGGGGCTGATCCAGATGTTTTAGCTTCATCTTTATATAAATGGTCTGACGTTGGGACCATGTGGTGGAGTCCTCACATCACACAGGTACGATCAGAACCTGTCGTGTTCTGAAACGAGACTCCACCGTTCACTGTTTGCACCCTCGTCACCACCTGCATCCACTGAGAAGACGCTGTGGTAATTAAAGTGCAACAAACGTGTTTCTTTATTTCATTTCTTTAGATGTGAATCAAAGAAAACACTTTGATAAAATAGGAAATAACACACACACACACACACACACACACACACACACAGATAGAGAGACCTGCTGTTCTTGTTCTTCCTGAACGTCTCTGCAGCTGCAGCTTGGAGCTGAAACATCTGCATGAAGAAGAGAAGAGACAGAATCTGTCACAACCCTGCAGAGTCAATTAAGTAAATGAAATGAATTCAGGGGTCTCCAGTCTAACTGGGTGGTCCTTATGGCAGAACACACACACACACACACACACACACACACACACACACACACACACACACACACACACACACGTGCAGAAATTGTCCCACGACAGCAGAGACTCTCATGTCGTCGTTATCTGGGCGGAGCAGCTTGATGCTGCAGTGATAAGAACAAACATATTGTTCATTTGTCTTTTAAATATAATTTTAAGACTTTGTCTCCTTATGATTAAAAATTATTAATAACATAAAAAACACTTATCTCTGTTAAAGAATATTTTATAATAATAATAATAATAATAATAATAAATCTGGTGTCATTTTTGATGACTAATTTTAAACGACTACTTGTTTAGTTGCTACATTTTTTAATTTCTTCAAAACACAAACACAATAAAGTTTTTTTTTTTTTTTTTTTGTTCAGAAATGTATATATAAACTTTTTAAATGGCCACAGTGTCCATCCCACAAGACAAACAAATAAACACGCGACCAGATCTGAGGTAAAGCTTTTGAGAATTGAATCATGGGTGTTTCCAGAAAACCCTGCCCCTGCAACATGTACACACACACACACACACACACACACACACACACACACACTCCGTGGGTCACTGAGTGGGTGGGTGAGGGTTGGGTGGTTAACGGCGAGACAGAAATAACCTCCTGGGTTGGGCTCGGCTACGTTCCTTGGCCCCTGACGGCCTGACTGAATAGTTTACACAGTGGGAAGTGACATGCAGGAGATACCTCCGCGTGTGTGTGTGTGTGTGTGTGTGTGTGTGTGTTATTTGTGATGAATGACACATATATGCCCAGGAAAAAAAAAATGATAAAAACTTTAAAGTTGTGAGATAAAAACAGAAACAAAACAAAGACAGAGTAACGACGTGGATCTTGTGATTCGACTCGTTCTGAGGTTCAGAAGTTGAGTGTTGGTGAAACTGCACGTCTCCAGCTGATCTGAAGTCAGCAGAGACTGGGTGTGCTTCGTCCTCACATTCAGACACACCCGTAAACACTGAACACATCCACTGAACCACAGCTGGACTCTGAGTTTAACACTTGACTGTAGTGAAGATTTATAAGAATAATTTATAATTCGAGGTGTTTATGATAACTTTTGGCAGCAGAGAAAGAAATGACACTCCCTCAGTTTGTTTGATGATCTGTTGTCTTTTCTTGTAAATTTATGATTTAACTAAGCTCAGATTTTCAACCTTAGTTCAACTGGATTGTAGTTTCTTTCCTGAGACTCAGGAAAAAAAGTCTGTTGAAGTTTAAACTTGAACCGCTGCTGCTCACAAGTGTCAGAAATCTGCTACTGCAACTTGATGCTCGTCTATTCAGCTCCCAGGGGAAAAGGTTTAAAAAACTAAAGTGGAAAATAAAAAATAGCAAAAGTTTGATACTAGAATGTGCAACAAAATCAAAAAGCTACTGATCTAAAAAGTTAGCAAACAACTTGTCTTTAGAAATAAAAACTCACTGGTTTGTATTTACCAACATATAAAGACTGAAAAAACAAAAACATCACATGACCGATGTTGCTGAATACTAGTTATTGAGAAAACACTTTAACAAAATAAAATAAAATAAATAAATAAATACCCTCATCGTGTCTCTCTTGTTTTAATGGATAAAAAAATAAAAATGAGAAAAATGATCCTGGATAAAACAAAACAAAAAATTATATATATATATTACATATCATCTTTTGGTGGCCAAAATGAGTACTACAGAAGCAAATAAATGAATAAATAAAAAGTTATATATATATATATATATATATATATATATGGTTTGGAAGATAAAATAAAAATAACATTTTGAAAAGAATAATCTTGGTTATTACTTTTGCCCTTTCCAGTAGCAAAAAACTTAAACATAAACAAACAATCAAATAAATAAACAAATAATTACTTGCCTGTCTTAATTTTAATTACCGGTATACCGGTATTATCGGTACACATATAAATCATTTGCCTTCCCGATCTTTCAGGTTTTAAGCTGCAAAAATTAAAAACCCTTGACAAACATTCTCATTTACCCTTCAGGGCTTCCATATAAATCAAATCATGTCATTTATAAAACAAACCTCTTTGTCTCTGTGGATGAATGACTGTGAAGCAGCAGTCAGGAGCAGCTCAGTCTGGACATGTTGTACCTCACATCGGCCGGTGGCGGAGCGCGGAGCAACGGGACACCGGGGACCTCAGCTGGGCTTTAAATCCGGGCGGAGGCGCTGAAAAGTGCAGAGACAGCAGTTAGAAAAGAGGGTGATGATGAGGATGATGATGGTGTGAAGCATGTGGAGTAAAATACTGACCAATGAATGAAGCCAGTGGCTCCTTTGTGTCTAATTATAGCAGCAGGAGTTGGACGAAGGTCAACTGGAAGTTACGCGCCATGTGTCGAACCTGTTGGTGCCTCAAACCTCATTAAACAAACTTTACGTGGAGACAAAAAACATTTTGATCATATTTAAAACTTTAATTTAGCTTCTTTATTCTCATACCTCCTGGAAACAGTCGCTCTGCAGCTTCACCCGGAGAAAAGTCCGCAGGTTTTTTTTTTTTTACGGAGTTTTACGCACCAAAATCTCCAGCAGCGGCATCTCCGAACAAAATGTGGCACCACACTAGACATTAGTATTATTTCAATTAAATCATACAGCAGAATAAAAGCTGAAGAAACCAAACAGTGGAGCAGAGACTCATTTGTAGGGTCACCGTTCGCCGCCATGTCTCTGCTCCTCTGACCGGTGCCGTTAACGCCCCTCCTCCGCGCTGCTGCGCGCGGATGGAGGCGCCTATAGGGACATATAGAGACAGAGACTACTAACACTACTATTCTGTACCATGTTTAGAGACACACTCCTGTATTATCTGTATAACGCTTCATAAAGTGTCCAAACTGAAAGATAACAGGTATAAAAACTGTCGTGCGCTTCTGGTTTTGGCTCAATTATCCATCCGTCCTTCTTCTTAAACCGCCACTTCACATTTATTCATTTATTTCGGGAGACAAAGATTATCAAATAATTTCTAAAGATCAGGAGCAAAGTGTTGGGTCAAAGTAACCGAGAGAAAAGGTCACACAGGTCACAGAGGAGACCAAACAGTAACAGTAACAGCAAAAACATATAAAAGTCCATAAAAAGACTTTAAACACAACAATATATGACAACAAATAGAAATGATGTTAGTTGGAGTTATTTAAAAAGGGAAAAACAGCAGCAGCTCCTCTTTAAAGTTCATATCTTTGTAGCTTGTAACTTGTTGGTAACAAATTAATATAAAAATGGGATAAAACTGATGTTCTTTGCAGAATAATTGAACATCTGTGCAGGTTTGATTGAATCAGACATTTATTGAGAGTAATTTATTCACTGGGGTTAATAAACAAGTTGCCCTGGACAGTTGCCACAACAACTGTTTTTTTTTCTTTACAAATTAATACTTTCTTCAGTCCACACAGTGGAAATTGAGTCCTGCAAATTAAAATGATCCGTTAAGAAAAAAAAAGTAAAATCATTTGTCCCTGAGATGAGGTAAAGTTGTGTAAAACAACTATTATTGATATTTAAAATCATGACAAATGACCTCAATAAAAGACGAAGCAGTGAAACGGCTCCACCTAGTGTTACTAATGTTGCACGACACGAACCATGTGCTTCATCTATTTATAAAAGGTTAAAGTTACAGCGTCAGGTTTGAGAACATGCTGCAGCACGTTGCTCTCAAACCGGAGTTTGAGCTGAAGTTTTCTGAAAGTTTCCACGTAAAATTAACCTGTAGCTCTGTGATAATATGTGATTCTCTCTGAGGAGTCTAACAGAAGTCTCTGAGGTTGGTGTGTTGGCTGAGAGGTTTGCTGTAGTCGGAGCTCCAGTCTCTCTCGAACACGTCTCTGAGCTGTGATTGGACGGTCGGCTCCGTGGACTGTGACGCCGTCTGGTTGACGACCAGCGCCGAGCCGGCCGTGTTCAGAAAGTAGTCGCCTGACCAGTTGGACGTCCCTGAAAACAGCACAGACACAGATCAAACATATTCCTGATGATAAAACAACTCATTTTTATTAAGAACCAGCCTCACCTATGTAAGCCACCTGATCCGTCACCATGTACTTGTTGTGGTTGACTCTGGCGTAAGGAATCTCCTTCTGTTTGGGGTTGGCAGGAACCACGAACAACCTCTTTACGGAGAAAAGTAGACAAGACAACATCAGGTTTATGTTTTTCCTACAGGATGTCATTCATTTTATTTTATTTCTCATAAAGAAGCAGCTACTCACCACCTGGATGTCCAGTTTACTTTTGGTGTCGTAAACCGAAGCCAGAGATTTGAGGAACGGGAACATGACGGGCTGCGTGCTCGTCCAGCAGCTGATCAACAGACGAACTTTGACCCGCTTCTCGTACGCGGCTCTCCTCAGCTGGGTGTCGATGTCTGCCCAGTACCTGCAGAAGACGCCACATGTAGAGTATAAAGACGCTGGACATCACTGTTCAGCCAGTAAATATCAACAGAAACCTCATGTTAATTGTGTTTCTGTTGACGTGTTGCAGCTTTAAACAGATCAAAAACAACCATTTCATTATATTGCAGCAGTCAAATCCTAAAATGATGCTTTAAAGGAATGAAACTGATCTAACCTACATGATTCACTAGTTTTATAACCTCACTCTGACTCTAAACGAACTAAATTTTCCTCCTTGTTGGTTTCATTTGTACCGTTTAGGACGTGTAAACTCCGTGGTGGGCAGGTAGTTCATGACAGCGATGTAGATGAAGCTCTGCGCGTCGTCGATCACGCTGATGATGGACTGAAGGTCTGACGTCCTGCCGGCGGCGCAGAACGACGGAGGAGAACTCTAAGAAGAAACAGGAAGAGATGTCGTAGATGTAAAACAGCAGAAAATAAAAGATAGAAGATATTTCTGAGGTTTTAAAATCAACTCACCGACAGATAAACGCTGGACGGCGTGTTGTTGAGCGGCAGCTGCAGAGGCGTCTCTTTGTTGTAGAGGGTGGAGAAGCTGCTGGGCCACGGAGACGGGATCGACTGACTCTGACCCAGGAACCAATACGCCTCAAAGATCTTCCCCAGGTCGGCAGCGAGGCAGCTGCAGTTGTAGACGACGGCGCCGAGCTCCTTCACCTGGACGACGACAGAAGAAGATCACAAATTTAACTGCTTGAGTTTGGACACAGTTTCATCAGATGTTTCAGAGAAAGTGGATGTTTCATTGCCGTGGCAACGACCAAACCTCCATATTAATATGAAATATCTGTTTGTGAAAGTGAAAACTGAGATGTGGTTTGAAATATTCATGACATGTTAGCAAATTTAAGCTGCTGTCACGAATTTCCATGTGACTGGAAACTTGAGCCAACTAATGAACTGAACTTCCTCTTGAAAGCAGAAGGAAACTCTTTTCTCTTTTTCACTGTCGGTTTAGGAGAAATATCATTTACTGTAAGACAGCTAACGCAATCCAGACTGTGAGTCAAATAAATTAAATTCTCTTAATTCGGGTAAATATTGTAATAAAACATGTCCTTAATTTATCAAAAACATTTGCACGTTTTTATTAAATGTGTCGAGGACACAGACTGGAAAACAGCTGAAGCTTTGTGGTTGAACTGGAGGAGATAAATGTGACAATGTTTGCCCTTAATATAATGTTTTTTTTCTCTACTGGGCACCAACATTATAACACTGATGTTTGAGTCTTAACTTATCTGATAAATTAAGCTTTAATTAGTTTTATTTCATGTTATAAAAACAGACTGAGACATTGTTCACAGAAGAGACTTGGATGTGGAGCCTTTTTAGTCTAATCTGTGTGTGTGTGTGTGTGTGTGTGTGTGTGTGTGTGTGTACCTGTGTGAGGGACCTCCAGTCCATGTTGGCGCTGCCGATGTAAATGTGCTTCTTGTCCACGACCCAGAACTTAGTGTGCAAGACGCCGGTGGTGAGGTGCCTCATGTTAACGGCCCTGATGTCAGCTCCTGCAACACAAACACGTTAGAAACATGATAGGAAATATTCTAATCAATTAAAGGAATAAACAAGGCGTCACCTGCTTTGCCGAGCAGCCCCAGGTCGTACTGAGGTTGACTTGAAGTCGGTGTGTTGACCGCGATACGAACAGAAACCTTCCCTGAAAGTTCAGCGAGTTCCTTCAGGATCGTCTCCCCCTGTGAAAAAACAGCAGGAAAATCATTCTAGTGACAGAAAATGACATTTAATTTCAGATGAACATGGAGAGAAAGTTAACGGCTGCAGCCGACCTGATTGGCCGTCGGCTCGTAAGTTTCGGTGTCTTTGTTCGTCAGCGTCCAATAGAAAGAGGCGATGTCCAGACTGCTGCGAGCTTCACCCACCAGGTTGAGCCACGCCTGGAAGATGGAGGGGTTGGTGGTGCTGGAGTTGAACTCCAGACCTTCAGGGATGCTCTCCACCAGAACAATCCTAATGGCGTAGAAGAGACTAGATTATAACTTCCATCAAATTTTCTGCAGGATTATTGTTAGATTTGTTTAACTCTCATCAGTGTAAGACTGAGGTATCTGGTTGTTTTCTTACTTGCAGGGGATCAGAGCAGGACTCAGTCTGGGGCAGATTGAGGCTGCTGCTCGGTGCAGGATGAGAGCAGGAAGTTCTCGGTGTCAGGAGGTTGTAGAGGGCCACGGCAGCGAGCAGCACGGTCGCCACGGTGGCCAGAGCTAAAACACATCTGGAGTACTGCAGAGTAGAAACAACACCTTGAAGAACTCGCTAAAAGTTAAAGTAACGGTTCAGAGTCACATGAACCAGAGTCTATTTCACCATGAATACGAGTCAAACTCCCCTCAAGAGATATTTTACGTTGGTTGAAGTAATATCCAGTTTGACCGTCTTTTGTTTTCACAACCAAATAGTTAACAATAAAAGTAAATGGGGCAGTCAGCCAAACGTATCTAAATTGTCATTTTTTAACCACTAATAAAGCTCAAAATATCACTTCACTTCAGCAGTAGCATGAATAGGGTCCCTACACATAAACTGAAGTACTGATAACTTAGTTAGAAAGTTAGAAAAATAAAGCGAGAAAAATGTTGAATCTGCTGATGTGGAACAACCTTCATCACCAGTTGTTATAAAACCAGACGTTGGGTAAGTCTTGTAAAACAGTGTTTTTAATAAACTCTGGGTTCACTTACTAAGTTATCAGTACTTCAGTTTATGTGTAGGGACCCTATTCATGCTACTGCTGAAGTGAAGTGATATTTTGAGCTTTATTAGTGGTTAAAAAATGACAATTTAGATACATTTGGCTGACTGCCCCATTTACTTTCATTGTTTACTATTTGGTTGTAAAAACAAAAGATGGTCAAACTGGATATTACTTCAACCAACGTAGAATATCTGTTGAGGGAAAGTTTGACCCTGAAATAAACCCTGAGTTCAAATTACTCTGGACCGTCACTTTAAAATGGGGCTGAGTATATGTGTGTATATGTGTGTGTTTGCTGAAACGTACCATCACTTCTTTTTTTTTATCTTGTCTCCTCCATTCCACTTCTGTCAGCTGCAGATATCAAAGAAGAGCTTTTAGTGACTGAAACCAATTGACAAAAGATGAAACTATTAAAAAAAAAAATTCACACATTGCTTGACTTCCTCAGGGTTTTTTCATATCCTCTGACTTCAGCTTGGTTGTTGTTTTAGTGATGTGACTGAGACATTACTGGAATTCAGTGACTTACCATTAACTTAACATTAAATTAAAATAGCAACTTTCCCCAACTTTCACATGATGTAAATGGATGGAAAATGAGAAGAGAAGACAAACCTGACTGAAACATAGTCACCACAAGAGAAAGTATAAAGTTCCAGCTGGAGCGTAGATTATTAACTCAAACTGAACTCAATTGTTTTACTGATATAAGTTTAACAGTTCCTCTGTAAAGCTACAACCAAGTTCTTTAATTTCACTGCTTCAAATAAATCAAGGAAGTAGATCAAAGGTGAGGAAAAAATGACTAGTTTAACAAGGATATGACATCTTACCTGATTGTAAGCGATGTCCGTCTTCATGTTCACAGACTAAGTCGCATCTGATTCTGTGTCAGTTCTGATCTCAGGTCAGATGATGATCTGCAGCGACAAGAACAACAAAGTTACATCACATCAACATGTTTCTGTGGTAACTGACTTGATGAATCACCCGATACTGAAGCTGCACTGGGGAAAAAAAACTTTCATGTTGCAACAAGTTTGTGTTTAAATAAAAACTGAATATAAACTCAAACACCACTGTCTCTTTTTAAAAAAAAACACACACACCCTCTTCTCGCGCTTTACAAAGAGAAGCTACTAGATGTTTCCAGCAGCATTTCACCACCAGCACAAAGACGCAAACTCAGACAAAATGTTTACTGACGTCTGGAGTCTTGTGATTGATGAGATTTTATTGCATAAAAAAGAGAGGAAGTAGTGAACATAAATGCTGACAGTCACGAGAATTGGCATCTTCTCAAAGAAACATGTGACTCATTATTATAATTATTACTACTAATTTAACTCAGAAGCACATATGTTAATGAAGGATCCAAACTGGTCCAAAACTAATTTAATTTCTAATAAGTTTAATTATAAGACATCTAGGTAGATGACAGCACACAAGAGTTTAAATATAGTTCAATATTTAAGCAACTGTGCTGGGATTAAACCCACATTTTGACATTTAAATCAAACACATTTCAAGTTAAACATTAGAGGTTGAAACACAGTTCACACAGATTAACCAGGCACCACTTGTCAAACATTGTGCAGATAACAACACATTTATCTTTTTTTGCATAGCAGATAAGCGCTACAATCTCTAGACAGATTAGGAAAAAGTATTCAGAGTAAATTAATAAATAATAAAGTGAGTTACAGGGTTAATGCTTAAATACAAGGATTGCTAGCTAGCAAAAAAGCTAAAAAACATCATATATTTCTTGTCAATTCTGATAAAAAATATATGGTTAAAATGCAATTTTGTCACTGTATATTTAAAACAGTATACAAACATATTTCTGACTGTTTATTAGTGTGATAGTTTCTATTAATAAACCAACTTGTGTTTTATTCAGCAGACAAGAGTCGCTGACAGAGCAAAAACAACAAAAACAACTCGCTCTGCTCGAAAAACCTCAACTTACCTGTTAACACGCGTCCAGGTTGGTGAAAAAACCCGCATAAAACAGCGTCGACGTCTGCTCTTTACATACAACAGCGTTTAAAGCAGTTATTTCATTTTTAAACGTGTAAAAAAGGCATAAAAGACGCCAATTCCCCGCGGAGTTCATTAAAGATGCGACTTAGCTTCACACAAAAACAGTGAGAGCCGAGAACTGGGGCGGTCATGTGACCTGAGCCCGACAGCCAATCAGAATGGAGCTGAACGCGTGACGTAGGAGCAAGTTTTAAATTTGACCGTTAGAGGGCGGTGATCGTCCAGCAACAGTCAGCGACCGCCATTTTGTAACCACCCCAAGAAGCGAACATGTTAAACGTTTATTTTCTCCACTGAGAAACTCGACAATATCATAATAAAAACAACAACAATGTGTGAATAATTTATTAATATTATTTTTGTACCTACTACACAAAAAACCACTCCGTCCTATATTACTAATACATTTTGATACGTATTATGTCGCGGGGAAACGATATATTAATTTCTTTTTGTTCAGTTTGTTGTTGCAGTAATATACTGCGCATCAGGGAATTATCTTCAATTAAATTAGTTGTAATAATATATAAAAACCGGACCTTCACCTGTCAATTCCAACGAAAATGGGGTTACAACATGGCGTCCACGAGTCACGTGATAGCCCCCTGAACCAATCATAGAGCAGAACGTCGTGTTACCAAGTTGGCCAAACTCTCTAATATAAACGGCTCTAATACCTGTGATTAACTGTCTTAATCCACGTTTATTATTAATAATAATGATAATAATCATCTCCATTTAACTCGATTACTTGATTTAAAAGTGTTAAATGTTGAATAAAGTTAAATACAGAACAAAAACAAGATGTTTAATATAGATTTCTAGGAATGTTTATCTGCCATTTTATTAACCAGGCACTGTGAATATTTCAGCATATTTAAAGCTTCATAAAATTAATTCATTTATGATAAATGAATAATAATACAGTGTATTATTATTCAAGTAGTTGAAAAAAGCTTCATGTAACATAAAATAGAAACACAAAAACAAAAGTCCAAGGTAGGAGGTAAAAATTAAATAAACAACTAATTGATTTCATCTTTTATGCATTCATCAAAAACCAAATTCATAAACAAAAACAAATAAAGTGAAAATAAAAGATTCTGGATTCCAGACATGTTTCAAACCATCCATCCACGTATCTAGAGGGTTAAACATTCAAACACATCCATAATGAATGATGTAGTTATTACAGTAAAAGCAGCAATACTGTAGGATAAAAAACAAAGTAAATAACAGTTCATCTTAATTTAGCAGCATATCACATGTTTCATACGTCAAACTGCAATCAGCAGGTTCACTAGTAACTACAGTGTCTGGTGCATTGATCAGTGATCAGTTTGACAGAACATATTACAACAAATAAACAAAATACAAAGTAAAACAATAAAAGTTTTCACACATATTTTTCCTGAGGACAAAATGGAAGATAGAGGAGTCATGGTCAAAAAAGAGTAAACTTAAAACAAACTTTTAGGTTCCTCTGATTCGTTGCCCAATTTACCAAACTACATATATTAGTCTGAAGTCATAAGTGTATAAAGTGACGTGTTATGTTCATTACTATACATTTAAATCAGGTATTTTGTGTAACTGATGACTGCCATCTTGTGGACAGTAAGTGATATGACATACCTGTTTCTATGGTTAAAATAGAAACAAATGGTAACAAAGTAAATGTCGACATCATAGTTTGAGTTTGTTAAATTATTTCAAACGTTGAGAACAGGCTGAAATATATTATATTAGAAATGTTATTATCAATTAAAGCTCTCAGGTATATGTAAAAATACAATTTCTAGGGCATTTTATCAGGATTGTGTGGTGTTACATTGTAACACTTCAGTTAATTTACTAACATAACATTCTCTATTGACTGCACCGCTTTGGAGATTTAATTATGTTGTTTAATGTTGAGGCTCGTCCATTTTAGGTAAATTAATGTATAAAGCTTTTCATCTTTGTGATGTATCATTCCTCCTCTGTGTGGACGACCGCATGTTGTTAAATTCATTCTGTGTCTAACATGACTGCAACAGTTAAAGAAGCTAAATTATTTCTTTCTCGTGAACTCTCATGTGTCTGTTCAGAGCCGACTTTTGAGTAAATGTGTTACCACATTCAGAGCAGGTAAAAGGTTTTTCTCCCGTGTGAGTTCTCATGTGTTTGTTGAGGATTGTTCTGATATGAAATTTCTTATCACAGTGAGGACAACCGAACGGTTTCTCTCCCGTGTGAGTTCTTATGTGCGTTTTCAGAGCTGAATTATGACTAAATGTTTTACCGCACTCTGAGCAGCTGAACGGTTTCTCTCCCGTGTGTGTTCTCATGTGTCTGTGCAGACTTCCCTTTATGTTAAAAGCTTTTCCACATTCAGAGCAGCTGAACGGTTTCTGGCCTGTGTGAGTCCTCACGTGTGTGTTCAGATGCTCCTGTCGACAGAAAGTTTTATCGCAGTCAGAGCAGCTATATGGTTTCTCTCCCGTGTGAATTCTCACGTGTGTGTCGTGAACCGCTTTGTAACGAAACGTTTTACCGCATTCAAAGCAGCTGAATGGTTTCTCTCCCGTGTGAGATCTTACGTGTGCATCCAGTTGTACCTTCTGACTAAAAGATTTGGTGCAGTAAGAACAAGCAAACGGTTTCTTTTTTGTGTGAATTTTCATGTGTCTGTCGAAAACCGGTTTTAAACGATACGTTTTACCACAGTCGAAGCAGCTGAACGGTCTCTCCTCCATGTGAGTTCCCATGTGTCTGTTGAGAGCCGACTTTTGACGAAATGCTTTACTACAATCAGAGCACTTAAATGGTCTTTCTCCTGTGTGGACTCTCATGTGTCTACTGAGATCTGTCTTTTCAAAGAAACTTTTACTACAATCAGAGCAGCCAAAAGGTTTTTCTCCTTTGTGAATTCTCATGTGCTTATTGAGATGTCCCCTCTTATGAAAAACTTTACCACACTCAGAACAGCTTAATAATTTCTTGCCGTTGACGTATTTCACAGAGGTATCTTTGTTTTTCAGAGTGTTCAACCCTGACTGAGGTTCTTCAGTCTCGTTCCAGTTTTCACTGTCATCAGTGTCTGGTCCAGACGAGTCTGAAGACTTGTCATCACTACCTGGTTGTAAATGTTTGTCTTGATCCAAGGTTTTCCTTCATAGTCGTCTCCATCAGCTTCTGTTTCCATCTGTTCAGTTGAGGTGCTCACTGAAGACTTTGTCTCTCTGTCCTTCTCTGTCTGGACCTGATGAAGCTGTGAGCTCAGAGGTTTCTCATCATCATCTTCATACTTCACATCAACAGGATCAAGAGTAAACGTGCTGACATCAGCCTCATCAGACCTTTGAAGCTGCTCTTCCTCCTGCTCCTCTTTAATGTTTGGAGGCTCTGGGACCTCCTGGACTAGACTGGAGCTCCAGTCCTGTTCTTCCTTCTTCACCAACAGCAGCTGGTTTTCTGTAATGAACAGTAAAGACACAGACTTTAGTTCAGACACATAAACATGCCTCATAGTTGTATGACGACCATAGTCGTTCTTTGACCACCAACATATAATCAGTCCATCCTTACTCCCAGAGAAGGTTTGTACTAAATATGAAGAAACTCCTCAATATATTACTGAAACATCACGTTAACAAAGATGAAGGAGACTCCACTGTAACATCAGTCTTCTCACTACCTTACTGTGACGTCAACTCTAATAAACTCTGACACTTTAATCAACGTTAAATTCAAACCTGGATCTTTATATTTATTGTCTTACAGCTGTTATTATAACATCTATAGACAAATCAAATCCATAGTTGCAACTACGCACTGATGTATTTTGACATTTTTTTGACAGTTACCACCGAGACCAGCATCTTATCTCATACGAGAACTAGAAATGTCCACAACCGGATCTTTAAAGACCTTGTTTCATAACAGGTCAGAATAACATGAGGAGACTCTGTGATGACAAGAGGAAATAAAAAAGGAGAGTAAATATAAACACAATGTAAACGAATGTTTCCTGTGATCATAAATGAAAACCTAACTGAGGATAATTAACCGGCCATGATGAGAGTGAGAGCTCTGACATTATGTAAAGAAACGTAAAAAGAAACTGGACAAAGCAGTGATTTTCTATCAGTCCAGGCAGACGAGATAATGGACATTTCTACACATTTGTTTTTAGTTTATTCCTCTGCAGCTACAGCTGAATTTATTGCTACTGCTCTAAAAGAGCATGTTGTTTCCTTCCTTCCTGAGGATTAAAGATATGATGGAGTCAAATTCCTACTATATCATCACATCAGCTCAATCATGATCATGCAAATATCCAGAAGAAGAGTATATATCAGGTCCATATCAGAGGGAGTTTCTAGTAGGACGTACCTTTGTTGAGCCCCGTTTTAACCCACATCATCACAGTGAAGACAGATGTACAGGACTCACCGGTTTGAGGGTTGAAAGCAGCCTCCAGGTGTCTCCATCTCTGTATCTCTTGTCTCAAATGATGAATTTCATCCTCGTACTCCGCTGTGACTGTGTCAATGAGTCCACATATCTCTCTGATCATGTCCATAGAGCAGCAACTGTCTCTTATCAGTCGCTGCTCTATCGACTCTCTCAACTTGTGTCCTGCAGACATTTTCACACAACTAAACTAAACTAACAACAAAAACGTGGTCACACACGCGGTCGAAGGAAGGAGATCCTCGAGACATGGATCTAAAAAAAACAAAACAAAATAAAAACTCGATCGAGAAACTGCAACAATAGAAACACATGTCGAGGATCAAAGCGAAACACCGACGACTCTTCCTCCTCTGGAGAGGGAAGAGACTTCTTCTTCTTTGGTGTTTAATTGTAGTTTCAGTTAACTGCTTTACTGCCACCTTGTGTTTGTTTCAGTCAGTTACACTCCCTCCATTTCTATCAATCAATCAATCTATCTATCTATCTATCTATCTATCTATCTATCTATCTATGACCTGTAAACTGTCTTTTAAATTGAAACTCAGTCTTTCATCCTTAAGAATCATATTTTATCTCTTTTTTCCCCATTAAATTTTGGACAATAAAGTTATTAAATATTAATACTTTCCTCTTATCCACAAACAAACAATAAGCAGTTATTCAAATCTATATTTTTAATCTCTTTGATTCCTCATCCTTCTCACTTTTTTTCTGAATCCTGTAAAATAATTCACATTTCAGTGTTTGAAGTTGCTTCGTTTCATCTTAGATCAGGTTTATCTAAACTCTAAACGCAGCTAAATGCTTTAATTTTATGAACTATCACATAAAATGTACAAATCTTAATAATGACACTTCAAGATGAGGACAAAGGGTCAGTGATGTGTGTTTTAATCTGATGCCATTTGTTTATTTCGTTCACATTTTACTGTTTTAATATAAATATATTCAAGTGTTCAACTGAGGTCTGAACCTTTAATAGCAAACATCTAAAATAACTAAATTCATGAAATAAAATGACAATAAAAACAATGTTGTAAACCATCCACCCATAACATATATCCTGCTGAAGGCTACACGTTTTGAAAAATATAAGTTTTAAAATATTCACAGGCACAAGATGTGGTAACTACAGTAAAAATAATAAAGTAATATAAAAATACTGAGTTACAAGTTAAAAAAAAACCTGCAGAAAATGTCCATTCAGTGAAAATTATCAGCATATCACACGTTTCATGTCAAATTGCAATGAGCAGGTTTACTAGTAGCTACAGCATCTGGTGTATTGATCAGTGACCAGTTTGACAGAACATATTACGACAAATAAACAACTTACAAAGTAAAAAAATAAATATTTTTACACAAAGAGAGAATGAGGACTGCCCTCATTTAAAGCAAGTGAATGTGTGACACTTTTTTACTTTTGGCTGCACGTCTCCTGCAGGTTGTGTGGCCACAACATAGAGAAATCAGGATTGCTTTAATATAATTTTTTTTTTTAAATCACAATAAGGACAGTCGAATGGTCGCCCTGCTAGGTGAAGTCTTGTGTGTGTGTTCAGAACAAACCTTTGGCTGAAGGCTTCACCACAACGTGAACAGATCAGACGAACGGTTTCTCTCCTGCGTGTGTTGTCGTGTGAATGTCTAAGGCGGTCTTCTGCTGAAAAGACTGAGGACAAACTTAGCATCTATAATCGTTCTCTCTTGCGTGAGATTTAACGTGAACATTAAGCCTCCTTCTCTTAGAGAAAGTTTTACCACAATCAGAGCAGCTGTGCAGTTTCTTTTCATGGTTCTTTATCACGTGTCTGAGCATTGTATACTTCTTTCCAAACGGTCTAGCGCAATAAGAGCAGCTAAACGCTTTCTTTTTCTTCATTATGTGACAATTCATAATGTGATTTTTGAGATTTTGTCTAGCACAAACAGTTTTACCGCAAAGAGAGCAGCTAAATGATTTCTTTGCCATATGAGTCTTCATGTGTGAATTAAACGGTCTCTTCTGCATGAAAGTGTCACCACACTGACGACACACAAAACAGCTAATCTTTTTCTTGTGTTGTAGTCTTTTGTGTTCACGGAGCTCTGATTTTTCAGAGAAAGCTTTACCACAGTGAGGGCAGATAAATGCTTTATCTCCCGTGTGGGTTCTCATGTGTTTGATCATACTTTTCTTTAAATTAAAAGTTTTACTACAACAAAAGCATCTAAATGGTTTATCTTCTCTGCGAGGTTGTGTGTGAATTTTCATGTGTCTTGTCAGGTTTGACTTTTGAGAAAATGTTTTACCACACTCAGTGCAGCTATGACGTTTCCCTTCTGTGTGAAGTGTCATGTGTGTAATGAGGTGGTCCATCTGATTAAAAGTTTCATCACAGTCAAAACAGACAAATGATATATTTAACTCTGACTGAGGTTCTCCAGCCTTGTTCTGAATTTCAATGGTGTCATCAGAGTCTGAAGTCTCATCATCAGTAACAGGTTGTAAAGGTTTGTCTTGATCCAAGGTTTTTCCTGGTTCTGACTCTTCATAGTCGTCTCCATCAGCTTCTGTTTCCATCTGTTCAGTTGAGGTGCTCACTGAAGACTTTGTCTCTCTGTCCTTCTCTGTCTGGACCTGATGAACCTGTGAGCTCAGAGGTTTCTCATCATCATCTTCACACTTGTCATGAACAGGATCAAGAGTAAACGTGCTGACATCAGCCTCATCAGACCTTTGAAGCTGCTCTTCCTCCTGATCCATCTGTAGTCCCTCCTGTTCCTCTTTAACGTTTGGAGGTTCTGGGACCTCCTGGACTAGACTGGAGCTCCAGTCCTGCTGTTCAGGAGGAACCTCTTCCTTCTTCACCAACAGCTGCTGGACTTCTGTAATAAACAGTAAAGACACAGACTTCATTGAAGACAAATGACAGGACAGTTGCAATTCATTTCTCTGATAATCTTTGACCTGTGGCCAAAAATATGTCTTGTTGAGCTTCTGATGAGCGTTGACCACCAACATATAATCAGTCCATCCTAATTCCCAGTGAAGGTTTGTACTAAAAATGAAGAAACTCCTCAATATATTACTGATATATGATGTTAACAAAGATGGAGAGACTCCACTCTGTGATATAACTGTAACATCAAAGTCTTCTCACTACCTTACTGAGTTGTGTCAACTCTAGTAAGGTTGTAAGGTGCAAAAACAAATAGTATTAAAATACGAATAACAATTTTTTTTTATTTTTTGCATTAAAAATTAGAACAGCGCAAACATTAAAACAGTATGACAACTAGACTTGACTATTTGTTAAATAGCTGGTGTTAACGTGTGCGCCCGTCTCATTCTCTCAAACGTTTATGTTGAGTTGTTAAAAACGGAGCTTTACCAACTTCTTGAACTTCCTCTTAAAGACGGGGGTGACGGTCTTTAAGGTCTAGGTTGGTTGTTTCTTGTACTACTTAACTTCGTTTCCAACACGTTGAAGTATTCTTCCTTCACCTGCAGCAGTACCTGCCACGTTCAGCCCGATGAAGTTTCTCGTGATCATAAATGAACATTGAAAACTGAATATTTAAGATCTATTTGAAGACCTCATTTCAGGCTTTAAGAAATTACATTAAAATCCTTGTAACTGAGGGTAATTAATCTGCTTTTAAAGAGCAATCCTGTGATTTTGAGACAGTGAGGAGATGGTTGGAAGAAGCTCTACATTCACAACTAAAATCATACGAGTAGAGATGCTCCGATCAATCGGTTGCCGATAACTATCAGCAGATATTCATTAAAAGTTGTTCCAGGCTGATCAGATGACGTAAAATACCCGAGATGTTTCTCTGCCTTTCATTCAAAGAAAGAAAACGGAACCGTCTGTTTTTAACGTTGTGTTTCGCGTAGTGATGCACGATATATCGCTCTTACCCTTGGTGGAGACACAGACGCTACAAGGGCCGAGTGAGAGAATGTTCCTGAAAAGTTCCTGGACCCTAAGCATTACTTGGAACTTATTGGTGTAAACACAGCTTACCCTCCGTCATTTGGCAGTTTTTTAAAGTGTCTCAGGAGGACGTTCGCATTGCAGTGTGAAATACGTGACCACAATTTGTTAAGTCTTTTACATTGACCTTTTCTATTCATTTAATTTACAGTGGTAATAGTTGTAGGTAGTTGTTGTAAATGCTTGATTGTAATTTTACTTTAAATACCATTAATTTTATATCTGCAGGTGATTCTCAGTGCTGGACACATTTTGTGATCAGTGATCGTATTGGTAGATTCTGATTTCCATGATCAAATTTTTCAACAGTAGTAACATCATCATAACTGCTAACAGTCCCAACACAGGATGATGGACTAATGCCACAGATACCAGTGATACACCAGTGTGAAGACACCACCTGTATTTACCTTTACAGTAAATACATGTTTATGTTTACAGTTACTTATATTTTGGCTTATTTACAAGTTTGAATGATAAATAACTGACTGTGCATCTTTAGAAACAGTTTCAGTAAGAATGGACTTCACTAGTTTAGGTCATTCTAGCTTCTGATTGGTTGGATCAGACTTTAGAGGACTCACCGACTCTGTTCAACTGAACTCGAGGGTTGAAAGCAGCCTCCAGGTGTCTGCATCTCTGTATCTCTTGTCTTAAACCATCAATTTCATCCTCGTACTCCGCTGTGACTCTGTCAATGAGTCCACATATTTCTTTCACTGTGTCCATAGAGCAGTAACTCTCTTTTATCAGTCGTTGCTCAATCGATGTTCTCAACTTGTGTCCTGCAGACATTTTCACAGCCAAACAAAAACAAAAACACGTGGTGAAAGGAAGGAGATCCACCGAGACGTGACCGTGTTTCAGGTGAAGCGGTACCGAGATAAAATAGAGGCTCAGTCGAGAAACTAGGACAACTCAACCAGAGCGACTGAAGCGGAGACCGGACCAGGAACAACCGACCCTCTGCTTCTTCTTCTTCTTCTTGGTGGTGTATGGCGGTTTGCAACTCTGTAGTGAATACCGCCACCTACTGTACAGGACCGTGTAAATCGCCGTATTTCATGACTCATCGTAGCTCAGAGATACAACCAGTAACAGATGAAGGAGAATTTCATTTCTCTGTTCTGAACGTAATTAAAGTATAAAATGATGTTTAACTGAATGAAATTCAATCATAGAATGTTTCACTGTCTAATGATAGAATGTTACTTTAGAATGTTTCACTAATGATAGAATGTTACTTTAGAATGTTTCACTAATGATAGAATGTTACTTTAGAATGTTTCACTGTCTAATGATAGAATGTTACTTTAGAATGTTTCACTAATGATAGAATGTTACTTTAGAATGTTTCACTAATGATAGAATGTTACTTTAGAATGTTTCACTGTCTAATGATATAATGTTACTTTAGAATGTTTCACTGTCTAATGATAGAATGTTACTTTAGAATGTTTCACTAATGATAGAATGTTACTTTAGAATGTTTCACTGTCTAATGATATAATGTTACTTTAGAATGTTTCACTGTCTAAGCATGGAATGTTACTTTAGAATGTTTCACTGTCTAATGATAGAATGTTACTTTAGAATGTTTCACTGTCTAATGATAGAATGTTACTTTAGAATGTTTCACTAATGATAGAATGTTACTTTAGAATGTTTCACTAATGATAGAATGTTACTTTAGAATGTTTCACTGTCTAATGATATAATGTTACTTTAGAATGTTTCACTGTCTAATGATAGAATGTTACTTTAGAATGTTTCACTAATGATAGAATGTTACTTTAGAATGTTTCACTAATGATAGAATGTTACTTTAGAATGTTTCACTGTCTAATGATATAATGTTACTTTAGAATGTTTCACTGTCTAATGATATAATGTTACTTTAGAATGTTTCACTGTCTAATGATATAATGTTACTTTAGAATGTTTCACTAACAATAGAATGTTACTTTAGAATGTTTCACTGTCTAATGATAGAATGTTACTTTAGAATGTTTCACTAACAATAGAATGTTACTTTAGAATGTTTCACTAATGATAGAATGTTACTTTAGCATGTTTCACTGTCTAATGATAGAATGTTACTTTAGAATGTTTCAATGTCTAATGATGGAATGTTACTTTAGAATGTTTCACTGTCTAATGACGGAATGTTACTTTAGAATGTTTCACTGTCTAACAATAGAATGTTACTTTAGAATGTTTCACTGTCTAATGATATAATGTTACTTTAGAATGTTTCACTAATGATAGAATGTTACTTTAGAATGTTTCACTGTCTAATGATAGAATGTTACTTTAGAATGTTTCACTGTCTAATGATAGAATGTTACTTTAGAATGTTTTAGCGGTCAGAGTAAATGTAAAGAAAAAAGGTATAATTTTGTCCAGTTTTCTCTACTTGCAGGAATATTATCACTAAACGATCATGTACTAGACTGTGTAGAATGACTTCATTACTACATTTTAAAGTGAAAGTAGCCTCAGAAAGGACTGATCTGGTCAGCAGAGGCGACACTACCACAACACCTATAGACAGATCTACCACAGCACAGGAGAGACTCAGTGGACCTGCATTTATTAGTGTCAACAACAAAGTTGGCTGTGAAATCTTAGAGATGAAAAAGGAAACAAAGGTTCTGTAAAGAGAAAGTTAAATGTTGACGTAGTTTGGATAAAGACAAAATAAAAAGAGTAAATGTGTAAACATCAGTAGTTGTAGTATTTTAGGTTAAGGTTCATCTTTGCAACTTTGAGAAAGTTTTCAAAAATTAATGTTCATTTTCATTTTTGAACTCTTCTGTTTTCTCTGTTTGTTTTGTTTCATTGTTCAACCAAATCAAGGGGAATGGTTACGACAACTGCTACAACAAAACAACTACAAATCTACCACACAACTACTACACATATATATACACAACATGTTCATCCTGCTTCAACATGTGGATCATCAGGACACAGCTGGTCGTCTCTCAGCTCACTGTCTGTCCTCTTCATCTTTCTTCCACCTGCAGAGAGAAGGAGACAGAAGAGAGAAGACTCAGAGTTGACAGAGACTCACTTCATCAGCTTCAGTCAGTGAAGCAGCATATCCAGTATAAAGAGCAGCAGGGACCTCAGTCCTGTTCAGACCAGAGGTGGAGCAGCTGTGGAGCGGAGCTGCTTCCTCTCAGCTCTCATGTTAATGTGTCTCATGAAATGAATTGCAACTGTCCTGTCATGTCAGTCCACAGTGGAAATAAAAAGTCATGAAGCTTCATCACTGCACAAACACTTAAGTGATGATTCACTGTTCTTCAATGTGAACAAAGAGTCTCTGTGTTGATCTGAAATATCAGCTGACACATCAACATGGACACAACAGAGATGAAGGACGGACCCCAACCCTCTACTGACCTCAGAGTCTCCAGTCCACAGTCTGGACTCTTCACAAGGTCACACAGATCCTTCACGTCTGAATCCATCAGGTTGTTTTTTCTCAGGTCCAGTTCTCTTAGATGGGAGGGGTTGGACTTCAGAGCTGAGACCAGAGAAGAACAGCTGATCTCTGACAACCTGCAGCTCTTCAATCTGAATAAAAAAAAAAAGAAAGAAAGAAAGAATAATTATGAATAAACAGATCTAGACGTTAAACTTTGGATCAGTATAAAATCAACCTGATGTCTGCACTTTACTGTTACATCATGTTCATCTGAGCAACAACTTAACATGGCGTCTGACCTCAGAGTTTCCAGTCTACAGTCTGGACTCTTCAGAAAACCACACAGATCCTTCAGTCCTGAATCCTTCAGCTTGTTTCCGGTCAGGTTCAGTTTTCTCAGATGGGAGGGGTTGGACTTCAGAGCTGAGACCAGAGAAGAACAACTGATCTCTGACAACCTGCAGCCCATCAGTCTGAATGAAGAATAAAAGATGTAGATAAAATGGTGAATGATCTGATATTTTCTTTGTGCTCTGACATCAGCACAAAGACTTTGTCCTTGTGTTAATGTGGATCAGACTTTAAAGATCTTTAAAGACACTTTAAAGACCCAGTGCTGATACAGGACCACAGTCTAACTTAGTCCTGGTCTTTGTCCTCTGATCAACTCAGGAATTATAATAATAAAGATAAAAAATAAAAATAATAATACACAGACATTAGTCCTGACAGTTTACTGACACGAAAAGAAAAATCAATTTTTTTTTTTCAGTTTCTTTGTACAAACATCAGCTGTGAGGATCTTCTGTTTGTTGTTGTGATAAAAAGTGAGTGTTAACAACCAACACTGGACATTTTCTACAGCTGATGTAGAAAACATTGGTCCTCTGACTGAGAAACACCAGTGTGTGAGTTGTGAAGTTTTACTGGAACATCCACTGTTTAACATCTGATTCATTCAAAGTCAGTGGATCCAAGTTACTGTGAAGAGAAATTAGCTTCAGTTGTAGATTAAAGATATAAGATCTACAACAGTAACAGACAGTGAACTGACCTCAGAGTCTTCAGTCCACAGTCTGGACTCTGTAGAAAACCACACAGATCCTTCAGTCCTGAATTCTGCAACTTGTTTCTACTCAGGTCCAGGTCTCTCAGGTGGGAGGGGTTGGACTTCAGAGCTGAGACCAGAGAATAACAGCTGATCTCTGACAAACTGCAGTACTCCAATCTGAATAAAGAATAAAAGATGTAGATAAAATGGTGAATGATCTGATCAGATGTGTCCTGATCAATGATGTTTATTCTAACTTCACAGTGGTGGAAAAAAAAAACTTTTGTTATTGCAGCTTTTGTCACTGCAGTGTATCTTTCTGGGCTTCTGATATATTTCCTTGACATATATTCCAGTTTTCTGTCTACAGGTGGGAGTGTGTTCATGGGAGTGGCTCTCTGTTCAGATACATAAAGCAGAGTAGAAATGTAAATGCGCGACCATGCAGAGACAGAAGTGATATGCCGTCATGTAAACAAGACAACATGGGTATGTTAAGCATGTTGAAGTAAAAAATCTTTGCTGTGTTAAAATTAATGCGACTGCTACTTGTGTTAGCCTGTCTATGGCATTTTCATTATGTTTTAGCATCAAGCTATCAGACTACTCAATAGTTTTCCACATTAAATGATAAACATGTTTGTGTTAGTGAAAAACAAGTAAGAAAGCAACAGAGAGAGACAGAGGTGTCATGGTAGGGGTATGGTAGGGAAACACTGAGTCAACATCAGTGTTGCTTTTCCCAAATAAAAGGACGACATCTTAATGATACTTCAAGCTAAAGAAGCTAAAGAACACTATTCAGTTGGTTGCAATATATAACCTCACCACTAGATGGAAGTAAGTCTTATAAAGTAAGTCTTTAAATTGGAAACTTTTACCTTCAACACATTTGAAACTATGTACTTTAAACTTAACTTAGTAGATTTTTTACATTACTTAAATAACATGAAGAATTTTGTCTGTCCAACATTTTGGAACATTTGAACACAGGTCAAACATGTATCAAAATAAAAACAGAAATACAATAAAATAAGCATTTTAAAAAAAAACTCTGCAGCTCCAGTGTCTGACAGAACCTGGTCTGATGAAAACAGCTTCAGTGAGCTTAGTTATAGTAACGCGCCACTTTTTATTGTCAGTAACAGTAACAGTGTTGTTATGTTGGAAACAGTAATTAGACAGATTACCCGTTACTGAACAAAACAAACACTGCGACTAAGGCCTTTTATTCAATTTTTATTTATCATCTATTTTTATTTTTAAAAATTGATCTATTTTCATTCTATTAATGCTGTTATTTCCATCAGTCGTCATGACATAATGTTAATAGGAAATACCAGGACAAATAACCGTATGATTCATGTCATTCATCACCAGCCAAACTGGCCAGTAAGTTATAATTTATACATGAGAAAATGAATTTTAACCTGCTTTTGGTGGGTTGGTAGGTGTTAATTTAGAGCCCTGGTCCTGACAGTTCATTGATGTGAAAAGAAAAATCAAAGAAGCTTTGTCAGTTTCTTTGTACAAAAATCAGCTGTGAGGATCTTCTGTTTGTTGTGATAAAAAGTGAGAGTTAACAACCAACACTGGACATTTTCTACAGTTGATGTAGAAAACATTGGTCTAAACATTGGATTAAAGATATAAGATCTACAACAGTAACAGACAGTGAACTGACCCCAGAGTCTTCAGTCCACAGTCTGGATTCTGTAGAAAAACACACAGATCCTTCAGTCCTGAATCCTGCAGCTTGTTTCCACTTAGGTCCAGTTCTCTCAGATGGGAGGGGTTGGACTTCAGAGCTGAGACCAGAGAAGAACAGCTGATCTCTGACAAACTGCAGCCCGTCAATCTGAATAAAGAATGAAAGATGTAGATAAAATGGTGAATGATCTGATCAGATGTGTCCTGATCAATGAAGTTTATTCTGACATCAGCACAGAGACTCTGTCCTTGTGTTAATGTGGATCAGACGTTAAAAATCCAGTCGTGATCCAGGACCACAGTCTCATTTAGTCCTGGTCTCTGTCCTTAGATCAGCTCAGGAGTAAAAATAATAATAATAATTACAATTTCCAATAGCAACATTTTCTGGTGAAAATAAAACAGATTATAAATTCAACTGAATGTATTTAGTCATACATTTTATTTTAAAATGCTTTTAACTAACCCTTTAACAACCCCACCAAGAAAAAAAGCAATGGATTTTTCTTTCATTTATTATTAACTTGGTTGAGTAAAAACCACAATCAATGATTTTCTTTTAAATAGACCCTGTGGTTTTTAAAATATTGACCTTTACCAAATGTTTGAGATTAAAGTTAAAATACAGAATTTGTGTTAAACTTTATGTTTGAGCACTGAACTGACCTCAGAGTCTCCAGTCCACAGTCTGGAATCTGTAGAAAACCACACAGATCCTTCAGTCCTGAATCCTGCAGCTTGTTGAGACTCAGGTCCAGTTCTCTCAGATGGGAGGGGTTGGACTTCAGAGCTGAGACCAAAGAAGAACAGCCGATCTCTGACAAACTGCACCTCATCAATCTGAATAAAGAATAAAAGATGTAGATAAAATGGTGAATGATCTGATCAGATGTGTCCTGATCAATGATGTTTTCTCTGACATCAGCACAGAGACTCTGTCCTTGTGTTAATGTGGATCATCATCATGTCAGCCTTCTACACACATCGTCCAAATGTCAACACAACATTCATATACATGTTGATGTGACACAGATTCACAACAAGCTGCTGACCTCAGTCAATATGTCAATATAGAATCAATATCACATCACATGTGTTACACTAAAAGTCTGATCCCTGTTTTTTTTTCATAACCTCCTGTGTTTTGGAGCTGAGCAGGTTTGTGTGATTGACTGTTAGAATAAATGTAGTTAACTACAGGCTGTAGTCCAGGGAAAGAAACTGTGACATTTAGTACAAACCTTCACCTTTGGAGCTGTTTTCTGTCAGGGGATGTTTCTCCTGCATCGTCCCACCCTCCTGTCAGCGTGACCATATTCACACCCTGCTGTTTCTGACACAACAGCTGCTCTCAGATCAGTGGGAGCTTCTCCTGAGAAACCATGGGCTGTTTTCCTCCATCTTTTCTAAACTTTCCCTCTTCGCAGTTTGACCCTGCTTTAACCTGCTTCCTGCTACAGTCTGAAGGTCTGTGGCTTCAGATGATTCAGCAGCACTGACATTCATCTGTTTCAACTGTCACTTGGAAACAAAGTGGAACCTTAAAACCTGTTTGTGTTTGATGGAGTCGTTCATCACGTATGTGATTTCAGTTTCAGCAGCAGAGGATCTGTGTCTGTGCTGCAGCTACTTTTGTAGCAACAACAGTTTTTTCTCTTCATCATATTATTGTTTAAAAATCACCACAGAAACCACATAAATGTACAAACCAGTGAAGAACAAGAAAACTACAACAGGTCCAGCCAGTGAACTGACCTCAGAACCTCCAGTTGACAGTTTGGACTCTCCAGTCCAGCACACAGACTCTTCACTGATGAATCCTGCAGCTTGTTTACACTCAAGTCCAGATGTCTCAGATGTGAGGGGTTGGACTTCAGAGCTGAGGCCACAACTTCACAGCCGGTCTCTGAGAGTTTACAGTCAAAAAGTCTGTGATAATAGAAAATATAAAATGTGTCAGAATAAAATAAGCCAAGTGGTAATAAAATTAGAAAACATAGAGAATAAAAGATGTCATGATGTGATCAACATGTTCACTCCGAGGTTCAGATCATCTGATTGTGTTTGACATGAAACAATGATCCTCATAAATCATAAGTCTTCATTAGTAACTAATTTGTGACTTGCCCTTGACACCAGCTTGTGCTACTAGATGAATCCCCTGTCGCACCAACATGAGAGACAAGGACCAGAGAATCCCCCTGTTTGTTGTACCACCCTTGACTAAATGCCAGCCTGGACATCAGCTACCCATGTCACCCATATCAGAAACTGGCACCGCTGACCACCACAATACAACCAGTTGACTGGAAAGTGGTTTGTTCTCATGTGATCTACTGAGAGTTGTTCTGATTCAACACTGTGTGTTTAAATGAGACTAAATCACTGATCTAATCTACTGATTGATGATTATAATGATCACGTCTGGACTCACCGAGCCTTCCTGCAGTTCCTCACAGCTGGTATCAGTCTCCGTTTTCCCTCATTTGATGTCTTGTACTTGATCAGGTCCAACTCATCCAGAACCTCCTCTGACATCTGCAGCATGTAGGCCAGAGCTGAACACTGGATCTCAGAGAGTTTCTTCCTTGATCTTGTCTCTGACTTCAGGAACTCTTGGATCTGCTGATGAACTGAGTGGTCATTTATCTCCATCAGACAGTGGAAGATGTTGATGCTTCTGTCAGGAGAGATTTTATCACTGTTCATCTTCTTCAGGTTGTTGATGACTCTCTGGATGGTTTCTGGACTGGTCTCTGTCTGACCCAGCAGGTCTCTTAAGACTCTCCGGTTGGACTCCAGACAGAGACCATGAAGGAAGCGAACAAACAGGTCCAGGTGACCGTTTTTACTTCGAAGGGATTTTTCCACTGTTTTCTTCAGGAAGTCATCCAGAGACAAGTCACTGTTGTTCTGTACCATGACATCTTCCAGGAACCTCTTGTCATCATCATCATCACCATCGTCGTCGTCATCATCATCATCATCATTTAAATATTCAAAATATTCACTAAAATATTCACTAAAATATTCACTAACATCATCATCATCTTCATAGTCAGTGTCATCACCATCAACATCACCATCATCACGATCATCATCATCAGACTCATCAACATCATCATGATAATCATCATCATCAACATCATCATCATCATCATCCTCATCATCTTTCAGGAAGTCCTCCAGTACCTCAGTCTTCCTGGTGGTGAAACAGTGGAACATGTAAACTGCAGCCAGAAACTCCTGAACACTCAGATGAACAAAGCAGTAAACTGTTTTCTGGAAGATCACACTCTCTCTTCTGAAGATCTCTGTACAGACTCCTGAGTACACCAAGGCCTCTGAGGCACCAAGACCACATTGATCCAGGTCTTGTTGGTAGAACATGATGTTTCCTTTCTGCAGCTGTTCAAACGCCAGCCTCCCCAGCTTCAGGAGAACTTCCCTGTCAGCCTCCGTCAGCTCCTGTGGACTCGTCTCATGGTACTTGTGCTTCTTTCTCTTTGTCTGAACCAGCAGGAAGTGTGAGTACAGGTCCGTCAGGGTCTTGGGCAGCTCACCTCTCTGCTCTGTGGTCAACATGTGCTGCAGAACTGTAGCACTGATCCAGCAGAAGACTGGGACCTGACACATGATGTGGAGGCTCCTGGACGTCTTGATGTGTGAGATGGTTCTGTTGGACAGCTCTTCATCACTGATCCTCCTCCTGAAGTACTCCTCCTTCTGGGGGTCGGTGAAGCCTCGTACTTCTGTTACCCTGTCCACACACAATGGAGGGATCTGATTGGCCGCTGCAGGTCTGGAAGTGATCCAGACCAGAGCCGAGGGAAGCAGATTCCCCCGGATGAGGTTTGTCAGCAGCAGGTTGACTGATGACGTCTGTGTGACGTCAGACACGACCTCCATGTTGTTGAAGTCCAGTGACAGTCTGCTTTCATCCAGGCCGTCAAAGATGAGCAGCACTTTACAGACAGACAGCTGCTCTGCTGTGAGCTTCTGTAATGTTGGATGGAAAACATGGAGCAGCCTGAGAAGACTGTACTGCTCATCTCTGATCAAGTTCAGCTCCCTGAACGAAAGCAGAACCAGCAGACTGAGGTCTTGGTTTTCTGAGCCCTCTGCCCAGTCCAGAGTGAACTTCTGCACCGAGAAGGTTTTTCCAACTCCAGCGACGCCGTTGGTCAGAACCACTCTGATGTGTCCATGTTGGTCAGGTAAGGCTTTAAAGATGTCGTGGCACCTGATCGGAGCATCATGGAAGATCTTCATCTTGGAAGTTCTCTCCAGCTGCCTCACCTCATGTTGGGTATTAACCTCTTCACTCTGTCCCTGTGTGATGTAGAGCTCAGTGTAGACCCTGTTGAGGAGGGTTTCACCTCCTGGTCCTTCAGTTCCTTCATTTACGTGTTGACATCTGGTCCTCAGACTGGTCTTATGTTCATCTAAAACCTGCTGCAGACCATAATCTGCTGACAGAGAACAAACAATGTCAGACTAAAGACAGAGAATCTGACAATCTGAGGATTATTTTCATCAGCCACAGAAAAACTAAAGACAAGGAAAGACACGCGTTTTTTCATGTTGTGGTATTTATAATCACCTTAAAGGAAAAGTCCAGAGTTATGGCCACTCTAGGTCTATTTACAACTAATAATGAGTTCATACTTTATGTTGATAGCAAAATCATGTCAATCAGTGAGGAAACCCACTGACATGTGGCGAACACGGGTGTTGTGTCACACTCACTTCCACAGAAGTCAAATGTAATTTTGAGCCTCTTAGTGGTTTAAAAATAGAGAGTTGTCTCAACACAAGCTTTTGTCCCTTATACTGCTGTTATAGCTCTTTAGGTTGAAAATGCGAAACACAAATTTTCTCAAAACTGCAATAGATTTGAATTTATAAATAGACCTAGAACGACTGTAACTTTGGACTTTTCCTTTAAATGTTGATGCTGTTTGACAGATCACATGACACTGTAGAAAACAACATGTGACACATGTTCAGTCTTACTTTGTACAGAGTCGCTCTGACTTTGTCCACACTGGGGACAGGAGGAGTCTCCTGATGGACCAGACTGGTCCCAGTATGAGCTGCTGCACCGTCTGCAGAACCAGTGTCCACAACTGGAGGAGACTGGATCCTTCAGGACGTCCTGACACAAAGTACAGTGGGACAGCTGCTCCTCCAGAGAGACACCAGTCCTCTTCCTCTTCTCTCTGTGGAGACATGAACGTTCATCATAACAAGTTACATCAGTGAAGGAAAACTGACAGTAACATGTTGAACACATCTTTATATCATCTGCACCTGAAACTGAATAATTTTCAGTTACAATAGAAACAGTCTCTTACTTTGTGTTTGAGGGTCCAGGTTCATTACTGAAGTCTATATTAAATGGCATGGACGAGTCACTCTTCATAGACAAACAGCTGGATCCTGGACCTGGTCTCAGTCTGTAGAAACAACAGATTTGACACATTAATTCTTGTAAAGAGCAGATGTTACATTAAGACGTCAGCTGATCATGATGAGACAGTGACAGTGGTTGTGTTCACATGTCTGTCTTCATATTTGTTTATTAATGATGTTAGAAACTGAATCATGTTCACAGAGTCTCTTACTTTGTGTCTGAGGGTCCAGGTTCAGTCCTGATGTCTGGGGGTTTATATTTGGTCTGATCCATCTTCATAGACACAGATCTGGATCCTGGAGGTCCTGCTCCGACCTGCGTTTCCTCTGAACCACTCATCCTCTCTGGTCTGAGAGATGAACCTGTAACACACAGTAATAAAACCAGTCAGTGGCAGCAGCTGCTTGTTGATCTCACATATGTAGAATTAAAACCATGTGTATTTTCTCTGCATCACAAAGACAAACTGACTGTTACATCCAACAACATGTCAGACTTCAGATCAACATCATGTTACATATTTCACAGTCAGAGCAGGAAACACTCTGGACTTTAGACTCTGACACATTAACTTTTATTGCTGCTTTATTGCTGAAGCAACTGTAACAAACTCAACTTCCTCCATCACTACTACAAGTATCTCAGACTGTACTTCCAGTAACTGTGAGCTGAGTCCGAGCAGGAAATACCATCTTCTTGGTTTGAGTGTGTGTGGACTGATGTTCCCTCGTTCTTCCTACAGCTACACAATCAGTCTATGTCATTACAACCTTTCAGTTCAACCTGCTACAGAAACACTTCTCAGTTAAGTTGTTAAAATGATTGAACACTCAACTTACTGCCACTTAGAGAGAAGCAGCTTAAGAGTCGCACAAACACACACTGAACTAGGAGACACAATATACGTATAATATGTTTACAATGATATGAACATGTCTCCTGCTTTGACAGTAAAATAATAACAGTGTAGTTTTAACACTCACCTGTCTCAGCTTCACGTCCTCCTGCTCCGTCCAGGTGAAACGGCGTCTGAATGACAAAGTGACATCTGTAATTCTCAGCTGCTCCTCCCTCTGCACTGACTGGAAATCACATGACTCTTTACCTGAGTTACTGTGTGTTTGTGACACACACAGAAATTGTCATTTCCTTGTAATTCTAAAGCAGGAAGCACGTTGCCGTCACTGTCCTGCCACTCAACCTGCGGCTTGGGAAAGGCTCGTTGAAGCTCACACTGCAGCAGCATGCCGGCCTCGCTGGAGTTAACCACTGTGATGTTTGGTGACACAGCTGCATCTGTAAACACAGCACAGAAACTTTCACTATTTAATGATGATTATTGATTATTATCATGTCACTCGTCTGTGTTTATACTTTGATTTAAACACCAGAACTGTCAGATGTGAAAAGTAAAAGATGAAATGAAACGTTTACATTCATGTCAAACACTGAAGCTTCAGAGCAGCAGGAGATTCAACCTGTTGCTTGTTGTCAGTGGTTAAAACAGACTCAACGGACAAGACTGAGTTTTATAAAACTACTCACAAACCACCAGCTCCACCGTGGATCGTAGCACTGGATCATGAATTGGAAACTTGCAGGTGTAGTTTCCTCTGTCTTCTATCTTTGTGTTGTGGATCTTTGTGGACGCGTTGCTGTTCTTCAGTTCTTCAAAGATTAAAACTCAACCTTTGAACTGTTGACTCTGACTTTGGAGTTCATTGAAGTAAATGTTTGTGATTTTAAATTTAAACACATTTCCAGCATTTTTACCTTCACATAAAGGGTGTTGTTTCGCTTGTCCGGAGGATCTGGGAGGTCGGGCCAGACCCTCCTCTCCTAAACTTTACCTTCACATAAAAGTTAGGACACACATTCATACATGAATCACATGTAAATGAGGACACGTGTTACAGTTGTCTTTAAAATAATCTGTTTATTCTGTATAAAAGTTAACTGATAAAGAAAAATAAATGGTCATTATTACTGTTGTGACTTAGTAGTATCTGACGCGTCATCTTCCGGGTCTAATGAATGAATGAAACATCGTATGCACTATGCACCAAATGTTTATTCATAGTTTTGCGCTTGTATCCAAAACAGTTGCTGAACTGTGCAAACACTTACATTACTTCGTAACTTGAATGCAAATTAAACAAAGGCTCACATGTTCTGCACAACGCCATAACCAAAAAGGATGATGAAGGTCAAAAAGCTGTGTGCTTACACCATCAATTTCCTGCACCCCACAGTACAGAGCGCCACCTACAGGTATTACACCAAAATAAACAGAAATTTACACGTATATACTGTATTTAGTTGCTTTAATAGTGAAGTGAAAACAAACAAACAAAAAAACAATTAAGATACATACAATACAATCTAGAAAGCTTAAAAACTGATCCCTGAGGTGTCATTCAGTTGTGCAGGAGGAAATGATACGAATATAAATAAACACAAAGTGCGGGAGAGAAAGTACAAAATGCTTCAATACCTGATTGTTTCATAGTTTGAGTTCTTCACCTTTAGGTTGTTTTTTGTCACAGTATGAATAAAAACATTAACACTCAAACAGTAACATTTACAGTCAGTAGCTTCAGTAACAGCTGAACGTTGAAAAACAAATAAAAACAATTTTAACTGCTTGTTCATGTTTCTCTCACACACAAACACTTAATGTTAATACAGTTTTGTGTTAAAAAGCTACAAGTGTTCACACAGAAATGAAAATTACATCCACTTGTCATCCAAAAAATAAAAAGAATAAAGGAAATGAATAAATAATGTTACTTCTTTTCACCCTGGAATGAAATTTTAAGATCCCTGAGGAGCCACGAGGCAGATGTTATCAAACGACACCAAAGAGAATATAATAGACTAATACCTGCTGAAATCAAATCTCATATCAAAACAAACCCTATGTAACTATTAAAAGATCAGTGGTATCTAATTTAATTAATCTGTGACAAGGAGGAAATATCTTTTTTTTTTTAAATACCAAAGTCTAAAGAAGAAAACTTTTTTTTTTTTTTCTTGAGGACAAAAAGAAACATAAACAATTATCTTTTCACGTGGGGCAGTGTTTTAAAGTCACGACTGAGGTGAAGTCTCTAGGAAATTAAATACTTCCAGTGTTTCATGTTAATTACTGAGACTATGGCAGCTCAGTCTCTCTCTCCATCCACGTATAAAAAATTAATGTTCTTTAAAAACAATAAATTCTCAGAAATTAAGTGTTTGATTTTACGAATGTGCAGACCCCAGTGGTGTATGTGCACGTCTCACATTGAAGTAGACGATGTGTTAAATTAATGCTGATAGTCAGTGAATAAATGCAAAAGTAAACTTTTATCTTCCCTTTCACCTGAAAATTAAAACGCAGGGTGTTTGGCACCTGAGAAGCAAGTTGGCTCATCATATAACTTGTCTAGGTTATTGCTTATTGATGTAAACTCTCCCTCCTACAGTCATGTGGAAACACTGACTCATTTCCTGTAGAGTTCATACTGACAGCAGAGTCATTTCTACTGGGACTTCTCCAGCACCTTTCTTCTAATCATTACCTGGAGATGCAGAAAAAAAACACAAGTATATATGACATAAACAAAAGAATAAATTCGGAGGACGACGAAAAAAATCATTTTTCTATTTCATCATCATCTATTAAAGATTTTGACTGAAATTCATCGTAAATTTAGTTCAACTTCAATAATCACGTCGCTGAGTTTTACTGGAGGTTTAAACAGAAAATCATGAAGGTTTTGATACAAACATTTATTTAAACTCACCTGTTTTCTTTCTGCATTTCTTGATCCGCGAGTAGACGAACACAGCCACAACAGCTAAAACAACTGCAGCAGCTACAGATGCAGTAATCCATCCTGTTACCAGACTGGTGGCGTCTCTGGACTTGAAGAGTTTCTCTGAACACAGAAAACAGTCAGAGTTTCAGCGTACGTACTGTTTTATACACAACACACTGGTTATAACCTGCACACACTGAACAACTAGTGTGTCCATGTTACAAAACATGTGAGCAACTAAAAGTCTGAGTCGATTAAAACTCTACAAAGTTGAATCTCACCTGGTACGGTGATGTCTGCTTCAGTCTCGTGGTTGATCGTCTCCTTGACAACGCAGCGGAAGCGGTTGGTTGTCGTCTTGGTAACGGCGATGAGGAGGAGGATGACGTCGTGGCGGTTTCTTCTGAACGTGACTTGAGGCTCCTGAGCAGGAAGCACGTTGCCGTCACTGTCCTGCCACTCAACCTGCGGCTTGGGAAAGGCTCGTTGAAGCTCACACTGCAGCAGCACGCCGGCCTCGCTGGAGTTAACCACTGTGATGTTTGGTGACACAGCTGCATCTGTAAACACAGCACAGAAACTTTCACTGTTTAATGATGATTATTGATTATTATCATGTCACTCGTCTGTGTTTCTGCTTTGATTTAAACACCAGAACTGTCAGATGTGAAAAGTAAAAGATGAAATGAAACGTTTACATTCATGTCAAACACTGAAGCTTCAGAGCAGCAGGAGATTCAACCTGTTGCTTGTTGTCAGTGGTTAAAACAGACTCAACAGACAAGACTGAGTTTTATAAAACTACTCACAAACCACCAGCTCCACCGTGGATCGTAGCACTGGATCATGAATTGGAAACTGGCAGGTGTATTTTCCTCTGTCTTCTATCTTTGTGTTGTGGATCTTTATGGAGGCGTTGCTGTTCTTCAGTTCTTCGTCAAAGATTAAGACTCGACCTTTGAACTGTTGATCCTGATCTGAGAGTCCATTATTAGAGTGTCTTTCATCGCTGTACTGAAACATGTCACTGCGATTGTCTTTGAGCCAGTAAAACGTCGTCTTTAAGAGGTTTTCTCTGGGGTCCAGAGAGCAGGGTAAGACGACATCATCTCCTTCTTTCACCTCCACTCTGATCACATCTGCTCCTGAAAGAAGAAACATGTTTTAATCATCATGTTTATTTTTTTTTTTTGAACTTCTTTTTATTTCAGTTTAGGTATTTAGTTTTTACAATTGCAGTCACATAGCAACGAAAAAAACAAGTATGTCTTTTTGGGCATATTGTAATACACATATATACACATATAGTCCATATAGTTCAAATCACTCCAAAATCAAATGGATGTTACCTTGTCCAGTGTAGAACTCACATAAATCACATTGTTCTTCAATTAAACTTGTTAGTATACAGAAGATACAGAATATGGTCAATATAAAGTCTATAAGTCACCAGCATATACAAATGAATGTTTGCATATTCATACATAACCATCCAACTGTCAAAAGAAGAAATCATAAATCGGGAGCCGTTTGGTCAAAAAACATTCTGTTCCTAATGTTAATTTTGTTATAAATTCCATGTTGTACACCTCTTTCACTCTTTGTTTCCATTGTGTTATGGTGGGGGGCTGTGGTTTTAGCCAGGAGACCGTTATCATCTTCCTAGCAATTGAAAGAAGGACTCTTAATAATAAAATCATCCTTTATGTCATGTGGTGTGATTCCCAATAAAAAATAAACTGGCTTAAGTGGCAGATCTATGTTTAAACATTTCTTTATATCTTTTTTTTTTTACATTTTGCCAGTACTCTGATAGTTTTGGGCAGTCCCAGAAGATGTGGTTGTGGTCTCCTATCAATCCCTTCAACATTGATTAGATGTGTTATTGGATTTAGAAGTGAGAAAGGGAGTCCTAAAATATTGCATCTTAATTTTCCATTCAAATTCCTTCCATGTAGGACAACTTGTTGTTCTGTGTCTTTCTTTACATGAATGGATCCAGTCTTCATCTGTGATGATGGTATTCATCATTCATTTTGTAATATTTTGTAAATGTATGATATGATGTTTAAAGATATGATGTTTAAAGATCAGTGTTGACAAAACATCAAAGTGCTGACTGGTGATTTTGTTTTAGCTTAAACCCTGAATCAATGTAATTTAAAATGTTTTATATTTATTTTTAAACTTTAAACTGTTCCCAAGTCACGTTGCTGCTTTGAGATTTTTGTTTGCTGTTGCCATGGCGACCGTGGCGCAGCAGAGCAGCGCGTCGATTTACTTTCGGTTCATTAGTTCCGGATGTAAAAAAAAAAAAAAAGGGCTGAGGTCACGAGACTCGCGATTTTGCGGCTGCAACCGGCTTTTTTATTTTATTTTACTTATTTATTTATTTTTGTTAAATAATCAACCAGTCATCGCGTTTCTGATTAAAACGTTTCTGAATAAAACAAGCCACGTGCGTTCCGAACCGTGGCTAGTGATCTAGTGACTTCCGGGTTCTTCTAAAATAAAATAAAAACGACTGAAAACTGTTTAAAACTGTTTCCAAAATATTTTTCTTACCGTTTCCTAATCCCGATGTCACGGATGTGAAGACGATGGGGATTAAAAGAACTTGACACATCGTTGAATTTTCTGTGGACGTCGACAGATTTTAACGTGTTGACCACGTGGTAAACTTCCTGTTTGTCTTCTTCCTTTGTGGCGGTTTGCAACCAGAGTTTTGGTGCATTACCGCCAACATCTGGACTGGAGTGTGACTGAGGATCAGTTCATTAAAAATAAATACGAACATAAATAAAAATAAGCGATACTCGGTTGAGTAACACTGTGTTCTTCATATTGTTGCAAGAACTTCCGGGTCTTCTTCCCAGTATTACATTCTCTAGTCCTATTGATTCTTGAGAGAAAATTTGACCTTTGACCTTGACCGTTTGTGTTGAATTTAATGACATTTCCAGCATCTTTAACCTTCACATAAAAGTTAGGACACACATTCACCCATGAATCACATGTAAAAGAGGACACGTGTTCCAGTTGTCCTTAAAATAATCTGTTTATTCTGTATTGAAACACAGGGTTCAGTCAGAGGACACAGTCAGGTGGAACGTAGTGATCTCCATTCAGCTTCGTACCATCTACTGCCTCAGCGAGGCGGCGAATCCACACCTCAGAGTCGCCAGCAAACGAAAACGCCGCTGCCTCTGACGAGAGTGAGTCGTTAAACGTTAACAGACGAGATGGGACAGTTTGAGGGTTTCATTTTTGTTTTTGTGTGTGTTTGTGTTTTTGAAGGAGGCGTAGTGATAATACAGAACTGTCTCGAGATCAACGCATCACACATGACTTTTTCTTGATTGAGAAAAATAACCGATATGCTGGATTCCCCTAAAAATATCTATCATAAAAACCTAACGAGCAAAAAAAAAAAAAAAAAAAAAAAAAAAAAAAAAAAAGAAAACTGGGCGTTTTACCTGTAGCAAATAAGTAGCATGGATCGTTTAAATTCTTTAAAGCCCTAAAGAAAAATAAATATATGTATCTATGATTTATGTAAAATATGTCTTTTCATCATCAAAAGGCCTCTAAGCAGCCTCGTCATTACTCAGTTATACAGCTGACACTTTGGCCAAAATGTGTACATTAAATACATTCATTACTTATTTTAATGCACTGACAAAAACTTATTTGTGCATAAAGTGTCATGAAACATGACAGACTGTCGGCCAGAAATACAGACGGGCTAAAACGGTCGTCTTCAGAAGATCTGATCTGCATATAAACAATAAATAAATAATCTTGGCATCCACCTATACTGTATGTGCGTGTACATCATCACTATCTTATATGGCACAGAGACACCAGTGGAGATAGGGGGGAACCACATACTGTACATCCAGGGACGCGTTGTAAGACTTCAGAGTGCAAACTGAGTTAAGTCTATACAGCTGATTCACATACATACGCATATATTTTTGTTGTTTTGTTTTTTTTGTTGCTGTTGTTTAAACCTTGTCGAGTCAGTCCGATCGTTGATCGCTTGTTTTTGAAGTTTCTACGTCTTTGAGAGAGGAAGAAAAAGGAGTGAAAAGGCCCTCGAGTGTCTCAGAGATGAGACGGCTGCTGTAGCCGCATACAAACGAAAACAGAAACACGTGAATGAAACGTATCCACTCTAAACTCAAATAAAAAGCTAAAAATCTAAACTATTCGATTGCTAAAGCAGTGACATTGCTATAGGCACTGTAATGTTTACAGCAGTAGCGACTGAAAGAGCCCGTTGTGTTGATTTTACACCAAAGAAAAGGCCATGTAGAGTATTCGAGTATTCGTAGCGGAATAAAAAAAGGCCCCTGTGTCTTTGTGATTTCCCTCCATCCTCCTCCTGCTCTCGTCTCCACCTCCTCCTCCTCCTCCTCCTGGTTGTTGTTTTTTCCGTCTCTCCTCCGGACGCGACGGCTCTCGATTGCGGGACGTTATCCGAGCTGATCCTCATACTGCTTCCTGAAGCAGTCGCCGGCCGGGAAGAAGTCCCAGCATCGCTCCTGGTACATCTTCCACACGTACGACTCCTGAAAAAGACCAAAGACAGAAAGAAAGAAATGAAGGTTTTGTTTTTTTATCTTTATTTAATCCGCCTCATTATTTTATTTGTACATTAACTGACCTGTCCTGTGTGTTCTGTTTCGTCTTTATTGATGAGATACATCAGGAAGAACCTGGAGGAGACAAACAAACACACAAACATTTAAACGTCAGCAGAGAAAATAAATTTCAATCGCATCGTTTTGCTCTGAAGGTAAAGACGCTGGATTTGCTCACATGTAGTTGGCTAAGTTATGTTCCTCTAACGTGTGCGTCTCGAAGCCGTGCGGCGTCGTGTCAAAGTAGTCGCTTCCTATTCCACAGATGAAGCATTTTGTCTACGAGGAGACGAAGAGAGAAGAGGAGTTAAAAGTGAGAAGTTAAAATGAAGCTGAAGGTGAAAAACGTCTGATCAAATCCCACCGACTCGTGATCTTACCTCCATGTCCTCTCTGACCTGCTCCTGTTGGTCCCTCAGCTCTCCGAAGGCGTCGATGATCAAACCTGAGGAAAAGGAGGAAAAGGTCCCATTTGTTTTACGATTTATAAAAGAATAAGAAATGTTCCGGAAAAGGGAAGAAATGTAATTATCCGCAGACCCTGGATGATGGCCAACAGGATGACAATGACGAAGAAGAAGAAGGTGATGTCAAAGACGACTCGGTAGAGCTCGTACTCGTCTCCGGCCGGATCCTCGATCTCGTCTCCTATCCCACCACCGGCTCGCACGCCGACGTACATGTGGAACAAGTAACACTGGAGGAAGAAGAGACGTCAGAATAATGAACCCAAACTAAACCTCATGTCTTATAATAATAATAATAATAATAATAAACTACTCACAGTCATCATGTCGTCACACTTCATGTCCGGTTCGTCCTCGTCCTCACTCTTGTTGTAGAATTTGCGGAAGAAGTTAAAGGCAACGACGGTGTAAAGATACACGACCACGGCCAGTAAACCCACCGTCATCACCAGCTGACAGGAGCAGACACGAACAACGTTATTAGATTCATTTCAGTTTTACATGAAGATTTGTACAAATGTAAATCAGTGATTATTTATTGATTTTATTAAATTATTTTGGTGCATAATTTCATGAATTTTTATTTCTATTTTATTTGATACATGTTGATAAATAAACAGTTGACTAAAAAGTGTTAAAATATAATAATTCACTGTGTGGAACAATAATTCCCAACAACTATTTTCTTCTTTTCATATTCAATATGTAATAAAATAAAATAAAAACATATTTATACTTCTCAGACATCTTAGACTCTCTGCTGGTTTAAACTGTAATCAGCTTGTTTTCAATCATAATCGATAATAAAAGTCTCTCTAGCGCTGATGTTTGATCGGCTCCGTGTTTCACGCTACGCAGCCGAGATGGCGTCAGGGTGAGAAGTAACTACCGGTGAGTGTCAGTGTGGACGTATGGGAGCTGAGACGCAGCGTTACGGACCTGTTTGCCGTTGTGAGTGACGGAGGAGAGGATGGTGCGCAGGGTTTTCACGCCCATGGCGATGTCCAGAAGATGAGCGGCGAAGAAGAAGTTGTTGTAGTGTCCGAGCAGAGACATCACCGTGTACCAGCAAAGGTAGAGGAAGGTCTGGAGGAGGAAACGCAGCAGCAGCGTCAGTAAAATTACAATCACAAATAAATAAATAAAAAACACAAACTCACATTGTCAGTGAACACGACACCAAACTTCCAGATCTGGTACTTGATGTCGATGGATGTGATCCTGAAGACAGAAGGACACATTGGTTCTGCTGCTCTTTGATTAAATAAACCTGTCGATCGAAGCTGCTTTGATAAAGATGGAAGAGAACGAACCAGCTGAACATGGACGTGTCCGGTTCGGGCTTCTTCTCGTGCGTCATCGCACTGACGTCTAGAGAAGCCAAGTCCATCCCGAGCAGCTCCGCGATCCTCTCTCTGCCGTAGATGTCGCCGTATTTATCCAGAACCTGCGAATTTTATGTAAAAAAAAATTACATTAAACAACAAAAATACAACATTTTTTTTTTTTAAATAAAACAAACTCAGAGTGAAGGACTCACCTTTCTTTTCACAAACTTGTCCCAGTAGTTGTTGGGGAACGTGCTGGAGAAATATGACACAAGTCAAATAAAACTTAATGATTTAAAATATCTGCAGATGCTGATGTGGCGATGAAGTGGGAGCTTACGGCGTGTTGAGCACCAGCCGGTCCCACTGGCCCTTGATGTCATCGTCCTCCGGCTGCTCGGTGACGTAGATCCCGTCGAACTCCAGCTTCCTGGCGAGCTCCTTCTCCCTCTTGAAGATGACCAGAGGAACCTGACGACGCAGCGGGAGCAAATTTTAATAAAACATAAATAAAACAGCGGGTGGATTTTCGTGGTCATCACACACACACACACACACACACACACACCTTGAGGCAGTTGTAGCCGATGATGCAGAGGAAGGAGATGATGGTGTGGACGATACCTAAGAAAGCCATGGCCGGCTCCATGTAGCCTGTGCTCTCCTCTAAGAAGTAATACATGGGACCTTCTTCTTCTTCGTCTTCTCCTCCTTCGTCTAATCCAGAGCCGCCGTCTTCCTCGCCGCCGGAGCCTTCGAATAAAGCGGAGCCCTCGAACTCCTCCTCTCCTGGTGGACTGTCAGACACCTGGAGACGCACAGACACAAGTTAAATCCTGAGACTCTCTTTGAGTTTTGTTTATTGTTTGTGTTTGTGTTTTTGTTTTTGAGGTGCACAGACTCTGTAGAAGAGCAGGATGAAGTTAAGAGCGAAGGCGATGAACAGGGCCAAGAACCGAAGGTTGTAGAAGTTTCGAGAAAGGTAGTTCTGTTAAAAAACAACAGAGGAGTGAGTGGTTAATATCCGAGATATGTTCCTTCATCTATAAAAAGACAGAAAACCGCTCACCATGAATTTAATCCTCTGAATTTCCAGCTCGTTCCAGAGCTCGAATCCCTCCTCAACAGGTTGTTTTCCTTTCTTCGGTTTAGCTTTCACCGCCTTCTCCTTCATCTCCTCTGGTTCTTCCTCCTTTTCTTCAGGTTCAGGTTCTGGCTTCTCTTCCTTCTCCGTTTTCTCTCCGTTCTCAGTGCTGGAAAAGACGCACAGAGACAGAAACTTGACTTCAACCATCGATTGAGACAGCAGAAGATAAGGAAGCTAACATTAGCTTAGCGCTAATGGAGAAACTCTATTCTGTTTGTTACTTTGGTTTTTAAATGGTTAAATCTGGTGGAAACGTTCGTAAATATATTTGAGGATAATTATCTGAAACGAGGTTGTAGAGACGCCGTCGCCTAACGTGTTGAATTATTTGATGACGTCATTCAGAGACGGTTTAAAGTGAATCCTTCATTTCTTCAGTAGTAAATAGATATTTATCATTTCCTGTTTATTTTCAGCACACGGCTGCATCACTCAAAGTCCACAGACTTACTCTGCTTTCTCAGTCTCTTGAGGAACTTCCTCTTCTACAACTTCTCCGACGGTTTCTTCATCTCCTTGTCCTCCGACTGCAGCCAGCTGTTGAAACAACATTTTACAGTTAATCGATTAACGTTGATTTGGATTTTACACATCAGGAAACGACAGCGACGCATAACAACTCACTAGTTTCCTCTTCAGAAGCGGCGTTCCCTCTGGAGTCGGAGGCTCCTTCTCCTCAGTCTCGCCGAAGTCTCCAAGTCCTCCGGGAGCATTGAAACCAGGCAAGCGTCCACCTTCACCTTCCTCTCCGTCCTCCTCTTCCTCTTCTCCTCCGACGGCGTCTAGATGTTCAGCCGCTACGTCTGAGTCTTGGACTTCTCGAGCTCCCGGTTCAGGAGGTAGGTCTCCGTGGACTTCGTCCTGCGTTGGATCGGGCATGCTGGCTAAGATCTCCGTCACCGTCATCTTCTTGGCTCCTTCCACTAAACCGCCACCGAACAGCACCTTCCATATGAAGGTGAAGAAGCCCTTACAGATACTGTAGACGAATATCAGGATTCCCATGAGGACGGTGTAGATGAACGTAGCCAGTCCGATCACCATCTCCTTCACCGTCATCTTCCTCAGTTTGCGGTAGCGGCGCCGCAGGTTTCGGAAGGTGAACATGTTGAAGAAGTCGACGACGCTCTTCAGGAAGTCAGCGAACGCCGAGGTCGACTCTGGAGCTTCGCCTTCTCCGTTTCCTTCCTCGCCTTCTCCAGACTCGCCGCCCACTTCTCCGCCTCCTTCCTCCTCTTCCTCGTCGTCTTCCTCCTCTGCTCCTTCTCCCTCGGGCTCGGAGATGGACGCGGCGATGTTCATCTCAAAGATGGTGTCCTCGCAGAAGTTCACAAACATCTCCATCTTCTCGCTCTCGCCGCCCTCGTTGACCACGTCGAAGATGAACTGACGCTTCGACTCTCTGACCTGAGGCATCTCCCACTGGTTCCTGTTCGCTTCGCTGATTTCAAAGTAGATGCGCTCGATCTTCCGGCTCGCCCCCATGATCTCGATGCGTCCGAGGAACGGGCGGAAGTAGTTGAGCACGCTCTCGGCCTGCTCCAGGAAGTTCTGCAGACGAGTGTCGTGAGGCACGTGCTCTGACAGGTTCGTGAGCAGGACGGCGATGTTGAAGCCGATGTCTTTGGCGGGTTCCTGGAAACGATCGGCGAACTCCTCGAAGTTGATCATCTCGTTCTCGTCGGCCTCCGAGCACGAGAGGAGGAACTGGATTTCTGAGGGAGAGTATTGCTTCTGGCTGTCCATGGCTTTGGAGAAATCCTTCTTGGAGATGAGTCCACGAGGATCAGTTACGTAATCTCTGAAGGCGTCGGACGCTACGATGTCCTTCAGCTTCAGGAACATGTCGAAGAACTTGAGGATCATCTCCACGTTGCTGGACGACTCCACCAACATGTCGACCATCTGTCTGGCGATGGTGCCGTTCACCACGTTGCCTAGATTTAAAAACAAATAAACAAACAGCATCTTTCACCAATAATTAGAGTCTGACTGAAGAAGACAAAGAAATGAATGTTTTGGACCAAGTTTCTATGTTGATTAGTTGTGATGTTGTTGAAGTTTGAATGTCTTTGACATTAAATAATGAAGTCGAAGGCAAACTTTGTGTCAAAATTAGAGATAAAAAGTCAAATAAAAACATCATACCTTCAAGTAGAGAGAGAAGCATCACCACCATGTCTTTCTGTAAATCCAGAAGCTCTTTCAACAAACCGATCTGACTGGAGTCCTGCAACGAGGACGAAACAAAGCAAAAACACAAACAAACGCAAGAGAAAACAACAATCTTAAGACGTGTGCTGACTGGGAAGGTTGAAAGTGATGATGTGTCACAGTTTCCTTCTTTCTGAGACATAAAAACCGTAGAGAGACGCTACCTCAGAGTGTGCTCTACTCCAAAAATGATCCTGGGTTTGCATTTTTAAACCAAAAACAAATAGGGATTTTTAAACATCACAAACAGTGTGAATTCATTTGATGATGGAGCAACACAAGACACTGCAAGACAAGTAGCAGAGGAGCGCTGCCTTTTTTTTTTTTTCTCGGAAAAAGTGGCGGCATCATGTTCGGACTTTCCTGAAGACCTGCACCAGCTGATAACAAGAGCCAGGTGTGTTTTTATATTTATCTAAAACAAAAATTCAGGTTGTCAAACTGGTGGCGATCTAGAGGTAACTTTTAACCTTTACAACAACAAAAATAAACAAATAAAAACAAAAAAAAAAAAGATACAGCTGAAGGAAGAGAAGCAAAGCAGGATGTTTAGACGCTTTAAGGAGAAAAACAAAAACACAAATCAGTGTTTTTTTGTTTGTTTGTTTTGTTTTAGGATCCATTTAATTCTTATTTCACCAGATTTATGATTTATTTTTGTCAGCGTTTATTATGAGTTAGAAAAAAAAATAAATCAGTGAGAGCAAATTAAAAAAAAACTGCTGCTGCAGATGAAAATACGCAGGTTAAAGCTGTGTGATAACAATAAAAATAAATAACAAGGTGAAGCCAAATAAATAAATGAATAAATAAATAAATAAAGCATGGAGGAGACGACATTCGCAGCGAGACACAGATTCTTACGCCATTTCGTTGTCCAGGATCTGGGTGCATCTAACAGGGTTACACATGAAAATAAAAACGTTATCCATCAACATTTTTACTCTATTTTTGTATTTGTGTTATTTTTGTTTGTTTGTTTCTTTTATATATATTTACTCCTTTAACTGTGAAGCTTAGAGTGAGAGATTAACAACATTTTACTCCTTTTTTTTTGTTAAATACAAAAATGCAATTTTAAACACAAACTGTAAATAAATTGATCTTCAGTAACAATCAACACAGTCACACAGAATTAGAAAGAGGAGGAAACACTGCAGCTCGTTGTTGTTGTTGTTGTTGTTGTTGTTGTTGTTAAGTCAAACCAGTAACAAACTGAAGCAGAAGACACACGATATTTAAAGCAAACAAAGAGCAAAAATCACACTATTATTACTCTAAATACGGGAAGATTAACAGGAAGAAAGGAAAAAGAAAAAAGAGGAAGATTAACAAACTGTTTCCGCCATCTTTACTGGAGGTAATGTTGATCTAAATGTAAATTATAAAGTTATATTTCCTGTATTTATTTATGTTTGAGCTCATCAACGTGACAAATGTTGTCACCGATGCATTAAAACTAAACTAAACGACATCATCGACATGTTGGGAAAAGTCTCAGTAAAGTGGCAAAAACATTTTGATGAATAAAAGAAAAAGGAGGGAAAAAAACTGGTTAACAGTTTAATAAAATAAATACATACTTTACTCTGCAGGAACCATGAGAGAGACAGTTCAGAACGTTAGTATAAACCAATGAAAATGTGTCATATTTAGAAAAATGTATTTACTTCAAAACAAGTTTTATATTTAATAATATATATATTAACCCTGAGGGAACAATGACTCATTAATTAACTGAATAAAAGTCGTATTCACCTGAGCGAGTTTCATCATCATGTGAGCGAAGACGTGAAGGAAACCGACGACGGCGTCCCACAACCTGCTGTGAGCCAGAGACTGCTGGTTCCCGGTGCACGGACCCTGAGATGTCGGGAAATTATGAAAATATTCTAAATAACTTTATAGTTTCAGGACATAAAATCGTCTTGAGCTTCAAAGAAAATCTCTACGTGTTTGTGTCGGTGTTTTTTTTATCTATCGGAGATGTTTAAAGATAATTGTTTTTGTTTTTTTACCTGGATGTACTCAGTCAAGCTGTTGAAGACTTGTTTCGCCACCGTCATCGCTTTGGAGAAATTCCTCTTACCGGGTTCGTCGATGATGTCTTTACCTGAGTAGTACCAGTAAAAGTCGCTGATCGACTCCTGAAAAACCCAGAGAAGGAAAAAAAAGAAAGAAAGAGTTTTTAGAGTTTGTTTGTTTTTACAAAATAATCATGTGTAGGTTTAGAAATGAGACTCTGACCTGTAGTCGCAGCAGATAGTCCACGGTGCAGATGATGACGTTGATGGTCGTGGTGCTGCCAGTCTGAGTTCTCAGGTAATTCTGAAAATCTGACGTAAACAAAACAGACTTTAAATGTAATTTTACTCGAGTGACGTAGAGGATGGCGCATCGGGACGCGGCAGAATAAATCCTGGTTTGATTTGTTCGTCGACTCACCGTTATTGTGGCCTTCACAAAGAAGCTGCAGGAAGCGGAAGAGGTCACATGTAAATTCATCGTCTGCCATCACTTTCTCATCTGAGGAGCGAAACAAAAAGGACACGAATGAATCTGAGCAAACGAACAGTTTCTGACTCTGAAACTGAGATAAAAATACAATACACACGATCCCTTCAGCTGTAAAAATAAATTAGCACAAGGGATCAGGTGTATTGTAAAGAAATACCAGTGTATTTTCTGTTTCATTTAAAATAAAAACCATAATCTCTTAATACTGACGCTGTTTGTTACTATATTTATCTTCTCTTACATCAATTTGATCATAAATTTTAATGTAATAGGATTGATTTCTATCACCATGTAGAAAAAAAGTAGAATAATTATAAAAATATATGAATTAGGTATAAATTTAGGTATATTAAAGTGCTGGTTCAGAGAGTCAAACTCTCCTCAACAGATATTCTACGTTGGTTGAAGTAATATCCAGTTTGACCGTCTTTTGTTTTCACAACCAAATAGTTAACAATGAAAGTAAATGGGGCAGTCAGCCAAACGTATCTAAATTGTCATTTTTTAACCACTAATAAAGCTCAAAATATCACTTCACTTCAGCAGTAGCATGAATAGGGTCCCTACACATAAACTGAAGTACTGATAACTTAGTAAGTGAACCCAGAGTTTATTAAAAACACTGTTTTACAAGACTTACCCAACGTCTGGTTTTATAACAACTGGTGATGAAGGATGTTCCACATCAGCAGATTCATCATTTTCCTGAACAATAGGCTGATGTGTTTGTGAAGAGACAAGAAAAATGATGAATCTGCTGATCTGAAACACCCTTATGTTTATGTTTATGTGTAGGGACCCTATTCATGCTACTGCTGAAGTGAAGTGATATTTTGAGCTTTATTAGTGGTTAAAAAATGACAATTTAGATACGTTTGGCTGACTGCCCCATTTACTTTCATTGTTAACTATTTGGTTGTGAAAACAAAAGACGGTCAAACTGGATATTACTTCAACCAACGTAACATATCTGTTGAGGGGAGTTTGACTCGTATTCATGGTGAAATAGACTCTGGTTCATGTTGCTCTGAACCGTCACTTTAATTTGTTTCTGAAGCTACAAGAAGGTTTTACAATAAAATAACACACTGGTAAGAAACTCCATCTCAACAAGTCATTTAATCTATTTTAGGTTTAAAAAAGGTACAACAGTAATTTCTATAAAAAACTAAAATTAAAACAAATCTGACAAGAAATTGAAGTAGTTTTTGTTGTTTAAGCCTAAAATCAATGACTTGTTAAGAAAGAGTGTTTGTTGTTGTTGTTGAGTTTTCAGATTAATTTTATAGATTAATCATTAACTGTGTTAATTAATAATCAGAGAAACACTGATAATTTACACTAAACATCTACTGATTCACACGAATCACCGCAAAACGCTGCAGATTTAGTAACAATTAGCAAAAAGAAAAATAGTGTGAAAACTGAAGCAGAGTGTTTGTGTGTGAGTGTTTGTGTGTGAGTGTGTGTGTGTGAGTGTGTGTGAGCACAGACACAGTAAAACTGTGAGTAAAACTTATCGTTAGTGAAAAAAAACCACAAAGACCTCTGAGTTCCCGTCCGTTTGTCAGCAGGAAAAATGGAGGACGACGCTTCTGCACTGAAACTTTACCTCAGTCTACGTCTACAAATACTTTTTTTTTTTTTTTTTTAAAAAACATGTGTTCAACAACTGGACAACACGTCACATCACATCACGTTACATTCAAATGAGAAATGAGACAGATAAATGAAACACAGATACACAGAAATACATAAAAAAATGGATGGAAACACAGAAACACACAGAAACTTTGATGCACAGTCATGCACGACAGATCTACCGAACTCTGCAAACTACATTAAACTTGTGGGACTGTGGGAGGATAAAATGTTGCAAACTGACAAATATCTGATGCTGGAAAATGCAGAATCGACGTAGTGAGTAATGAATGGCAGCTATTTTTTTATGTGTTTTGTTTTAAATCTCATCCATTAAATTAAATATATATATATATATATATATATATATATATATATATATATATACATCACATGCCATCAATAAATGGCATTAAAAATAACACACATACATGCTCAGATTTAATCACAATAAAACAAAAAGACAAAACTGCGGCGGTGACGTTGGTTTAATTTTCTCCAACAACAAAACATAAACACAGTGTCGGCGGTCGAACTGATAAAACAATTCAAAGTTAAAAATCTTGCATCACTAAACTACAAGCAAATACAAGTCAAACTCCCCTCAACAGATATTTTACGTTGGTTGAAGTAATATCCAGTTTGATCGTCTTTTGTTTTCACAACCAAATAGTTAACAATGAAAGTAAATGGGGCAGTCAGCCAAACGTATCTAAATTGTCATTTTTTTAACCACAAATAAAGCTCAAAACATCACTTCACTTCAGCAGTAGCATGAATAGGGTCCCTACACATAAACAGTAACAGCTGGTGATGAAGGATGTTCCAGATCAGCAGATTCATCATTTTTCTCACTCTTCACGGACACATCAGCCTGTTGTTCAGGAAAATGATGAATCTGCTGATGTGGAACAACCTTCATCACTAGTTGTTATAAAAACAAGACGTTGGGTAAGTCTTGTAATAAACTCTTGGTGATACTGTCAGTTTTCTGAGAGTTTATTAAAAACACTGTTTTACAAGACTCATCCAACATCTTGTTTTCATAACTGGTGATGAAGGATGTTCCACATCAGCAGATTCATCATTTTCCTGAATTATCGACCAATGTGTCCGTGGAGTGGAAGAAAAATGATGAATCACTACTTCAGTTTATGTGTAGGGACCCTATTCATGCTACTGCTGAAGTGAAGTGATGTTTTGAGCTTTATTAGTGGTTAAAAAATGACAATTTAGATACGTTTGGCTGACTGCCCCATTTACTTTCATTGTTAACTATTTGGTTGTGAAAACAAAAGACGGTCAAACTGAATATTACTTCAACCAGCGTAAAATATCTCTTGAGGGGAAGTTTGACTCATATTTTTGGGTTCATGTTACTCCGGACCATCACTTTAGTTTGTTCCTGAAGCTTAAATAACAGGCGGACAAAGATAAACCGATGAAACTAGTCACCTGTGATGAACTGTGGTTTTGTGAATTGTAAATTTTTTTATACGTCCTTGGTTCTGTGCTATGAAGCAGGATTATTGAGGTAGATGAAGCAGACGAACCCAAACAACTTCAAATCAATCATATAAATAAATATTTTTTATACATTTTAACCAGTAAAGCTTCATTTTCTCTCATGATGAGACTAAACTCTACATTTAAGGTGAGACTGAAAACTTTCCTCCTGCTCCTTTAGTTAAGTTTACTCTATAATATTGTAAATATAGAGATAGAGATAAATCTTTTCATGATTTGGCGTTTATATTTATATTAATATTAATATTTCCTGATTATAAATAAATATTTCTGTCAGATTGACCCCATGATGAGGTCAATCTCATGAGTCTTAACTTTGGTCTGATGTTAATATAAATTTCATATTATGAATTTAAAACCTTTATTCGTGGTTCTGATGATGTTTCTTGTAACAACGAGGTAACTGGGCCAGTTGATGTCGTCATGTGTTGAACCTGCTTCATAGTACAGGACCTTGGACTGTATTAAAAACAAACTCAGTTGTACAAAACAGATTAAATTTCCTCAAACGCGGTCACATCGTTCAGCTGCACCAACCAGTCATTCACTGCACAAACGCAACCAGAACCGCCTTTTTTTTTCCTTTTTAGATTTGCCTGCGACAGCCGACGAGAGGAGAAGCTTGTGAAGAAATTAATATTGCATCGTTAATATTATGAGAAAAGAGAGAAACACAGTCCAGCTTAGTGGTTCATCAGGGACAAACCAGCTACACTTTGAGTGATGTGAATAAAAAAAAGGTTACGGGGTTTAGCGAGTCCCTACTGCTGCTACTGTTGCTGCAATTCATTTCAGAGTTTCTAGGACACAGTCAGCTCAGTCCTCTATGATCTACTTGAGGAAGAACGAGGTTACTGCTTTTCCTTCCCATCGATCAGTCACAAGACTGAGTTGTTTTACAGAGTTACAGTAGATCTGCGATTAAAAAAAAAAAACACTCAAGGACGAAAATGAAACTTTACAATCACTTTCAAGAGGTTAAAAAATAAGAGCAAAGATACACGAGATGCACGAGTGAAACTACAGCTGCATGTGTATCGTTACGACGCTGAGAAGTAGAAGTGACTGTAAAGATTGATTTGACTTATTCCTTGAGTGTGAAATGAAATGCATAGTAAGTTCACAGCAAGAAAAAGACTAGTAAGGTGATTCAGAACTAAAATTAAATTAAAAAAAACAAAAAGAGAGGACAGAGAGGAGGGAGAGAAAGAAAATACGTTGACAGCAAAGTTTCATTTACCACGTTCTAGCTGCATATCTGAGAACCGCGAGAGCAGCAAATTGATGAGTGGGGATGAGAGAGGGAGGGAGGTAAAGAGTTGAAACAGTGAAAAAGTGAATGAGATGTGGGAGGGAGGGAGGGAGAGAGACAAAGAGAGTGAGTCCAAAAATCTCAAATGGTTGCCAGAGGATGAAAAAACAGTTTCATACATCAACAGTCAAAAAAAATGCTTTTCATGGATTTTTAACAAATCGACAAACTCGCATGAAAAACACATCTGCAACAGGCATCCACAACTACAGAGATGTCAAATATATCACAAACAAATACAGAATGAAGGACAACAAAGACATATGTGAGTGTGTGTGTGTGTGTGTGTGTGTGTGTGACACTACGTCGTAGGTCAAACTCACTGGTGCCTTCCTCTGAAACCATCCCAAGTCCTTCAGCTTTGTTCTGTCTCTCAAAAGCATTCAGATCCAAAACGCTGTCGTATAAAACACAAACAATAAGATGCAGAATGATAATAAATGTTTACAAACAGCTACAACAAAAAAAAGTCACATGAACCGACCTGCAGGTCTGCATCAGAGCCTGAACGCTAAGGAAGAATCCCACATCCTTTTTATCCTTCAGATAGTCCAGCATCCTCTGCACAAAAACACAAAATCCTTTAACGTCAAGAAAGAAAAAAAAAGATTAAAATCAACAAATATCAGGTGTTTGTTTCTTTTACCTGCTGCACGTCGCTGTTGCCTCCGTTGAGGATGGAGATTCCCAATTTGAGTGTAGAAGAAACCATAGCTCCTGGTTCACCTGAAACCAACACAGACAATTAAGTTAAAGAAGAGTTGGATCATCTCTGTTGTCACTGTGAACATATTGAGACATGTAAGAGCATCAGTTTCACCAATAAGAGATGACATTAGAGTCAGTGTCATGTGTCTAGACTTAGATTAAAGAGGAGCTTCTTAGTAAAAATATGATATTTCAGCTGCTAAATAATGACTGAGGTGGTGAAGATGGTTGTAACAATGTTTAAGAAAATCAACCACTGGATCAGATGTGTAAGTTACTGGAAGACCTACATATATCTGTCTTCAAAGCTCCACTTCATGTTTTATCATCAAAGACAAACACAGTGTTTCATATTTGTTGTTTCTTTAGGTGTCAGACATCTTCCTGCTTGTGATGAAGATTTCCATTCACACGTGGGGTCAACAGCCTCAGGAGGGCGACTCAGACTCTCCCCCCCTGGCCACTTCCATCAACTCCTACTGAAAGACACTGAGGTGTTCCCCGGCCTCAAGACACGTCTCTTTTCCACTAAATCGTTCTAGTGCTACTCAGTTTGGTACCAGACACATTGTTTTGCATCACAGTTTGGTTTCTCCTCGATGTGAATGTGGTGACGTCGCGACACTAAAACACCAGTAAACATTAGTGGAGGAACATGGAGGAGATGCTGTACTTGTTGCTGGGTTAGCTTACGACGAGCTAGGCTACGATGATGGATATCACTCTTGTCGCTGTTTATTAAAAATGGAGGTTGATTATTTTTGTTGACGCTCCCTCTGACCAATCAGTGGCCGGCGTCTGTTCACGTCACGTTTTAGTATCGACTCAGATCGATTGGTTCCTCCACAGAGTAGGAACTAAAACAGTAGCTGGAACCAGGAACTAGAACCAAGTGGAAACACTAGAAACTGAGTAGAGTTGAGCAGCTGGTGGAAAAGAGGCGACAGTATCTCCAGCACCTCCCTCACGAGGCGTCCGGGTGACATCAGATGCCCTAACGACTTCAGTTGGCCCCTCTCAACATGGAGGAGCAGCAGCGTTCTTTATAATGTTCTTCATTTAGTATCAGTGACGACGTCTTTTTGTTCTTAGTAAAAACCACAGGAAGATGCTTTAGTGACATAAAGTTGAATCACACCTGGTCTTCTCTGTTTGAAATTAGGACAGTTTACGTGTGTGTGTGTGTGTGTGTGAGTGTGTGTGTGAGTGTGTGTGTGTAGTTACCTTTACAGGCGCTGATCATCTGCAGCACCATCTCTGCAGCCCCGCGGTTGTGCAGACGGGACTGTTGGTACAGAAGCCGCTGTTTCTCCATCTCCTTTTCCTGCGGAGCAGAGCAGAAAGGACACGGCTGTAACCCTGTCAACAGGGACTGCACTGCCCCCCGCACACACTCGCACACAAACACACACACACACACATTTCTTATGATTTGGTCCTAATTACGGCTGCAAGCAGCTAGCTCAGATAAAGATGATTAGGCAGCAGTTGAATGGACGACATCTAATGAGGCCTCATACATTCAACTGAATAAATAATTTCATTGTTGAAATAACAACTAGTTTTCTGTGTCTTTGTGCTTATGACAGAGCTAGAGCTAGGCTTGCTGCATCTGGTCTTTGTGCTAAGCTAATTTGAACTGATTTTTTTTTATTTTGCCAAATATTAAACTTTATCTGTCATGAGGCTGGAATTAAAAAAAAAAAACAAACAACAACTAAACAATTGAAAAAAATCAAATCTAAAAAAAAAAATCAAATTATTTCTCACAACAATACACATACTCACACACACACATTCTCTTCCATAGGAACACAATGTGTATTAGTGATTGTGATCGTTATTCCAGCTGTTGACGTCTTCCAGAGGCAGCAAACATTCGCTGGCGGCAAACGTTTCTTCCCAGAGCATAACACACACTTTACACGCACACACACACATACACGCTGTTCTGAGAAAAGCGACAGTAGTTGTCTGAGTAACGCCTACAGCATGCAGCTACTGAGGCTGTGTTTTCTAGCTCCTTTAAAGTGACGTCCAGAGCAACATGAACCAGAGTCTGTTTCACCATGAATACGAGTCAAACTCAGGAGATATTTAATGTTGGTTGAAGTAATATCCAGTTTGACCGTCTTTTGTTTTCACAACTAAATAGTTAACAATGAAAGTAAATGGGGCAGTCAGCCAAACGTATCTAAATTGTCATTTTTAACCACTAATAAAGCTCAAAATATCACTTCACTTCAGCAGTAGCATGAATAGGGTCCCTACACATAAACTGAAGTACTGATAACTTAGTAAAGTTAGAAAAATAAAGGGAGAAAAATGATGAATCTGCTGATGTGGAACATCCTTCATCACCAGTTGTTATGAAAACCAGACGTTGGGTAAGTCTTGTAAAACAGTGTTTTTAATAAACTCTGGGTTCACTTACTAAGTTATCAGTACTTCAGTTTATGTGTAGGGACCCTATTCATGCTACTGCTGAAGTGAAGTGATATTTTGAGCTTTATTAGTGGTTAAAAAATGAAGATTTAGATACGTTTGGCTGACTGCCCCATTTACTTTCATTGTTAACTATTTGGTTGTGAAAACAAAAGACGGTCAAACTGGATATTACTTCAACCAACGTAAAATATCTGTTGAGGGAAGTTTGACTCGTATTCATGGTGAAACAGACTCTGGTTCATGTTGCTCTGAACCGTCACTTTAACAAACAAATTAAATCAACTTTAAATATTCAATTATTTAATTCAATTAGATTTATTTTCAACAAACTAACAAGTGTGTGACATTGATAGTTATTAGTTAACAACTTCGGTTCATTTTGATTTGATGTTTGATTTAATTTAATGTTTGATAGTTTTGAATATACTGTAGTACATTACTCTGTTAGAAACGATTCAGCATCGCTGCTCTGAACAATCCTGTTGACAAAGGAAGTTAGATTCGACCCATCCACAGCACACCATGCATCAAGCCCCCACCCCACCCACCCAGAACTGGATCTACCCCCTCCTCCCTCCACCCCCCTCCCTCATAAGCCTGACTTTTTTTTTTTTCTTTAAGATATGGAGCAGCTTTACTCTGGATACAGAGATTCAGCTCGAACTGTGTGATGGAAGATTGTATGTAGTTATGAGTGTGTGTGTGCGATTTGTTTGCTTGCATGAGTGCGTGTTTGAGTTTTGGGATAGTGTGTGTGTGTGTGTGTGTGTGTGTGTGTGTGTGTGTCGGCTGACTGTGCAGGCTTTTACTGTAGTCCTTTGTTGAGCACAGAGAGGGAGACTTATTAACGTCGTCCAAGTCGGAGTAAAGACAAACAAAATCAGTCACTTTGTCAGTTGTTAAAACTTTTATCAGCTGAGTTTGGTGAGTGAGTAATAATGAGGATGTGAGTTGTTAAAGAAAAAAATAAAAGACAAAAAAACAAAACAAAACAAAACAAAACAAAACAAAACAAAAAAAGCGATGCACGTCTAAAAAAAGAGAGCAGGTTTTTACTGGTTAGAAAAACCTGCGAGTAGCTGCTCAGTTCAGCTCAGTTCAGTTCAGTTCAGTTCAGTTCAGTTTAGTTCAGTCTGGCGCGGCAGCATCACGTTTCTGTGCACGAACACGAACCAGGAAGTGGCGATAAACAAGAGTTTGCAGCTCAGATGGATGCGATGCTACCTGCCAGGAAAAAAAGCCACGAGTCTCTACGGCTGCAGCATCACAGCGTCCAAACCTCAACTCAGTGTCGTCTGGTTTAAAATCTCATACGACGGAGTTGATTCACTAATGAGCTTTTAGTGTTTTGTGCTTATTTTTTTTTTTTTATAAATATGAGAAATATTTCAGTGTTTTGACTTTAAAGTATTTAGTAGAAATGTTAAATCATGCCGACGGCTTCTTAGTCAATCAACCCCGTCCCTCAAAAAAAAAAAAAAAAAAAAGTTGCAAAAAACATCAGGCTTGGAAATTGTGATTGTTTAAAAAATTTAAAACAGTGAGTGAAAAAAGGGGAAAAAAAGGAAAAAACTCAACTGGTTTGAGTTTTATTTTGTTGTCTTTAGCTGCACCATCTCTCTGCACTCGAGTCATGCACTTTAAAGAGGTGAAACATTAAAATTTATTTGAGTCAGTCGACTGGTGGTGGCCAGAGTCCAGCAAAGGCATGCACAGGTCAGTCCACCATAGCAGGAAGTAGACAAGTGGTGTGAGTGAACGAGAGAAAAAGCCAGGAAGAGAATAAAGAGAGAGAAATGTTGTAGCAAAGGGTGGAGTGGGGGGGCGGGTGTGCCGAGTGTGATGGCGTGGTGTGGTCACTCAGTGCATGGGGAGTTGCTTCTCCGCTGACTCCCCTGTCTCCCTCCCCCTGGTCCCCCCATACCATCTCTGTCTGTCGCACCTCAAAGGATGGCTCCTCCCCCTCCTGTTCTCCCCCTTCGTCCTCCTCACCAATGTGACAGCTCTGGAGGGGAGACGGCGAGAAACGATTCATCATTTCAGTAAGAGACAAGAACTCAACAATCAATAATAATCATGAACTCTGATGGACAGAATCTCATTACTCGCAGAGCAGGTCACAGAGCAATTCACCACCAGAACAGTACGTTTTTTTTTCTGTTATGACTATTGTTGATTGTTTATTTACCACCCGGCCTTGTTCCTCCACACACAACAAACAGTGGAGACAGAGAGAAGACGTTTGTTGGTGTTGGAACTGATCGACATTGAACAACAGATTGTTTTATTGCAAATGTTGAAAAAGGGGACTTAAGAGGAGACGGGTGGCGATGTTGTTGTTGTTGTGGAAGGACTACAACCACCAAACCATCTCCCCAGATGGTTAAAAAATTGGGGAAGTGACGGGCTACGCAACGACGCAGAGGATGCTGCGTATCTACGGATATGGACGAGCATAATTCAGGCTGTTGTGTCATGTCGAGCCGATAAAAGTTTTCTGAGATGTCTCACCTTTGCCATAATATCAGCATAAGACATGTAGAGATGGTCCACGTCGAGTTTACTGTAACGATAAACAACACGTGACAACAACTGGTGAGTTTCAATGAAGAACCGAGTCGAGTCGAGTCGAGTCGAGTCGAGTCACACCGCGGGAGCGAAACCCTCTTACGTCTTTTCTGTGAGAGCCGTGCGGCTGAAGTGAAGAATCAGCTGGTGAAGGGGGTCAGGCTTCGTCTCTGTCTCCTCTTCCTCTTCCTCCTCTTCCTCCATGGCTTTCTAATGACGTGACGTGTGATAGAAGCGTTAATAAACACTGTGGAACAATACGTTTGATGTCTTAGTAATAAAAAAATAATTAAATAAAAAGGACTCACTGATAAGTCGTCGATCATCTTGTCTTCAAATGAGTAACCCTCGGTCTCCAACCAGTTGCGTTTGTACGCGTCTAAAAACATGTTGGTCGCTCTGTGCCTGTGAGACAAGAGTTTATGACGTTTATGTTTTATTTCTGTTTTATTATTTATCTATGACTGTTTATTTCTTCAGTGAGTACAAAGGGAGTTATTACGTGGGGATGTTGTATAAAGGCGTCATCCTGAAACAAGCCACCACTGCTCTGCGACGCTGTTTGGACAGAAGCTTGTGCCAAACCATTTTCTTTGATTTGAAGGGATGTTCAGTCTGAAAAAAACAAACAAAAAAAAAAAAACCAAATATTTTCCACAGATTTTGGTGCTGCTTTTCAAACAATTTATCAGCTCAAAGTGCACAAGTCGGTGTCTATACTCACCACCTCGATGTGGTAAAGCACAGCAGAAACCTCTTGGACTCTTTTCACCACCTTCTCCGGGTCCTCGGCATCTTCTGCTTTTCCAGACATCTCTTTATACAGAGACATCTGCCAGCGCATGGCTGGGTCCTCCACCTGAAACCAGCCCATGTTTATGAGGAAATTCACATATTTATTCTTATTTATTATATTTTAATTTGTAAAACTATTTTAAAAAAAGTCTACTCACTTTGCCTTGAAGGTGCAGATTGTTGTGTAAGAACTCCCTCACCTCTTCATCTGTGTCTTTCTACAAGATTCACAACATTAACAGGACGTTTATCATTTATTTAGTTTAAAACATTTCACTTTCTAACAAACTAACAAGCTTTTTATTTTCCAGACCCTCCAGGATTTTGCGATATCAACTATTCCAACCAATCATCATCGTTTCCAGTGAAACGTTGATCCTCACTTCCTTGTTTCTTTTTGAAGACGCAGGAAACGTGAGAGATTAAAAACAACTTTCTGCCTGAAATCCTGGAGGGACTGTATTTAATTACATCGCTAATGCATAAATTAATATTTTGATTTAAAAAGTAATAAAAAAGCGAGTGTTTCCAGTGTTTTGGACACAACAAAGTACCAGTGAGTATCTGATCTTGGCGAGATTGATGAGCTCCTGATCAGCAGGAGAGCACATGTTGAGTCCGATGGGAAGCATCTTCTTTAACGCTGCGACGATAAGAGACGTCTGCACGGAGTAACGATCTCCTCGCCGCTTCTTCTTGGTGCGTTCCTGCTCTGAACCTCCAGACTTTTAACGACAGACAGAGAAGTTGAGACGTGATCCATCAAATGCGAAGGCAAACGTTTCCCTTTGAGAAAATATCTTGTCACATCAGAAGCTTTTTGAGGAAATTCAACAGAAAAAAAACAACAAAACTACTTCTACTTCTTCTAACATAAAATATAAAAGGAGGAAATTGAGAGAATGATTGGATAAGAACATGCTGACAACTGGGTGAAGGTAATAATTCCTCACTGCTACGTTTTCTTATAAACTTCAACCTGTGGCGCTGCATCAGCTACAGCTGTTACACACAGTGCAGCCTCTGTGTTAGTAGAGCACGTCCTGTCCACTGGACATCACACAGAACAGCACAAGTCTATGGGGTCAGCTCCATCGCCCTGGAGCTCTTCTCACACGCTCCTGTCCTGAAGCTGCCGATGCTCATTACTGACTGTTGCCTGGCCTCGCAGCGACCTCCTCCTCCGCCCTGGCGTGTTGAGTTGAGGGGGTTTGTGGGTTAAAAAAAAAAAAATAAAATAAAACAAAGCTTTGTTGGGGGCGGAGAGAAGAGCTGCAATGATCAGATAACAGAAGCTCACTCCAGTAATGATCATCTGATCGCCAAGGAGAGGAGGTTTTCTTATTTATCTTACGACAAAGACGTAAAAAAAAAAAAAAAACATCAAACAGCGATTAGATTAGATATTCGATGATTTCATTTAATTTAATGGGGTCAATGAATTAGACATGGAGTGACAAGTCTAGTTAGTAAAGTATAATGGCGGCTATGTGGTGATGTGGAACTAGCCTCGGGGAAACCTCCGACAGTCCCGGCTAGCTACGAACGCTACAGAGGAACCAAGCGAGGGATGGTGTGGATTTATGATTTAAATACTGAAAAGAGAAGAGTCCACCAGCGCAGGAATCTTTACCACAAAAGCTGAAAGAAATCCAAGCGTCAATAACATAACATCATCATCATCATCACAGGTCGACGATCTGGGACGATCTGAAGGCAAATTTCTTTTGTTTGTTTGTTTTTCAAAAGACTTTCTTTTTGTTTTTTTTGTTTATTAATCAAACAGAAGTAGAGTGATGATGGCGCTCGGCTTGCGGGAGCGTTCACGCTTTAAACCGAGCGTCATGAAACCACTCAGGCCACTACGATCTACAGCAAAGACCTTTCATCAAGCGGCTCCAGACCCCAACTCACACACATACAAATACACACATAAACACATCTGTGACACAAACACACACACACACACTCGCTCACTGAAATACACATAAAACATCCTTAATATAAATCTACAGACACAGATACACGTTATTATAAAAACATACTGATAGTAAATGACAGTAACTTCATGTTTGTGGGTATGTATGTGTGAAATATTGGGGTCTGAGTGTAAGAAGTGTGCTAGTCCATCGGAGAGCTTGATGAAATGCCTCCCCAAACTCAGGGTGCCATGCGATCAGCACAGCGCTCGTGCACAAACACAGTCTAACCTCTCCATCTCCACCGGCCTAGAGGCCCAGCGTCCGACCCCCGACACAGGATATAAGGAGAAAACACAGTTAGGGACACTCCTACTACTACTACTACTACTACTACTACTACTGCTACTACTACTGCTACTGCTACTACTGCTGCCTAATATATATGCAGAGAGAGAGAGCAACTTACATTGTCCTGGAAAAGGATGTTATTATTACATTATAACCTATTACTGTACATTTAAAATAATTGACAATAATAATAATAATTATTTATAAAAACTTAAGGGAAAAAATATCAAGATGGTTAAATCTTATCCTTCTAAAAATGGGTGGCGTTAGTGAGATATTAATTAATTAGAGTTTAGTTTCTTAATGAGTTACAGCTCAAAATGTATGTAGCGAGTGAATAAAACATTTATATAATATGAAACTTTTGTTTTTCCGCTCTCACCTTGCTCATCTTGCTCTTACTGTCGGCGGTCAGGAAGGACATGTTGTTGATCTCGTTCATCACCACAAAGTTCTGCTCCTCCCGTTTGAAGTTCTGTTGAAACGTGTTAAAAAGCCTCAGTTTACTGCTGCTTAACCAGGTTTAAGGTTTATCAGATTTATCCACTGACTCACGTGGGATTTAGACCAGAAAATGAAGACTTCTCCGACCATCCTGAACAGCTCCTCTGCATCTGGATCTGGACAAGTCAGCCATCTTGCCCTAAAGACACAAACAAAGACAGAAATATAAACTTAAATGTCTGAGTCTGAGTCAATCTCTTCTCTTTCAGACATAAAACAGTCTCATCTACCTGTTGTTGTCGACGTAGCGGATGAGCAGCGGGTAGAGAGCGTACAGGTCGCGACACAACACGGCAAACTCATCTCTGATGGTCCCGTTCTCGCTGTCCACCTCGGTCTTGCCCTCCATACGCAGCTGATCCTCCTCCGCCACGACTTTCCCGGCGCGCTTCTTCAGCTTCTCCATCGTTGGGATGAAGTGGGATTTGAGCATCTCTGGTTTGGCTCTGCTGACGATGGGCTGGGCGAAGACTGGACGAGAAAATTCAAATGTTTAAAATATGAAAATTGAGTTATCTCGACTCACAGTGAGAGAGCAGATAATCACCTGCCAGTCTCTTCATCCAGGAGGCTTCATCTATACCCAGGTTATTGACCACGATCTTCATGATGCTTCCCAGCAGCTGGTTGAGTTGTTCGGAGGTGACGGACGTGCAGATCTGACCTTCCAGATCGGGGAAATTCTCCAGGCCTCTCTCCCACCAGCGGGGCAGATAGTTACACAACATGGGCAGAGTGATTTCAATCACGTGGGGCATTTCTGTGTAACGGGCTCCAGATTCAGCCAAGTCGTGGATCTCCTTCATCAGGATCTCCAGCTCTGGGATATCGGGGCAAAGCTCCTCCACTTGGTTGGGAAGACCCAGGACTGAGGAAGGAGAGAAAAGAGACAGTTACTTTTAACAAATTGTAATAATTTCATACATGTAGAAGACAAAATGTTAAAAACTCACTGGATCTCTCTCTGGGAGTCTTGGTGGTGTAAACAGAAAACGTGTTGAACTCGTTCAGCGACGGTTCGAGGAAGGCGACTGGCATCGCTGCTGCTAAATGAGCCAAACACTCGCCGAGAGCTGGTCGCTGCCTGAGCAGAAGAAACATGACACAAAATCCTCATTAAACACATGGAAACAAACCAAAATCTTTGACGGCAGACTGAACATTCTTTGGCTAAATCTACTCACTTCTCCACATGTGGCGTCTTCACAGTGCCCAGAGAGTAGATGCTGCACATTAAACGATAGCAGGATATTTGCAAATCGTCCACTGAGGATGAGAGAAGAGACGGATTCAGCGTTTGAGTCGTGTCGATGAGTAAGAAGTTAAAACAGAGAAGTGTTTCACTCACGTATGACGTCGTCTCCAAACTGATGCTGAGCGATGTGGTCGAACAGCGAGGTGAGGACCGGCAGCAGGGCGGTGGTGGTGTAGCTGATGTTCTGGGAAACACCTTTAACCTACAGGAACACACGTGAACAAATACATCAACACATCAGCTCATAAAAAAATAAAACAAGAGTGTAAAAACGTCGCTGCGTGACGCTTCCTCTGACCTGGTTTCGACTGGACACTTTGCCCAGTTTGAGATTCTCAACCATTTTCTCAATGTCATCAGCGGCGCTCTCAAAGAACTGACGCAGCCCGGCCTTCACGATCTCAGGGCCTGATTTCATAACAGTCCTTGAAAGAGGCAGACACAGAAGAAAAAACAGACAGTGTCAGGTTTGTTTGTGTGTTTGTTTAGTATTTTCTCTCGGCCTCTGGGGTAGAAATAGATGGTCGAGTTACCTGGCGTCCAGAGATCGCGAGAGGATGTGGAGACAGTTTACTACGGCGCCTGAATCCGTTCCTGAAAACAAAAATAACACACGCTGTCAGAACTGTCTTCTCTTTACAACACACACTTTTCCTACAACTTACTGTAAAGGCCAGATTTATTTTAAGAGAAGAAAACAAGGCAGTTGACAACAGTGTGTTAGAAAACTGTTTATTTCTATTAATCACAGATTCATTGTTTATTACACAACTAACAACTTACAACACTGATAATTATAAAACAGTTCAACCATGTGATATATTTTCTGTTGAGTGACCGACTATTAAAAGACACATGGTGGTGAAAGGGGGAAGGAGAATGACAATAAAGCATATAGAGACTTGTAAAATAAAAGCCACACAGAGCTCCAGAAACCTGACACCGCTACTGACAATCATGCTCAAATCACTCTCAGCTTTTGTGAGTATCAATCTAAGTCCTCGCGAAGCAACAGAGACAAGTTTAGAAACACCAGACTGCAGAGAAAACACATCAAAGCCAAGCAGAAGCTGAGCTGAAGAGAAAGAAAGAGAAAGAAGCATTAGACGAGAGGATCCAGAGGATGAAGGAGGGAAGAGGGAATAAAAGCGTGGGAGGAGAGACTAAAAAATCTGTGACACGACGCTGATTAGTATGTAAACGAGAAGGTAGGAAAAGAAAATAAAACAGATACAGAAGGAGAGAGATGGTGACAGGGCATTAAAACTCCACCATGCAGGTTCCTTACCAAAAAGAGAAACTCTGTGTCTCACCAAAGCAGCCAACTTACAGAAGATACTGAGGTAGGAGGAGAAAAGAGGAAAAAGGAGGGAGAAGGAAGGAGAGATGTTTGAAGTGACACAGAAAGAAAAAAAAAAACAAAACAAACGGAAAAGTCACGGAAATAAAAGATATTACACAATAAGAGAGATGAAGAGGACGTGGAAAAGGGAGAGGACAGACACTATCACATGAAAGTATCATACTAAAAGAAAGGTCACATAATACAGTAAAAAAAAAAAAGTTTTTCAGGGCACATACCTCGCAATCATCTCTTTCTCCTTATTGGAGGAGTGACCTCCGCTACCCAAGACTTTTGCAGGAGTAGAGAGGAAATAAAGGCAGTGGTTCTTGAAGTACTGATTCACCAGCGGCAAGAGAATCTGTAAAAACACAAAAAACAAAAATAACATTAAATCGTCATAAAGACATAAAATGACAAATTGACACAGAAGAACAGAAGCATAAAGTTGCCAACCTTGGCAAAGAATTTAATCTCTTGTTCGTGTGGTGACTTCTCCACTCTACCGCTACTGACCACGGCCTCTGTTAGAAACAAAAAGAGAGAAGTAAGTTAGCGCTTTATGTTTTCAGCAGCAAAAAAGAGAGAAATGTTTATATTTGTCTCACAAAACCACAGTACCAAGATGAGCAATGAACTCCTGGGCGATGTCCATCCATTTAAGAAGCTTCTGGAGGAAACCGTAGGCAAAACGCTTCTCGATGGAGGAAATATCCTGCTCCATGTCCTTCAGACCCCTGAAGACGGAGACAACGAGGTTATAGCTTCTCTGAACTAGTTCATTCCTCCTCCCATGAAGATCAGTAAAGCCAAACGTCTACCTCGTCACGGCGTATCCGTTGAGCTGGAGGAACTTGAGCAGGTCCTGAGCCTTTTCTCGGTCCCTCGCCTTCTCCTTAGCCGTCAGGGTGTCGTAAGGAACCAGCAGTGGGTGTGTGCCACCACCTAACAGGAGCACAAATCAGATTATGACCCAGACAAACTATCAGCGTGTAAAGGTGTGTAACAGAAACCCGTCTAACCTTTGGCCTGTAGCTCTAACTTCTTCTTTCTGCCCCAGGTGTTGTGGTAGTTTTCTGCCAGCTGCTCAGCCATCGACTGTTAGAGAGAAAAAGAACATTAATCTACGTTTCTAACAAAATATGAGATTTAAAAGACTTGACAGTCGACAGAAAGACTCCTACCTGCAGCTCTCTGGACAGAGCCATCCCTGTGATGTCGACCGGCTGAGGGCTGTAGCCATGACTGGGGTCATAAGTCGCCTGAAGACGTACAAGAAAAGAAAAGATAGTTTAGGTTTTTTTTTTAAAGTACTGTAATATTAAATATCTTAAACTTTATTTTTTGTACCTGAGCAGTTTGGGAGATCTTGCGTGTGGCGGTGGCAGCTTTCTTCTCGACCTCTCCCTCTCCGTCTCTGGCTTTCTCCAGCGTCCACTCCCAGGCCAACATGGCTTTGATGGACTCTTTAATAGGCCAACGATAAATCTCCTTGTCCTGAGAAACAGAGTAAAGAGGATTTTTTTTAAAGATTATAAACACTAAACGATGCGTCTCAGGTTATCAGAAACAAATCTTTACCTTTTCAGAGAAGGTTTTGTACGGCCGCAGCATCGGATGAGTCTTGGCGTTCTCATCTAACACTTCTCCGTACGTCCAGTTGTTCTGAATCTGAGAAATTGATTTAAAAAATTAGACGATCAATTACATCTTCAAGGCCTCATTTAGATGATTTAGATGATTTACAGGTTTCATAACTGACCTTTTCAAAGGCCCATTTGTCGTGAGTGTGCTCCGCGTACTTGTTGATGAAAGCATCCAGCCTCTCTGGGATGATGGTGCTGTGGATTCATTATTTCATATTTAGTTCTGAACAGGTTATAAATATGATTCATTATTAATTAACCGTTGTGCTGGGCTGTGAGCTCACTTTGTGGTCTCAACTGGTTTGGGATCAAAGTTGCCTTCAGCGTCCACAGACGCCTTTTTCTCAGTGTGAGAGGAGTAACTGGCGTCCACATAATCGGGTGGGATGGCTCCTGCGATCGCACAGAGGCAGGGCATGGCGATCTTGAAGAGCTCTGCGTCAAATTTCTACAGTTCAGATTAAAGAGAGAAGTGATTAATAACATCATGAGCTTTAACTTTAGATCAACTAGAGATTCACCGCTCACCTTGTGCGCCAACGATTCAAAGATTCCCCAGAAGAGTTTACGAGAAAGATGCAGCTCTTCCTCTGAGGTCACGCCGAAATTAGCCCATCCGTTAGGCAGGCAGTAATACTTCCAACAACGCTCGTAGTGATTGGTCAAGAGCTGAAATAATCAAATGATATGTGTAAATCAACTAGTAATTAAAAATAATAGCAACGTTAGACAAATTCAAATAAGTTAAATAGAGTCAAACCTTCAGAGGCATCTTTGCGTATTCATTGAGGATGGGAACATCAAACACCAGTCGTCTCAGCAGATGCTGCAGCATCGAGGGTCGTAGGTACCTGTGAATGAACCAAAATATGTCAATTTACAAAAAGACGATGTTTTTTCTTCTTTTTTGGTCTTTGGTGATACTGAACACGTGTAGCAACACAACTGTTGAGAGCACACACGGTTCAATCAGACTTCAAACTGAATTATTGGTCTTGTTCAAACATCTACTGCTCTGTCACACTTTCACCTAGAGACGCCATTCAAACTTTAAATTGTAGACACGCGTCCAGTCTGTTGATGTTGTATTCAGCTGTTTGATAGGTGGTATAGTTTTGGACCAATCATCGTCCAATGATAGTGATCATTTTTGGAGAAATTCAGAGTTTATAATGGATGTGTATTGCATGTCGAGATGCTTTCAGGAAAACTGTGTAAAATGTTTTTTTACACGCTGCTCAAAGCCACAAATTTCACTTTACACGTAAGATAGTTCAACACAGTCTTGTAGCACAGAGGAATTTCCTCGTTTAGTTTTGGTTTTAGTTTTACTGACTTGCAGAGCGACATGAGACACTCCTCGATGACGTCCCTCTGAGCCTTGGTGAGAGCTCGGCCACGCGACAGGCGATAGATGGTGTGGAGCATGGAGTCGATCATGATGGCACGGTGGTCCGTGCCGGCGAACAACGGGGCGCACTTAGTGAGCAGAGGCAGGACGGCCGAGCAGAGGTAGCGGTTCAGCGCCAAAGCCATTTCAGTCGTACTGAACGCCACCTATAATCAGAGGAGTAGATTTTTTTTTTTGTAAAAAAAGGCTTGTGTTGTTGACAGATCTGATATTTCTCTTGCGCGTTTCCTTTCTCACCGTGTCCAGAGACGCTGATGCTCTCATGTCAGGCAGGAAGCCGACCTCCAGCACATGAAGTAAAAAGTCCTGGTTATCGATGCCGTACACTCTGTCGAGGAACAGGACCATAGAGGCCTTGTGGTCTGGCACAAAACTGGCTGACATCTTGGGCTCGATAATCTGACCATCTGTAGTTTAGAGAGGAGAAGTCACACATGCAGCAGGAGGCCAAAATATCCATTTTATATTCCTACACGTCAGTCCTGCCTTTGTATCTCACCTTTGCCGTAAGCAGGAATCTGCACCGGCAGACTGATGACTCCAACCAAGTCCTCAATGGGCACCAGAGACCTCAGGATGGCCCTGATCCTCAGAGCTTCACCTTTTGCTGCTTGAATCAGCTGCAGATAAAAAGAAAAAAAATATTTAACACATACTTGTATGAGCTATTTTTTCTGGAGTGAAATAAATAAAATGAAACGCTTTCACTTCAACTCACATGCATCTCAGGGGCACAACGACCCAGCAGATCGATAAGAGCGGAGTAGAAGGACATGATGGCGTTTCCCAGATGCACACGGTTCTCCTCGTGCTGTTCCTCACCACCGAACCTGCCGATAAAGAAAATATCTGTTTTTTCTCTCTCTCTCAGTTTGCGGCTGGCGTTGCTGTAAAATCGATACGATATGCATCTGGGTTGATTAATTCATTTGTCAGAGTTGTTGTGAAGATTGAACTCTTACATGAAGCGCCTGTCTTTTTTGACAGTGGGTCCGTCTCTGGCAGGATCCTCAGAGATCTTTATGGCGTCTTCCATCGCAGCCAGCAGACCGTTACCGCCCTCTCCTCTCAGGGCCGGGCCGAAACACTCGGGACGACGGATGAGCAGACGAACCACGACGTTGGCGTTCTCCTCCACGCTCTCTCCTGTGAGGAGCAGGCGAGTTGACGTTAGTAAACGTTACTGACGGTTTTAAAAGGGGCAAATATAAAGCATGAGAGGTGCTGACCATTAACAAAGACGGCAAAGCGAAGGAAATCCAAGTATCGCTCTCCTCCAACAGGATTCCAGCCGATGTCGGGGTAACCTTTAGACAGGAGCATCGGACACATCTGGAGTCCACAACCGGCCAAGTATGTCACCACCTAAATTACCAAGAGAAAAATATGAGTCGACAAATACCACACGTCTTTATAGTTTTATTTTTGTGTATTTCTTGTTTTATTTAACCGACCATTTCCAGGTCCTGCTCTTGCAAAGCCAAAGCCAGCTCATTGTTGTCGATGCAGGAAGCGGCAGCAACATCCAGAGGTGTGGATCCACGCATGCCTGCAAATGTGGAACGAACACAGTGAGACTATGTTTATCTTTGTAAAAAGGCAATGAAACAGTTTTATAAACACTGACCCAAGCCGATGCCGCTGTTCTGCAGCAGGTAACTCAGATGGTCGAACATGGAGCGCTGGTTCTGTCGGCTGATGCGACAGAAGTAACAGAGGAAACGACAGCAGTTTGTCACCATCTGAGGGAATCGAATCTCCTGGAGACAAAACAAACAACAAGACCTTTGATTAGATTTTTCTGGACTGAATCTGACTGAAAACTTAAACTAAACAAATTAAATTTTTTCAGAGTTACCTTCGAGTCTCCACCTCCACCCAACACGTTGACCATCACCTCCATGACGGTCTCGTGCATGCCCAGAGCTCTCATCAGATTGGGGTGTTGGTAAAACACCTTGTTGTTCATGATGTTCCTAAAATATTAAAATAAGTCAGAATCACGATACAATTCTATTTTCTGCTACTGACAGGAAAATGTAACATCAATCTGACCCGATGCTCTGGATCATGAGCCGCTCTTCTTCTGGGCCCATCTGGACAATGAGCAGCGAGCGAATCTGTCCCAAACACTCCAGCAGATCCATCGTGTCCTGGACGGACACGGCGTTGATGGCGTAGGCTTTGGGCAGCGCTCTGATGAGCTCGCCGAGGCCGTCGTACTGCCGGTGGAGCAGACTGAACATGAGACGCACCAGCTCAGGGTTCTGGATGAACGACTCCTGGGCCCAGTGGATCATGGTGTGGGAGATCAGCTCCTGAAGGGTGCCTGGGTGACGTGGACAGAGATATTTTTTAGCAGTGAACCTTTAGTGATGAAATATGTGTATAATCTATAATGGCTGTGAATCTTACTGGGTTTTGTCTCCTCCTCGACCTCCGGCGGCTCCTCTTCCTCCTTCTTCTTGCGCAAGTTCTTGACCTTGTCCACCAGACTGAGGAGTCTGCCCCTCAGTGAAGTGTCCACCTCCTCCTCTTCAGCCTCCTCCTCAATATGGATACCTATGTATAAGATGAAAATCCTTCATTATGTTACTAAAAATGTAACATTTACAACTGCAGGGTTAAAATGACAAACGACTGTTGAAGAATTTCTCACCGCAGTGAAGCAGGAGGTCGTTGTGAAACTCTCCCAGAGTGTCTCGCACCTCCTCAGGTACTGGACAATCCTCTTCCTCCGGACAGTGCTTGAAGTTGGTCAGCAAAAGCACCTTAAAGAGGAGCAAAGTTAGAGAATGAGACATTTTGTTGGCTGAATATTATCTAAATCGATTCAAATTAATCTGGGCGAAATAATTTCCACCTGGTCTTGAGGTGGAGAACGAAACTCGCGGGTCCTGCGTGCGGTCTCGGCAGCCGACATGGTGAAAGCTCTCATCAGCAGGTTGTAACGAATACGTTGGTTGTCCTGGATGTTGTGAACAAACTGGTCTGAATAAGCAACGATGGCTTCGACTCTGTGTCGCAGCTCGCAGTCGCAAAAGTACTGCAGCAGTGTGCACATCTGAGAGGGAGATAAGATGGGAATAAGCAAAATTTAGTCATAAAAAATATGAATATAAATTGTGCAGACAGACAAAAGTGTTTCATATCATTCTGACCTGTAGTTTAACAGATTCAGGCAGCTTCATCTGCAGTAATCCCTCCTCAGGAGCCTCCTCCTCGTCTTTTGCTTCTGCCTCCACCGCCTCTTCCTCCTTCTCCTCCTCTGCTTTCTCTCCATCCACCTTTTCTACTTTGGCCTCCTTCTCCCCCTCTTCTCCCTCCTCCTTAGGTTCAGCCTCTTCTTCACCTTGCTCTCCTTTCTCCGCATCCTTCTGCCCCTCCTCCTCCTCGTCACCGACACCTTCGTCCTCCAGCTCGGCCTCAGCTGCCTCCTCATCCTCCTCCTTTCCCTCCTCACCTTCTCCTTCGGCAGCTCCTTCCTCTGCTTTCTCTCCCTCCTCTTCCACCTCCTCTGTTTTCCCACTGAAGACGTTGGGGTCGATCATCTTGAGGATATGTTTGGTGTCCTCGTCGTTGAAGATGCCCATAATAAGCAGCGTGCTGATCAGTTTCAGGATCGGGACAAAGTGGAACTCGACGCTGCCTCCTACTGGATCACGCATGGCCTGGCTACCATCCAGCACAGCTTCTGTTAACATGCTGATCGCTCTGGTCTTCAGCTCCTGTGGAGGAAAACATAAAAAATAAGCAAAAGGTGACTTAAATATCATTATTTGTTTTTGCACAAATACAATCTGTGCTCTGCTTCTTACTTGTAGAGGGAAGATAGGACTGAGTGTGTACAGATCAGGGTCTGTGCCAACAAAATTGATGGATGAGAAGTGGAGCTTTGGGCGTAAACAGGTGCTGAGGCCGACGCCGGGGAGAGAATAAGCCTTCTCTACATCGGGGTAAAGGTGGATGCTGAGAGTTTCTTCAGTCATGGGGACGATGAACTCCCTGTTGGTGCCGAGGCGAGCTCGTTTGGCAGACTCCAGGTGAATGCTGATGAGGAGGTCGTAGTAGCCGCTGCGGAGAGGTCCGGGCAGGTACGTGTTCTCGGTGGCGTAAAAAAGCTGCGATTCATCCACGTGGCTGCACAGAGCATGAGCCACTCGGTTGTTACCGAGTGCACACACGGCGCAGTAGAGCATCAGGGTGTGGTAGTGGAACTTCATCAGGTCCAGACGCTCCGACAGCTCCAGGATGTCGATACACCTGTGGGAAAAAGTCATAATCATGATTAATACTATAGTGATAAAATCCTAAAGTGATAAAATACTTGATAAAAAATATTTTTAAAGGACCTGTTCTCCTCCGGGATGTGCAGCGCCATCATAATGAGAGGTTCGGTACACTCCACCATCCAGCCCAACCTCTCGCTCACTCTACCCACCTCCGGTTTGAGGAAGTGATTGGGCATTCGACTCCAGATAACCGGGGTCAGCATCTGGACGTCCAGTCTGGGAGGACACTGGGGGACCGGGTTCTTACGCTCGCTGCGGAACATGGCTGCCGAGATGGGCATGATGTTCTGAAGTGAGGAAAAGAGGGTTAGACACGTAGATATATGTGCAACTCAATTAGAGAAATTAAGGAAAGCAGCGGCTGCTGCAGGCTGAAAAATATCAGACACTTTTCAACACAGATGGGGAGGAACTTGACCCCATCAGATCAGACAGATCAGAGGGTTTTTACCTAAGTTAAAAGTCTGAAGGGCAGAGCAAACAAGCGAAACGAGCAGGAAAACTTGGAAGTTTCTGACCTTGAGTTTGCCCAGCTCCAGCTGCACCATGTTCTGATTGGACGGCTGAACGAAGACAGCTGGGAACAGCTTGGTGTTTGGCTCCACCTGAAATAAAAACAGCTCTGACTTCACAGCTCCACAGTAACCTAACACACACAATCTATACTGTGTGTAGACAACACTTACCTGGTAGAAGGTGTTAATCTCTTTTCCATTGGCGGTAAAAGTCATGAGACCCGTTGCCAGGTCGACCAGACAGCCAACCACCATGTCCTCTTGGCTGAAGCGGGTCTGTTGATTGCTGACAAGGTCACCTCCCCAAACCATGTAGCAGTTACTGTGCTTCATGCTGCGAGGAAACAGCAAATCTCATCTGAATTATTCATTTTAAAACATGTTATGAGGATTTGATGTAAATGAGGCAGTTTTTTGAGGTTACTATAAGTCTTTTTATAAGCTACTGTGTGTATCTTTATAGGTATGATTTATGCAGTAAATAAAATACCAGAGACAAACCTATCGTGAATGTTGCCTTTGTCATCTCCCACAGTAACAGTGACACAGCGCACTTTGGTGAGATCAAAGGTCGGATCAAACTGGTGGTAGTCGGGAGTGACCCAGCCGATCCACACGCCAGAGGGCTCCTGCCCAGCAAAGATCCTCACAGAGTAGTAATACTAGAAAAACAACCAGATAAAAAAAATAAGACCATAACAAACAAAAATAAATGTCAGAGTCATAGAGATATTGTGAGAATAAATTGTGTAGCTCACAGTGGTGGTACTCTGGATGATCTCGGGATCATCTCTGTCATCAGGGACCACGTCTTCCACCAAACGTGGCACCGTTGGAGGAGCAGGAGGAGGAGCGAGAGGCGTCATGGCAGCCTTCTTAGCCTTGGAGAAAAATCTGAAATGCATAAAAACAGAAGATATATTTATTCATTGCTGAATAACAGTGAGGAACTTTCTCTGATTGAATGAAGAATTGAAAAAAAAACTGCCTGGTGCTGAGTGTGACAGGACAAATTGTGAGTCAATTTCAAGTTTTTAAATTATTACAACTCCCTGCAGGCTGAGAAATAATCATGACTGACAGCACACTGAGTAACTCCAGCGTTTCAGAGACCAATGTTTCGTTTCAAATTGACGTGACGAATGAACAATCTGCACTTTTAACCTTTCCTCCGACTCTTACCCTTTTTTCTTTCCCTTTTCTGACATTGTGTCCTTCTCATTTTCTGCAGTGATCTCTTTCGGCACAGACGGCTCCTTCTTTTCCTCCTCCTGCTCCTTGCGACTGGCAGATTTCTTCAAAACTTCAAACTCAGAGTCGGGCTCCACCACTACCACCTCCTCCTCCGGGATGGTGAGGGCTCGGGTGAGAGGGGTGGTGCCTGCTGGGATCTTGAAGGTCTCGTGGAACTGGACGGGCATGCTGAGTCTGAAGAAAATCATGTCGGTGTTGGCGTTCTGGGAGCCAAAGGTCTTATGAGTCAGCTTCAGACAGGGGGCGCTGTCCACAGTCCCATCCACACGGGAAACCTGAGTGGTGATATTTTTGATGAAAATAAATCATCTGGTTTTAAAGATTTCGTTTTTTATAAACGTTAAAAGTTTTAAGTAGAAGTTACCTCGATATGATTGTGATCGGTGGGCACAGGAACAAACTGGGGCAAACTTTTACTGAACCACATGGTCGTGTCTCGCTTCATATTGATGGCGAAAGGTTCAAATCCTTCCTGCAGGCCACAGATGGCGAAGTAACGCAGGCTGCTGACGTTCTGACCAAGATTAATCCTCCCCACCTGAGACAGGCCCAGGGCGCACACTGGGATAAAACCTGCGAAAAGTCAATGGTAAAAATATAAGTTTCATGCCAAGAGATGCTTCTGTTCAACAACTACTGGTGCAAATTACAAACTTTTACCTTCTCCAACCTCAATGTCTTTGAAAGCCATTTCAGAGCCGGAGTCACTGATGAGCATTTCTCCGTTGAGTGTGAACATGATGTTCATCTCAGTGAGGTCGATCATGCAGCCGACTACATCCCCAGACTGCCACTGGCGACCGAACGGTTCATTGCCGATGTGCCATCTTTGAGCCTGTGACAAGTTTGTAACAATAAATATAACTTGTGTTCTTGTTTATGATCAAAAATAAGAGAGATAAGACGCAGACTGACCTTGTTGCCATTGAAGACGTAAGCCAGTTCATCAGCTCCCAGTTCGGTGTCAGAGCGGACGCTCGGACGCGCCCAACCCACTCTCATCTCCCCCGTGGTCATCGCCTCAAACTCAAAGTACCACTTGCCCTGGGTGACAGCGTACGACTTCTCTGCCCTGAAGATTCGTACCTTGTCACCGCGGGTGTTCTCAAGGCCATGGCCGGCTGCAGGGAGACAGAGACAAGACGACAGATAAGATTAAGAGGGTTGGGAGATATGAGATATAAATATAATCTTGGATGGCAGTTAGCGTGATGTGAGCTGACTTACTGCTCTCCTGATCTGGAGGTTCAATGTTGTAGCCGTAGCCAATGAGGGTGCGGACAGCATTGTTAACACTGTCTCGGTTAGTTTTCTTAGTTCTCTCATCCAGCAGGTTGTACGGTACCAGACGAGGGTTTCGCTTATTTAAGATGTCCTGGACACAAACATACAGAGATTATACAGTGGTCTTTACATTTATGTATAGTTTATATATATATATATATATATATCAAAGACAGCAACGGTTACCTGCACAATACTGTAGGTCCATCCCTGTCGTACCCGATCCCTTGCCCAAACATTATGTCCATTTTCTGCCAGTTTTTCCACAAGTTGGTTCTGGTTTGGTGTCAGCTTGACGTGGTTTAGGTCAAGGGGGGCAGGCTTGTATCCATTAGTCATCACGTAGCTACAGAAGAGACCAAACGCTATATTTAGATGCACATAAAAGATAGTTAGATATATAGATAAATATGTTTGTCGTCGTACGTCTTCGGTAGCTTGATCTTCTTGAGATTCTCTTCTGCTTTCTCGTCACCCATACCGACGTGACAACCCAGTGCGAGGAGCGTCCTGTTGGACAATAAGAATAAAACCGTCACAAACAGCCTCTCTTCTCGCCCTCAGATCTTTACTAAACCTCTTTAACATCTTACTTCAGAGTCTCGCCGGACATCTGCAGGTTGTAATTCCTCTCAGGCTCTGGGAGATTCTGGAAATCCACCAGACACGGGTGGAGCTTCTTGTTGTCGTCCCTGAACTGTGGATATTTGAAACGGATATAAATGTTTCAGCCTGATTATTATCATAAAAATTAATACATAGAATTTTGAAAATGTTTTTACATTACTCATTTAAATGTGAGGTTGTCAAATCAATATTCCCCTGCTGTTTGTCTGTATTGCAGTACTCACAGTCCCGTAGGTCCAACCCTGCTCGATACGAGTGACAGCCCAGAGCTCGTGAATATTCTCTGCCAGCTTCTCTCGGATTCGCTCCAAGTGGGGTGGCAACACAATCTATACGCAGCAAAGAGAAGTCAGCAAACAGGAAGAAAACCAATATAACACACACATATTTAAAATGAGTCTTTACCTGAACGGTGTCCACAGGGCAGGGGGTGAATGAGGTGTGTGTGAGGGACAGGGTGGGGCCCAGCAGGTTACGCACACCCTCAAAGTCGTGTTTGTACTCCTTGATGGGTTCGATGCGCATCCTGTCTCTGGGCAGCAGAGCTTCGTAACACGGGGCGTAGCCGGGCGGCGGCATGAACTTAAAGTCTCCGTGTCGACCACCCAGGAGAAAACGAGCCCTGAGGCGACAGTCAGAGTTTTATATACTCCTAAAGCACTTTGTGACAACAGTGTGTTAATCTTCATAAGACGGAAATATTGATTTAATATCTGTTCCAATCCCTGAGCTTGTGTTTCTCTCCCTTGCTCTCATCAGTCAAGTCACAGTGAGTCTCATCTCAGCACTATCAGGGATCATTACACACAGACGCTGTAAAATCTCTTTTGCAGGGACGGGACATTAGGTTGTAGAGGGATTATTTGGGAGATAAGGGTTTAAAATTGATGCAAATAAAAGTCTTGTAAAATACAGAACTGGACAAGAGATAATTAGTCATTCTCTGTGTTTTTTTCTTATATTCCTTTAAATATGATTTCATAGTCGTTACATTAGTTTCCAGTGAAATTAACACACAAACTGATACATTTGATGGGTAGAAAATGAGAATAAAGCAACACACGTACTTGACTCCAGCAGAGAAGCTAATGACGGGGAAAAAGAGGCCGTCCACGTTGAAGTTTTCAAACATGCCCTGAACTGGGTGGCCGTTGATGCGGAAGGAGATCGTGGGCACGCTGAGGTCCAGACAGCAGCTGACGACGTCGTCAGCAGCCAGGGTGTGAGCGTTGGGCGAAGCAACCTGGCGAGCTACGGTACCTGCATCACACAGCAGATGACGAGGAGGTCGTATGAGGAAACATAAATCATCGTGGTAAATAAAATAATAAATACATTACAGGAATCAACCTACCTGACCACAGGTGCAGTCCATCAAAGCCGTAAGAGTACAGGTCATCACCCACGCCGTTTCCTCCCCAGCCTTCTCCTCCACCAGGGTAGGGGCTGTAGCCCTCGGTCATGGCCCAGCCTACACGCAGATGAGTCGCCTGCGCCGTCACAAAGGGCTCCACGTAGTCGACAATCATCTCATAGTACCACTTCTTATACTGCGTGGAGCCCTCACATGTACCCAGGAAGATGTTGGGACGGACACTGGAGACAGAAGAGACCAGAATCAATACTTTTGTATCAATACTTGAGTTTTACAGACAGAACAATCTGACAGTGATTGACGAGTTACAAACATATCGAACAGGTTTTAAATTAAAAGCAATAAAAGACCCTGGAGAGCGTTGAAGTACCTGGTGACGTAGTTTACAATGTTAGTTTGCAGCAAGAGGTCACGACCCGGCAGCAGGTTTTCAGTGATGAGGTTCTGGTTGCTCCTCACAGCTACACCGTTACACACACAGAGAGAGCGCAAGACATCCAGGACCTAAAGGCAGAACAGAGACAGACGTTATCACTCATCATCATTTTGTTGAAGTGTCTGGTATGTTAACTTGCCTCTCTGCTCCTGAAAAAAGACAAAAGACAAACCTTGTGGTTCCTTCCATGCTTGTCCAAGAGTGAGATGATGGATTTGATGTGATTCTCCTGGATGATGTTCAGAACCTCAGGGCTTTCAATTAGCACACAGTAAAGCACCTCGAGAATACCTGAACACAGAGGAGAGAGAAATTACACAGCAGGAAAATGACAAAATATTAGCATTTTCCTTAAAGAAGATGTTGCTGAATCTAGATCCAACACTTGACAACAATTAGTGAATTGTAAAGAGCATCTCTAATTTGTTTCTAGTGGATGTATCCATGAGCGTGAGGAGCGTATCTGATACCGGAGGAGGCCTCCAGACGGTCCAGCTTGCTGACCAGCCAGTCCAGGTTGTCACAGAACAAGGCGCAATTAGAGCGGTTCCCCCTGATGAGAGAAGCTGTTGAGAGGAGACACAGGCCGTGAAAAAAATGTTACTTTAGTCAGTGAAGACAGCGATTCATTGGTATTTTCATAAGTTAGAGCAATTCTTGTACCGAGCAGCTCATAAAGGAGGTTGACAATCTCCTTCCAGGACTCTGCAGCTTCCTCTCCTGCAAATTCAGAGAAGTGAGCAGCGGTGTTGTACACGTTCAGACGGTCGATACACTCCAGGACGATGGTGATCATTCCCTGAGGATGAAAACGGAGACAAGAGGACCAGATAGATTACATTTTATGGATTTGTTACAGATCGTTTCAAGTTAAACTGTGATAAAAACAATTATATGTGCAGGTTTTGTAAGTGTCCTTTGCATAGTGAATTTATTTTGGTCAAATCGATAGTTATGGACGGTTTCAGGCAATGTTCAGATCACCTCCTCTTGGAAGAGGTTCTGGCGGTTGCGGAGGGAGCGCAGCTTGGTCTGTTTCTCCTCGTGCTCCAGCTCCTCCTCGGGAGGACGAAAGTAGAAGATGAGATCCTGAAGAGAGAGGATGACGCCCTCTAAAGGGAGCGAAACAGCCGCTGGTGACTTGTTCTTCGCATTCAGAGAGTCCAAACCCCTTAAAGAACAAGAAGCAAATCATGTCAGATCATGTTAGAGATACTAGAAGTTCGGTTTATTTTAAATATCACTGCATCCTGTCACAAAGAACAACTTTCTTGTTGCTGTTCCACAAATTAAACGTACTTGATGAACTGCCTGAAGAGGCCTGTGGTGCTGTAAATCATTCGAGCAGCTTGAGACTCCTCAGTCTGAGAGCGGGACACAGTCAGAGCATCGTCCATGTGACCTTCCTGATGCAGAATGACCTGGAGACACAGACGACATAATTATATTACAGATGATATCCCGCAGTTCTCTCTGTCTGGTTGCTGTTTGTCTTGTCTATGATCTCTTATTCAGGATCTTTTTTTTTTTTTTTTACCTTTCTTTTCATCATTCCCAAACGAGCAGCTTTGGCATCCAGGGCTGCATATGTGAGCCACAGGCCTGTGGACACGTGCTGGACGAAACACATGGACTCTCCATACTTGATCTCAGGAATACCCATCCCTTCAACATCGCGCTTCTGAGCCACGTCCACCTTCTCCTGCTCGGGAGGGAAAATCAAACAGAAGTCAGCGAGACAAGAGAGGAAATCACTAGGTCATAACAGACATACAGGAACTCGATCTGTTTTTTTGTTTATGACCTTTGAAACACGGAAACAGAAAGCAGACAGCTTGGTGTTGGCTTTCTCTGGGTCGACCACCAACAGGCCCTTCTCTTCATCCAGACACAGGTACCGGCCTGTGGTGATGTGGCGAATACGGAAAGACTGACCCCACTTCATGTGGCTACCGCTCCAACTGCAAAAACAAAGAAAACAAACAATTAAAAATATAATAATATGAATAATATCAGCTTAACTCGTGTGTAAACGTAAACGTATTTAATGTAAATTTCATATCTATTAAATAATTCATCACCTGATTCTCAGAGGCTCCAACCTCCACAAGGATCGAGCTTGACTGCACACAGCACCACCTTCATAGTGAGCCATCCTGTAGCAGACATAGACACATTAAGTCAAGAGGTGTCAGATCAACAGGCTATTTTATATCCTCTTTACTTCTACTGGATCTTTATATCTTCTCTGTCTCACCTGCGCTTTTCCTCTCCTTCCTCTGGCGTAGCGATGGCCAGACACTCGTCCATGTGTCCGTGGAAAAGTCTTAAGACGTGGCCTCCGGTCAGAAACCCTAAGAAGAGGAAAACAAACCAGAATCAGTGAGAATATCTGCGTTATCTATGTTAATATCTACGTCTGTGTAGAGCAGGTTTGTACCCTCAGCTAGTTCACATCCTGAGGTGATTGGGTTCATGTTCCACAGCGTTTGCATGAAGGAGGCGTCCACCATCAGATCTCCACTGGCGTAGGACAGATGCTGAGGAGAGAAGATGAGGAAAAAAACAGAAGAATTTTAGCAAAAGCTTTATCATGTCTGGACCCTCAAAGTAGCTGGAGTATGAGGAGTCTTACCAGGTATCTCTCAGAGGAGACGCTGACAAGGATGAGGTCGTCACCGACTCTGACCTTCTCACCCTCTGACCTTTGCTTTGAGGCGGGATGAATAGTCCACCAACACGCCTCACCTGCAGGAACAACAACAAATGAGTAAAACTAGTTTCATCAATATCAAAAAAACTAAAACATGATTTAACTATTTTATTTCTTTGCTCTTTGAGGTTTCAAAATGAACAACAATATTCTTTATAATAAAATAAACAGCCTCTGTTCACTAAAGAGCCTTGATGACCTTTCAGATATTAACATAAATTAATATGGTGCGGAGGTGTGGAGGGTTCAGGCATGTTCCTGCCGTGCTTTTTCCTCAGGTGCTCGGACACATTGGTCACATTTCCTTATTTGATCTCGTATTTGCATTATTTGCATATAGCTTGCAGAAAACCAAAATGTCTTCATCCTTCTCTTTGCTACTTGTCATCATGACCTGCCTGGCGTTAGGTTGAATGATTTCACTTTGCATCAATTACTTACAATTGGAGATCGATTGATCGTTAAACACCTAATCAAAACTATCACAACAGACTGAGACAGGGTGTTTTTACCGGTGGAATCTTCTTGTAAGCCCACGTCGAAGGCCAGCTTGTCCGTGAGTGAGCGAGATGTGGTCAAACAGCTCAGGTACTGAGGAGAAAGTTTATTTATTCAGGATAAAACTGCAATTTAATTTTTTTTAACACTAACTAAACATGATAACAGCCAGTCTTACCATGCCTGAGTGATGGTGTCTCAGGAGGATGGCATGACCGTACAGTAAGGTACGATGACCTCCGCCTTGGGACGACTGGAGGAGAAAGAAAAAGAGAAAAATATTTAACAGGTCGATTTGACCACACGCTTCAAATACACCTTGATGAGGAAGAGAGGAAAACAAAGATACGTTGTTGAGGAAAGAGATCAGCAGAAGACATTTCAAACTGGATCACAACAAATCATCACCGACATGTGGTGACATGTGATGTGTAATCAGAGCCTGAGTTTGTATAAATATAATGATTAACACCGAACATTTTGGAAAAGAAGAAATGCAATCACAATGATGTTACTGGTATTTGACACAAACTTATTGAACATACTGTCACACACAGACACACACATTAAACTGTCCTACCTTTTCTCAACATCCAGCAAGGATGCAACAAGAAAACACAATTACTATGGCACTGCTAGATAGATTAGCTAAAAAAAAACAAAACAATAATAATAACCAACATTTTATGTCAGCCAACAGGAAGATGACACTAAGCCTTCGTGTAGAGGTTAAGCTCCCATAATCCACTGGGATGAGTCAGGGGCAGGTATGTCGAGTGGCTGCACTAAACAATTAAGTCTGGTTCGCATTAGCACTCAATTCAGATTGGACAGGTGGTGGTGGTGGTGATGTGTGTGGGTGTTTGTGAGGGGAGGAAGGAAACAGGCCTCTGGTGGTGATGGAGGAGCGGAGGAGAAGAGGAGGGGGTGTCTGGTTTCTCCGTCCGCTGTCCCAACCCTCCGCTGGGCTACGTGCCCGGCTATTCTGATCTCCTGCTGACTTTAGAAAGGTCTGGTCCTTCTAACGTATGTGAACTGACTCTCTTAAAAACCAGCTCAGGTTTCACTTCCTGTCTGTTAAAACCTGAAATATGACGCTGGGATTTTCTTTGCTAAATCAGTTTCTATGACTCTTCATGTCAGCTAACGCTCTGATATCACAGACATGACTGAAATTCACGGAGGATTCATGTTTGTTCAACTTGTGATTCTGGTTTTAACAAGATCCTAAGATTTGTATTGTCTGTTAACAACATTTACTGTAAAAACTCTAAGAAAAGATAGTTGGTAAGTTAAAGAGTAAGTATGTTACAACTTCAGCTCTACATTTTGACCTGTACCTGTAGTTTTACTCTAATTACCTGTAGTTTTTATCTCAGCAAGAAAAACACAAAAAAGCATAAGACAGAAAACAAACAAACTGTCATAAACTACAATGAATCACTTAGTCTGGTGAAATTATATTTTATCAGTATGTAATATAAAATATAACACACCTTTGCATCAAGTTGTTGCTCTCAACTATATGTGAAACAGACTAAAAACCTACATTTTAGGTGTATAACTTAGACCATATAACCCAGAATAAGATGAAAAATACTCTAAGATCAGTTTGATGAGTTTTATTCCAATAAAAATTCTATATGTAGCAAAAATTTTCCAAATCTAAACCGAGAAAGATGAAGCTCGTCTGACTACAAGTCTCCTCTGACTCGGTTTATGGAAACGAGGGAAACATTAATTTGAGGACAAACAAAGAAACAATGAGCTGAAACAAGAGGAACAACATCAAACAAGGAGGGGAATAGTTATGATAAAAGTATGAGGGCAAATGTGCAGATGATATTCCTGCGTGAGATGTAAATGAATTAATGCGTTGAGACATCTGGCTACGTCTGATATGATGTTTTAAATACTGATCACAACAATGGTTTTATCTGTTTTATCCTGAACTGTAAATACAACTGATTAAAATTAATCAAATGGTCCAGAGCAACATGAACCAGAGTCTGTTTCACCATGAATACGAGTCAAACTTTCCCTCAAGAGATATTTTACGTTGGTTGAAGTAATATCCAGTTTGATCGTCTTTTGTTTTCACAACCAAATAGTTAACAAGGAAAGTAAATGGGGCAGTCAGCCAAACGTATCTAAATTGACATTTTTTAACCACTAATAAAGCTCAAAATATCACTTCACTTCAGCAGTAGCATGAATAGGGTCCCTACACATAAACTGAAGTACTGATAACTTAGTAAGTGAACCCAGAGTTTTTTAAAAACACTGTTTTACAAGACTTACCCAACGTCTGGTTTTATAACAACTGGTGATGAAGGATGTTCCACATCAGCAGATTCATTATTTTCCTGAACAACAGGTTGATGTGTTTGTGAAGAGACAAGAAAAATTATGAATCTGCTGATCTGGAACAACAGGAAGAGAAGTCCAGTTCGGGTGGGACCCTATTCATGCTACTGCTGAAGTGAAGTGATATTTTGAGCTTTATCAGTGGTTAAAAAATGACAATTTAGATACGTTTGGCTGACTGCCCCATTTACTTTCATTGTTAACTATTTGGTTGTGAAAACAAAAACGGTCAAACTGGATATTACTTCAACCAACGTAAATATCTGTTGAGGGGAGTTTGACTCGTATTCATGGTGAAATAGACTCTGGTTCATGTGACTCTGGACCGTCACTTTAAAGTAACAGCAAGTTTTTGGTCAATAAAGAGCATGAAAACTATAAACTATAAAGGTACCGGACTTGTTTACTTGGACCACATATGTTCATGTGACCAATAACGGCACCGTTTCTTTTGAATTGAATAGGACATCCAATGGGCAACAGGACAGGGAACGAGCACAGTTGCCAGGTTGGTTGAGACACAAGTTACAGGAAACGAGACACGTTAACAGACATACCCATTTGTCCAAATCGACTGTCTGCTTGGCAGCGAGTAAAGGAAGGGAAGGGGAAGGGAGGGGATGGGGCGTCAGAAAGCAAGTGGAAAAAAATAAAAAAAAAAATAATAAAAAAATCATAAGAAAATAAAAGCAAATAATAATTTTGTTTACGGTCGGTGCTCAGACTGAGTGTGTGGTGAACCTCAAAGTTATATTTGATTTAAAAACCCACATATAATGAAAAAAAAAAAACTAGACTGCAACATGATATCAAACCTAAATTGATAAGACTTTTAATCCCTGAATAAACACTACACAGTTAATTAAAGTTGGTTTGTTTCTGAGGAAACACATAATCTTCAATTATATCTGTGTATAAACTAGCAACAAAGGCATATGATACATATATTAATCTGCTGGATGAGGCTGTTTCTGTTCAGCGTGGAGTGAATTTAAAAGAATAAAGCCTCTGGAAATAAATCTAGAACAGTTGGTTATGTTTTTTAAGTGTTACGTCTCATTAGACAGCAAACTCATCAGCTAATCAGATGGTTTTGTTCCACAAAAATAGCAGATTAAACTGGTGTTTATTATATTTTTTTATGACTGTATGTTTCCAACAATGTCATAGCGTAAAAGGTGCTGAGGGAAACTAAACCAAACTAAAAACGTGTGAAGATTATATATCTTTAATCTACATTCATCCTGTGATCATGAGGGAAGAAACAGGAGATCGAAAACAAAAAAGAACAAACTCAACACTCCATCTCTCACATCTCTGCAAAAAAAGGAGAAAGATCAAACCTATAGTCCCTTTCTATAGTTTCCTTAATGTTTTATTCATGTCCTAATGTCTGCTTCTGACTCCTACCTCAGTCATCTCCACCGTGTTGGCCAGCATCTCCTGCAGAGCTCGAACTGACAGGGACTGCTCCAGGATGAAGCTACATATGGCCAAGTCCGGGGGCACATTCTGCAAATGCACAGTTACGAAACGGTGAGATTACACATGAAAACCATTCAACAAAAAAAGGAAGTGCAGCAGCAGCAGCAGCAGCAGCAGCAGCAGTAGTAGTAGTGTCTTACCTGAGCGTTGGATGTAGTTTCCAGGAAGCAGAGACGGTTCCCGAAGCCCTCGCAGGACAGACACAGTTTAATCTGCTGCTCCTTCAGGACGGAGGCAGTGCACTGCAGAACGACCTGGTCATCCTGCACCCGGGACACAAACACAAGCATTAGCAACACATTTATCCACTGGCCTTTATTTATTATATTCAACTAGCTTGGTTTGACATTTGTTGCAGACATTGTTATACACAAAATTGACTTTTTTTTTTTTGTTTTTTTATGACTAAACTAACGTGCAAAACACAGGAAATTTGCCTTCAGTGCATTTTTTAACAAGTATAGCAAAAACATATATATATATATATATATATATATATATATATATATATATATATATATATATATATATATATATATATTGTTTGCTGTTTTTAATACATTTTCTTGCAGGTCCTCTTGGTATCAGGCTGCACAATAGACGCATGTAACTCCATCCCAGTGGCAGAATGCTAACAGACAGTAATTTGTTGCCCCTCATCAATGCCCCGGACCCTCCAGAGAGCGGTGTAAATACGGCGATAAACACCCCCTCCCCTTGTGAAACCCACACCTGACACTCTACATTCTCAGCTGCTGCTTCCAGTCATTATGCAAGTGAAGCCATCACTTAACCTGACTGATACTCCCCTCCACCGTTCTGGACAGATCCCTGACTTTTCTTCACCTCTCGTCAAACAGCTAATGAATCATTCTGTCTTCTCGCTCTTGACCCTGTTTGCCGCCCGTCTCCGTCGTGGTGGCGATTCTGCACGAACTGCACAACGTGTCGATTTGTGTCGGTGTTTACGAGAGAAGAAAGGAATTTTAAATTGAGGCCGAGGGGGCAGCACTGGAGCTCTGCGTGTCTATGTTTATGGCACATAGCAAGAAAATGGAAAGTGATGCAGATCAGTGACCTCATAACATCTACTCCTCTCTTGTACCCTGAGGCCTCTAGTGTTTCTTTGGCTGTAGCGTGTCCCCTCTTTTCCTTTTGGCTGGGCTATCATCTATCTCTCCTCAGCCTAGAAATGTCTCCTCTGTCCTGTCCCTGCTTCGCACTCCAGAAAGTAGAGCAATGTGCCCTCTCTCTTTCACTGCAGACATGAACAACACCACTCACAATGCAACTCAACTGTTTCTAAAACTGTATTTAGACCGTGAAAATGACACTCTTAAACACGAGTGAACCTGTAAGAAATATCTGAGCTTCAAAGGCCTATTGATTTGCACGTTTATGTTTCATTACAATCGTCCCAGACTCGACAGGTTTGGCTAAAGTGGTCTTGTTTTGAGTTCAGAGAAAACAGACTCAGACTGCAGTCCCCGTTAAGGAGAAAGGGCTGAGCTAGTGGGTGTCTAAAAGCAGACCGAAGCGCCCGAGTGACTCATTGCACCGAGACAAGATGTGCGATCGGATGACAACCATAGACGATATATGCCCTCCTGCGTTATCCAGTGGCTTCCATATATTTCTGCAGCTGCAGTTTCCACGTAGCAGACTTTCTATGCTTCATCACTTTACTTGTGAAGGATCAAAAAGGGCAGAGGAGCTGCAGGAAACACTAAACAAACACAAAAAACACTTAAATCTCAAATTATATAATGAAATAAGGTATTTCAAGACTAAAAAAAGGAACCACAGTTTTGTAAAAACTTCTAAGCTCCTGTCATATGAAGCGCAGGAAAAGACCTTACAGAAATGTCTGGTAATCTGCCAAACTGGCTGCAGGAGCGGTCAGAAAAACCACAAGGCTCAGCCAGCATTTGGTAGCACTTTGTCGGTACATTGTTGGACTTGTTATTCCATCTCCAGTGTTAGAGACTTATAATAGTATAAGGCTCTGTCGAGTGTATTAGCGACCACAGAGCGGTGTCCTTCCTTCCATGAGTCACACTGTGTGAATGACTTCCAATCTCACCACGTGAAAAGCTGATTTAGAGACCACACAAACCCAAAGGCTTAACTCATCTTTTATTAATAGAGGCAGCTTACGAGAGCTGGAGGACGTGCACCTGACAACTACAACACCTGATTATATGTTAATCTCACATCATCAGACAGGTAGTGAGGGAAATCCAGGATGTGCTGGTGATCACATGACCTGAGCGGTGTGTAAAGATGCGAAGATGAAGCTCATTTGATGCTTCATCAACTTGGAGAGTGTAGAGTTACAGCCAAACCATGTTTGGACTTGGCAGCTGAAGCATTTTAACTATGTGGATGTTCGGGGGTCAGAAGGAGACCCGGAGACAATTGGATATAAACTGACAGACGATAACACAAACAAACACAGCGGTCGCAGCAAATAGAGGTGTGTAATGCAGCGGAGATTAACAGCCGTCGGCATCGATAGCGTCTGAAAACAGACACCTTTGTATATTCTCTGGGGCCGTGTGATGGTGCGTTTGCAGACAAGAGGGTAGCCAGGGTTCCCCAGACAAGCAGGCACGGTGCCCACCCTGAACAGGAAGCAAACCAGAAAACACATGCAGATGAGACGTGTGCTCTCCTAAACTAAAACATGACCACCAGCTGTTAAAGTTGGAGTTGGAGTCGTTTATAAAGTGTTTAAAAAAAAATCAGGTTTGACATGGAAAATGAGTATGAATTCAGTTTCCAAACAGTTGATTTTCATCACCAAACATGAAACAAACATGATATTTTTAGATCAGGTCAACAGTGTTGAGTCTGTTCAGAAATAGTACAAACATGGAAAACAAAAAATAATTGATTGTGGGTGTGGTTTATCTATCTATCTATCTATCTATCTATCTGTCTGTCTGTCTGTCTGTCTGTCTGTCTATTTCCTAAGTTATTAGAGCAGTTTTATTGCAATTTTTTTTATTTCAAATTATAGTTTCTCTGTATCATTTCTTCGCTACCACACTCTCAATTCTCTCAAGTGCCACTAGAAACCAGCGTAGTAATCAAATCAATCAGGTCGTGTCTCTGATCGGAGCGTGCTGATGCAGGCCGCCGCTACCACACTGATTACATTTCCGCAGACAGAGAGTGAAGGACAGCAGATTGCCGAGTCCGTGGGTGGAGAGGACGGGAGCCGGTCGATAAGGTGAAGAGGAGAACAGCGATGGGGTTTCCCCCCCGTCTTTTGAAAACAACCATCAGCATCCTCCAACACAAACTGCAGTCAGGGATTCCCAGTGATGTTCACTCTCTTCTCTCTAAAACATCTGAGACGCAGCTCTTCGTTTTTCTCCCTGATCCTTTTCTTCAAGTCTTCAAGACTCTTAACGCCTCATTTTATCTTTCATTGTCTTGACAAAGCACACGCTCTCTGAGGATACGAAAAGATTCACCAAGTGTGAATATAAACGTGGTACAGAGAGTTTAAGTTACATACAGTACACACTCCTACATGTCACCTCTAAAATAACTAAACCATCTCCTTAACTGACCAAAGTGTCAACAGATACAGATTTAGCAGCGGACAAGTTGCACGTTTTCAAACTTTATATCATGATCTTTATATCTGTTTTGTTTCTATGGTTTGTCTTGTCATTTCGTTACAACTATAGTTAATTTAAGAGCTGATACACACACGTTACATGTTGCTGTTGCATCAGAGAGAGAAAGCCTCTTTCCCTCAACAGACTTAATTAAATCCAGCTCAGCTCCTGAATAAATCCCACACACCTAAGTTTCCATCTTATTTCCATCTTGTTGTTCTTGTGTTGAATTGTATCTTCACGCTGCTGCTGATTTCTGTAGCTTATAATATCAGAGAAAAGAAGCAAAATTATTATATCATTAAGATTAAACAACATGTTTCATTCCCCTGCAGCAAAGTGCATCTGTGCAGTTATATCACATATAGAATAAAAAAAAAAAAAAAAAGCTGTTGTGCTGCATTGAATCATTGCTGATAAATGTTTCTGCACGCAGGACGGTGTCGAGAATATTTAGAGCTTTCTTTTTTTTTGGTGCTTTCTCTTTATCATATTCGCTCTCATTCCTCTGCTGCACTGCTCTCGCCCATATTTTCCTCTCTGTGCTCTTTATTATTATTTAATTGCCGTCCTGTTTTCTCTCCTTCTCCTTCTTCTTTCCATTACCTCCACCAACCGCTCGGCTCTGGGCCTTCCCCCTCCACTCCTCTCCTATTTTAGGTGGCTGCACCTGTCACTATCACATTCCCTCCTTCTGCTGACCAGCAGATACTTAGAGGTCTCACTTGAGAGAATGAGCCAACGGAGACTCTCGCTCACAGGAAAAACTGGCTTTAAACTTCTAGAAAAATCAAACAATCTTTGCAGATAAAAGAAGAGCAAAAGTATAAAAGCTCAAGCAGTTATTAGAGCTAAAAATCATTACTGACTGCAGCTGCAAATTATCTACAAACATCGAAAGATAAAGCTGCTAAAGCGTAAACTAAACAGCGTCAATAATTTATGATTTTCGCTCAAAGTCTCGACGACGTCACAACACGCGATGTCGCATCCTACGAAAACACTACAGCTGAGTTACAACGACGGCCGCCACACGCTGGATCCGCTCCACTCTGGCTCGGTTAAACTGCTACAAACTACCAGACATCAAACATTAAACAGCCTCTGCCCTTTGAGAGGCGATAAGTCTGCCAGGCAGCAGCAATTCAAAGGAAAACACTGTTATAAATAAATTATTATTTCAGCTGGATTCGATCCAAAATCCATTCTTCTGGAAAAAAAAAAAAAAAAAATGAATGAAAAAAAAAAGGTCTATTTGCCTTAAGAGTAAGCAAAGTACTTTCCTGACCAGCAGACCCCACATAAAACCAAGTGCAATCCAAAAAAAATGAGTTGTCAGACTGAGTTAAGACAAAGAGAGAGATTTATTGTGCAAGACAAGCAAAATAAAAATCCAGCTATCCCAGGATGCATCAACAAAACTCTCTAACTTACATGTTAAAAGAGTTGAAAATTAAACTACATAGTTCTCTGCTTATTTCTTTAATAAGATCATAATGCTCCAGCTCCAGATTTCACAGTTAAAATTCAAGCGTCTGCAGCCAAATGACTGCGACGTGGATCCAAAACCGTGTAATATTTACCTCATTTTCTCTCTCTGACAATACTCCAGCTGATCACACACTGCAGAGGAGTTTGGCACCTTGAAAACAAAGCGCCGTCAGTGAGAAACGATGGAGTAAAACGTCGTTGTCCATCTGGACTGGTTTGGTTGCTAAATGCATCGCGACGAACCACCTTCTGGATGGTTTAGGACGGTTTATAACAAATCACATTAACTTTTAGAAAACCATACTGCTGTTTTCACATTTACTAGTAAACCTCCGTCACAGTCATCAATTATCTAGACTTCATGTGCGTTACAAACCGTCGACAGATTGACGGTCTATTACTCTGCTGACACATGAAGACAAACAACCATTCATGCTTTGTACTGTGGGAACAAACATGCTCACCATAACTCCACACACAAAGGCCCCGGCCTTTATTTATTCATATTACTACTATTATTATTATTGTTTATTACTTTATTATTCTAAACTGAAATTATTATTAACACTTTTCTAGGATAGATAGATAGATAGATAGATAGATAGATAGATAGATAGATAGATAGATAGATAGATAGATTGATTGATCAATCTGCTCGTCTACGTGCAGAGAAGACATCTGGATCCTTGTGGTTGCACGGTAACAGAGCTGATCACTGAGCCTCCTGACACACACACACACACAAATACACACACACACACTTACACAGCAGTTTGCATTACAGTTGTGTCACTTGACAACACTTTGCCTCAGCAGGATCTCTCTCTCTCTCAGTCTCAGTCTCGTGCCTCACAGCGTTTCACCTCGACCACCTGTTTATTGTGTAAACTGCTGTGACCGAAGCAGGCAGACGAACAGGTGCTCTATATATTTGTGTGTGTGTGTGTGTGTTGTTTGTCGTGCTGTAGATGTGTTCATCTCCTGGGCTCAGCACTTCTAAAGCCCCATTGACCCTCCCTCCCCCTCCGCCGCCACCGCCCGTCATCTGCTACTGTCCTCAAACTCTGCTGCCGCTGTGGCAGCTCACTGACGTACACAGTCGAGCCGAGTGTAATAAGCGTCATAGTTTCACTTGTCTGCGGTCAGCGTCATCACAAAAGCTTAAATAGAAATCAGCAACCCTGTTTGACCCTATTTGAAGGAAATGGACTGAGACAATCTGCAGTTTGTTTATGAACAAATGCTCAAAATCAAACCTGAGGGGAAGATGTAAAGACAAAGCTTAACATATATATCTACTGGTCGATTTTATTGGCCTGTAATTGGCAGCTGCGTCTGTGTATTCTGTTTATGTAACATTTGTATCCTCTGGGCAGGCGAACAGAAACAATAAAACACACAGCAACATTAATTGTCTTCACTATAGCTGCTCCTATACAGTCTATACATCAATATCAGCATTTTTTACTCCATAACATCACTCAACAGCCAAGTGTTTAGGATGTTTACCTGAAAATAAACTAGAATTAAGGCTTTAAGTGATTAATTATTCATTTTGAGGCCATAATAAACTTGTATTTGTTTTAAAATGTGTTTGACATTGAAAATATAGTTGTTTGAAAGTTGTATTTAACCTGGTTTTAACCAGGACATCTAGTCCTACTCACCTTTTAACCTATAAAACACACAAAAAAAGAAAAGAAAAAGTTCCTGCACTGACTGACAAAAGTTACAATAAAGTCAAATCCACAAACACACAAATGCCAAAATCAACAGTGATGATGATAAACAGGGTCTTTGTTCACCTGACACACACACACACACACACACCTCCATATCCACACACACACACACACAAAGAATATCTCCCAAAGGATGCTGGCAAGTAGGACACCGACTCCTCTGGTTTCTCCCTCCAGAGCTTGTGCACTTATAGTGGCACAAACTATAAAAAGAAACTGCTGTTATAGACTGGAACTCATACCCACCTCTCCACCACCACCACCACCACCACCACCTTTCTCTTCAAACTCACTCGTCTGTGTGATTCACACCACAAATCGTGGCTTCGTGAAACAGTGACACAGCTTTTACCATCACCTGCAGAAGACACGACACCATTGTATGAACTTCTCTCTCTGTCTCTGTTACCTAACCCTTGTGTGTTTATGTTGTTTTTAGCGACAGCAAATGTGGAGGCTGAAGTGCTTGCAGGCTGTTTTAACACTAGACACATTCAACAGAGGGCATCCGCTTTGTTTTGAGTTTGAGTGAAGCGGGAGTTGAAGTAACCTGCTGCTGGTACAGCAGGTGGCACGGCTAAGCCCCATCAGCGAATGCAGTGTGTACAAACTATTCATGCTATTCTGTGATCACTCAGCGTTGTATGAGTCACACGCCTGCGCTGTATTTGAATAACATAATAAAACCTATAATAGAACAGCATCGCTGAGTAATCTGTGTGTGTGTGTGTGGCCTTTTGTGATGTGATGATGGGGGATTTGTGTTGAACATTTTCCTTTCGTTCGACACATTTTACAGCAGTTATAACATCTAATCCCCTTCTTCCTTTCTTACTAGTAAACAAAAGCTCTGCACTCGCAGCTTTTTGGTCTTAGTTTGATGATCCCAGCAGGGGTGATTAAAAACGATTTCTCAGCTTCAACAGACAACAATAGGTTTTCTCGATCTATGAGAGCGCCTACGTCCTCATGTGGACGCCATCATCATCACACTAAAATTAAACCCAAACGAGCTTTTTTAAAATCCCAAGACATCGCTGGTAAGTTCCTATCAAGGATTGAATTATATAACGGCCTTTTGTTTAAGCTTTGGATGCAAATACAAGTACTAATACTTCAGTATGTCATGGGAGTATCTGTTCTTCACTGCATTTTCCAACATAATTGCAAACTTTTACGTGAAACGTGGTGTTTTCTCTAGCGCTCCGGTTCAGTCTGAGTCGACCTGTGACTGTTCAGACTCAGCACCATGTCTGAGGGTTGATGTAGCTCCATCTTAAAGGTGGATGATGGAGAAACTTTACATACTTTAGTTCAGACTCATTCATTGTCTATGAAGATTGTTGTAGCTCCATGTTTTAAAGTGCTGGATAAACTTCATAATATTCTTCTGTTTTATTAACATGTACTTGTACTTTTACTTTCTACACTTAACTACATTTACTTATAGATTACTGTCATACTGAAGTACAGTAAATACTAGATACTTTAAGACTTTTACTGGAGTACTTCTACTATAGTGTCTGTACTTCTACTCTACTGTAACTTTCAGTTACTTGATACAACAAAATGCCTTTTGGAGACAAAAAGCAAGTTATAATGGATAATGAAAGAGCAGCAGCTTGGCTATAGTCTCGGCTTTGTGGAGCGTTATTTATAATTCATTAGGACTTAAGAACAAACAAACCTTAAACAGCATCGTCTCCTTATTAATGGAGGACACATCTGATGTAAACATGAAGAAAGCTTTTTTCTGGGGTTGAGCTAAAACCTGCGTGACAGGTTTGTGTAAAAGTTGAAACGATGACATCATGTCCAGGTGAGGAAACACACTCCGCTTGTGTCACACCTCCTAAATCAGACACAAACAGCTGACTCACACAACGCCTCCCATCGCTGGCCTGTAATTAAACAAGAAAAGACCATTTGGTGGGTGCTTTAATCCGAAGAGCCTCACAGCACCGTGGGGTCGTACATTTTTAACCTCGCATCCTCCCAAACCCTGTAGGGGATTGAACCTCTGACCCCGACGGAGTTCGTGTCAAAGCCAAAAACCCATTGAAGTTACACCAGACATTAATAATTCACGTTGTTTTTTCCTTTTGAAGTGTCGGCATCTGAAAGTTTCCTCTTGGACCAAAGGACAAACCCACTGAAGGCATTAATAAAAATAAAAACACACACACACACAACATCGTTTACAGTTGTGTTAAAGGAATCAGCAGCTGTGTGTGTCGACTCCACAAACCTTCAACCATCAAACCTGATCTGATTGCGGTCGATCTGTCTGGGGCCACTTTTATTCCTTTAAACTATTATTTCACACTTAATTAAACATTGTGGCGTGTTCGTTAGAGGCTGAGTCTGAATACAAGTACAGTGCATTTCTTGTTGAAAAAGAAAAACTTGAGGACTTTTGGTAGAATTGAGTCAAGATATTTATATTAATATCCAAACAATTTGATTGCTGTGATCTTCCAGGAGGTAATAATCCTTTTAGGTGCAATTTTAGATGAAAGACAAGAGGTGATTTAGTGTTTTCACTCATAAACTTCGTGCTTTCAGCTGTCTCTTCTCACTGTGAGTTGAGATTTGTCTCTGCTGTGACGTTGAAGACACGCAGCCTTTGGCCAGCTGTCCCCTGCAGGCTCTGGGGCTGCTTGTTGCTCTGCCTCCTCACCCCACACTTACAGGCTCTACTTTCCTCAGATATAAATAGATAACGATGCTAACAGATGCACCAGCCCCTGTCTATCTATCTATCTATCTGCACACACACACACACACACACACGCTCTGTTACCCAACTATTCTTAAACCCTGAATATTCTGGAGGTGATATTAAAAGAGATTAGCAGAGACAATGCAACACGTTCTGATTATAGATATAAGATTATAAAGAAATATTAATTTAGGTTAACAACCCCAGATTTTTGTGCGCTCACAAGAGATTAAAGAAATCAATTACCGAGTTTAAAAGAGAGCAACTAATAAGCGGGTCATGGCACATTCAGGGCGCACACAAAAATAGTCAACTATATCCAGAAGCGAGGCCTTGGCTCTGGTAACTGCAAGTTCAGATTTGACTTAAATATCCGGCGCTAGAAACGCAAACGTGACGAAAGTGAAGACGATTAAAAAAAAAAAAAAAAGTTGATGATGGAAGATAAACGAGTCAAGTGCAGGTGAAGAATTAAAATGAATTAGGAGCGTAGATTCGTTAAAAATGTTGTCATCACTCTATTAACAGCTCGTCATCGTCTCCAGCAGCAGCAGCCGGTGCAGGTTAGCGCTACTCCCCGAAAAGGAAAGTAAAGCAGGACTCACCGTTCGCAGGAACTGGATCTCCTCCTCTCCCTCTCCCCCTTCTGCCATCCTTCACCGAGGGTTATTCGCAGCAGCTCCTCGGGAGAAAAGAGAAAAAGAGAAAAATCCTTCTGTTTTCTCTCGTCAGGATTTGGATGATTTTTCTTTTCTTTTCTTTTTTTTTTTTTTTTTTTTTTTTGAAGGGGGGGGGGGTTTAAATCTCCTTTGCTACGTCTCCCTCCCTCTCCTCGTCCTTTCTTGTTTCTGTGCCTCTCTCTCTCTCTCTCTCTCTCTCTCTCTCTCACTCTCTCTCGGTGTCTCTCGCTCTCAGTGCTCGTGTGTGGGTGTGCTGGAGGACAGCGTGAGTCCTGTGGCTCTCACGCTGTTGCGAGAGAGAGTGACGGGAGGCGGGAGGCTCTCCCCGGCTCCTCTCTCCTCTACACTTTGCATCCCCCCCCCCCTCCTTCCCTCAACCGCAGATGAGGGAGGGGAGGGGCAGGTACCTTGTTACACATTTACACTGCTCCCATCCCACCGTGCCGCCATGTTTGTAGAAGTGGGCCACTCCTACACGTAGACTGTCACACACTTCCCTACCCTCCTTCCACATGTCTGAGGCTATAAAAGGAAAATGGGATGGGGGGGTGAAGACAAGGCCCAGGACCAGGACCAGGACCAGTCTTTGGGGAGTGTGTGTTAAGAACAGAGGCACACCTTAACTCATTAGAGTGAATAAATCTCCAGAAAAATCACAAAAACCAACCTGGTAAAGTCAAAGAAACAGGACGTCACTTTAGATCCTCGTATCTCTAGATATTTTATATCAAAAGCTGCAAAACTTTACTTAAAAAAAACAGGAAACAAGACTGAATATTCTAACTGATGCTTAATTTACACTTTAACTTACAACTATCATTATTGATCAGGTAATTTTCAACTTAAAAAAACCTTCAATAGCTCAATATCTTTGAACATTTAGCGCAGATGATGCTACTGATGCTCACTCACTTCCAGTCCCACACCACAACTAGTCCAATCAATAAAAATGGGGTTTGAGAGGGAGGAGGGGGTTACACAGACACTATGTCAGGGTTTTAATTAGCTCTGTGCACTTTCACACTTTCACATAAAACTTCAGCTTTTATGCTCCGTCGCTGGCAAACGTCTCAGCTGCACTAAGAACAGTAATTAATTACCGGACGATTATTATTTTATTTTATTTTTTATTAACATCCAAGTCGCTGAAGTGAAGCTGATCATCTTAATCTCACTCTTTAATTTATTTATTTTGATTTAACAAGTGTCACACGTGAGATTCTTGTTTTCTTCTTTATCAATAATCAATCAAACTAATCACAGATTTAATTTAATTCCTGTAAAAAACTTTACAACACAAAGAAATTATCCTCCTGATTTTCTTAGCTAATTTTATTTATTTATTTTGATTAATCAAGTGGCAGAAGTGTCAATAATCGAGCAAATTAATCACAGAATTAAAATAAATAATAATAATAATAATAATTTGTCTCGGTCATTGATTGTTTTAATCATTTATCAAGCAAAAAATAAGATAAAATTAAAAAAATAAATGAATAAATATTTGCTGGTTTTAGCTGATTTTCTCTATTTTATAACACTGTGCATTAAATATATTATTTTTATTATAAAACAATATTGCACCATATATTATATATTTGTTTTTATTATTATTATTATTATTATTATTATTATTATATTTTTTATTTAATATTCTTTAAATTATATTAATCAATTAATATAATATAACATTTATATAAATATGTGATTTATTATATATTATAATGTTAATTATTATACATTTAATAATAAAAATACAAATGTTTAATATTGTTTTTATCAAATTTATAACTATTATCATTATTATTACTACTAATATTCTAATTGTTATTACTATTATTATCAATGAGCTATCAATAATCTTAAAGAGATAAAAAAAACAACTAATATAATTTGATTTTATTTATTGTAAATATTCATTTTATCATATATATATAGATATAAATTGTGTGTAACATTATTATCCAATATTGTCCAACAATCTGAATTTAGCTGATTATTTATCTGAATATTAACAGATGTCTCTCCTCTTTTTTCTTTAAGCTCTAAATAGACATATCACACGATGACATAAAACTGTCAGCTGATCACAAATAAATAAATAACGAACCGGGAAATAAATAATAGTGACACGCCTGTAATGTCAGACCTATGACGCTATCATGTGACACGAGTCTTGAGTAGCGTGATGCATCCAACACAAACACACACACACACACACAAATCAGTGTGTATCTGCATGAGAGTCCGGGTGGGGGGGCACACCCCTCCTGGTCAAAAACAGGCAGCAGCAGCAGGACGAGATGCACCAGACAGATACAGAAAAAACACACACACACATTAACTCATATAGAGACGTTGACAAGCATCCAGAAATACACACACACACACATGCATCTTTACCTCCTCAGTCTCCATCTGGCATCCGTCAGCATGCTCCCCTTCTCGCCCATCTCCCTCTGCAACAGCAGCTGGCAGCGGATGGAGCCGTTTCGGGACGCTGCTTCACCGGGATACAACTCTGTCTTTACCGGGGAAAGGCGGAGGCTGAGGAGGAGGAGAAAGAGGAGGAGGTGATGAAGCAGA